>OX465290.1:8895000-9157500 GCA_949987695.1 Merzomyia westermanni | reverse complement strand
TAAAAGAGCTATTCAAGTGGAAAGGAAAGTTAGACAGCAAGAAAACAAATAAGAGGAAATTGAAGAAAAAGTAAAATAAGATGAAAATTTCCCACCGCTTCATATGTACATACTATTTCGAAAGGGGAGGTAAAGCCAAACAACAATAAATGGCTCATTAAGTCAAAAAGCAGCAATGCTCAATGCATTTGGCTTAAATGGCTATAGGCGCAGATACTGATGAGGTTGCTTTCGCTTAAGGCACCAAAATCAAAACGAAATAAATAAACAATCAAAGCGGGATGTAATGGCTTGCCGATAACAAGGAGAGAGTGACAAAGAATAAAAAAAAAAAGAAAAAAAAAGTGGGCGGGGTCTGAAGCCTTTCTTTTGCGTGTTTCTCGGGGGTTACAACAGGAGCAAACATAATATTAACCGAAGTAGCATAGAAAAGCAGTACAAAAAGGTTATTCGCTAAGTGCCAGTTCAGTTGCATTGACATTCGCAGGCACTTTTTTTTCGAAAATATTTAAACACCAAATGATGTTGCAGTGTTAATTTACATACACATTTTTTTTTTTTCGTGCCGTAATATTTGTTTGTTGCTCTGTCGACGCAGCTGTTATTGACACATGTAAGAATAGTGCATTTTGATGCTGATGGACACGTTTATGAGCTGTCGGACAATCGAGTGGAAGGTTGTAAATACACGTCGGATACATATTTTAGAGATGTACCAAAAGCTACGTTGTTCAAAGAAATCGGTCGTTGCGTTATATGAACTGACGACCAGTTCTGCTTAGTAACAAAGTGTGAGTTATTTTTTCTTTACTTCTTATTCACAACACATTATTATATGGAAGTATGGTTATCAAACGGTTGACTTGGGCAGTTTAATGACCACAAATACTGGAAACACGCCCACTAGCTTACTTGAAAGTGGATAAATAATTTGAGAAATCATTACCTTATTATCTAGTTATGGGCACCAAAGCATTAGAGTAGGATTATGTAAAAACACTGATGATGCCACGCCCACCACATTTCTTTTTGGAACTACACTTTGCAAGAAAAACAGAACCGATATATAATTACTTTTTTCCAGAGGTATTTTACTTAAAAAGGGGCTGGGTTTTCAAGTGATTTCTGGTATATTTTTCTGTAGTAGGGTAGTAGATATCCTGACCGGTTTTTGATTTATCTTATCTTACTAATATGATAAATGCGTAAGTATGTGAGTGTCTAAACAACTGAACCGATATCTACGAAACTTTGCACACTTATTCCCAGGAATTAAAAATACGTGACAAGGTAGAGCGAACAAACAAAAATCTTAAACATTATAAATTATAATTATAAATTATATAAAGTTTTTGCGATCACCACGTAAAGTCCATATGTTTTTATATTTTGCCATAAAAAAGATAAAAACCCGTAATGATTGATCGTTTTCTCAGAAACTACAGCAAAAAGTAATGTATGCACTGTTTGTAGCAAATTATTAGCGGTTATGTTTTTTAAACCGTTTTGGAATAGCCAAATTTGTTTGTAAGATATACATGATTAAGTGGAGCCACCTTTTTTTTGTTTGAATAACGGTAAATCGCAAATATTTCAGAAACGTTATCATAGAATCATAAATAACCTCGATTTTCGGAATGGAGTCTCTGCTGGAGAAAATAAATTCGAATTTCCGATCCAGTGTTATTGGCAAATGTAACAGAATTCGGAGAGCGGTACAATTTTCAAAACAAAGTATTCAAAACCGGTTTTAAAGATATTGTTTTGCGTTATTTCTTCACATTTTTAACTATAGAAGAAAGCTTTTTACACGTTGACATGACACACATCGAAAATATCAGTGGCCTAAGTAAGATATACTCAGAGATTTAACTATTAATACACGCAAACTGGTCCCCTGGCAGCAGTGGTGGGACCACACCTTACCAAAAAAGAAACCCCAGTAGATCCCGTTGTGGCGTGATAAACAATCACTTAGGAATGTAACCTAGCGTATGGGATTTTTAAAGAAAATAATAAATATTGAAAGAAAAAAATCGATTTTTGAAGAAAATTATCGATTTTTTTTACATAAATCGATATTTTATTCTATGTATCAATAAAAATACATTATGAATAATTAATTCAAGTGGAAATCATTCTTGAGCTCGTTATGCTTACATAAATATGGAAAATCATTTAACACAATAAGTATAAAAAATAAGCGAATGGATGATTTTCAGGTTTTATTTATTTAGATTCAAATTATTCACAACACAATTTTTCAATGCTGTTAAATATTTTATTTTAGTAAAAATAATACAAAACAATAAATATTCAAGACTATAAATGAGCTCAAGGCCACGAATAATAACTTTTTAATTTTTATGACAATTCGATCTATAAATTTCCCATCTCTATTCTAATAAAAACTTTTTATAATAAATAAAAAATTAATTATTATAAAATAAAAATAAAAATAGATTCTTTAAAATTAAAAAAAAAAATATTTTTCTGAGCCTTGAGCTCATTTATAGCCTTAGATACTTTGCAATTTTGCAGGTATGCAAAATAAACGTAACAATAGAGTAAAAAATGAACCGATATTTTGGTCTTAAAACTAAAATACTAATACATAACTCTATACAATTTAGGACTAGACTAGAAAAAATTATTGAGTTCTTATTATCACAAATGGTCAGTATATTGTTTAGTATTTGACTAAATTGAAAATGAAATTGAATCATGAAATCAATCTTAAAAGAAATTAAACGAGTATCGTTTGGTATTAAAACTAAAATATACAATTAGTTTTGCTTAATACTTGAGTTTAAATAATAAACCTTAAATAAATGAATGCTAAAAGTGATTTATACGAAGCTATGTGTTTTCAGCTGTTGTTGTTGTTGGGGTAACGACAAAAACACTCCCCGAAGGTTTTGGGGAGTGTTGTCGAATTAACAGTCCTTGGCCGGATTTGAACCCGGTACGCTCCGGTAGTCCCTTGCGGTATTGCCCAACTGTCGTGGTAGCGCTTTATGACCAGTGAAACCTTCTAGGTCATGCCAGCCCTCCTTCCGTAAGGAAGGATAAGAAGGGTAATGAGAGGTGAGAGGCATCATATCCGTAAATCAACCATTGAGTTTCACGTCATTACCTTTGTGCATAGTAGTCGCCTCTTACGACCGGTATGCCAAGCTCGGGCATATTCTAAGCCCCTAACCCGCAGGGGACTGTAGTAGCGGTTGTAGTGTGTACTTGGTTTTATACATTGTTTTCATCCATCGTACAGATGGCACTGTTTACAAAAATCTAATCGATTTAGGGAAAATCGATGTTTAATATTAATAGAATCGATAAAAAAATCTATAATGAAAAAAAAACCGGTTAAAGTGAAAATCGATGATTTTTTCACAGCCCCAGAAACGCTTGAAACATATCACTTTTATAATATTAATAGAATTTCAATCTTGATTCGTTTATGTGGTTACGGCCTATGGGGATGTCCATAAATTACGTCAACCGTTTTTCAAGAATGTTTGACCCCCACACCCCTTCGATGAGACTTAGTGAGATTTGGTTAGGCCCCTCCCCCCATTAAGTGAGATTTACGCTAAACATGTTTCATCGATACAAGACTGTGTATACCCTCCATTCAAAAAACAAAGCAGCTCCTTAGCACTTCGAGTCACCACACGCGTTAGTTGAATCCTGATGGCAGATTCCCGTTAAAAAAGAAATTGGTTACATATTGAAATTAGCTCATATTTTTTAAAGTTGACTTGAGATTTTCGACTATGCCCCCGGTTTAAGTGAGATTTAGTGAGATTTTGGTGGAGGCCCCCCCACTAAAAGCGCACGTATTTTATTGATGCCACCTAAACACAAAGTTAGGCCAATAAAATTCTTATACTGTGAGCTGTGTTGAGTACTGTGATTGCAAAAACCATTTGTCAATAAAATGACTATTTTTCGTAGATATTTTGAGGTTAGAAAAATAAAAAAATCTTGCAAAAGTTTTTCCGAAGATTTTAAAGCATCGATTATTAACAACCCGTTATTTTTTAACCATGCCCTCGCCTTAGAACAGTACTTCAATATTTGTACAAGCACAGCAGCGGATATTGATAAAAATTTAATCAAGTGTGTCGAATTTCCGTGCAACAAATTGCTAAAAGTGTCAAATGACTTTCAAATTGAAGTACCTTTAAATGTTTTCCATTGAAATAAAACACCAACAAACATGAACTGCACCCGCTCTACGTGTTAGTGCTAATAAAGATAAGGGAGGTAGGAATAGCGTGAGGCGTGTGAGAAAACTAACCTTTGTTGTGGAGCAAACAGCCATCATTTAAATCCTAAAAGTCTTTACTGCCTTTTCTCAGAGCGCTTCGGCTACACCGATAAAGCAGCTAAGTTGTTGTTGTTGGTATAATAAAATCAATATGGCGCACACAAGGCTCTTTTTATTGAGTGTATTATGAGCTGTTGCGTTAAATCCGCATTTCGTACATTTGCTGTCTCCCAACCAGTCGCACGTCCCGGATGCTGCAGCTTTCATGGTGTTGCTGATGATGATGATGATGTTGGTAGTGTTGTTGATTGCCTGCCTGCCCGCCAGTCAGTAAATGCCAGAAAGTTCTCAGTTTATTTGAGCAACCCAATGAATTTGCTCATGTGGTTGTGTATGCGTGTGTGTGAGTTCTATGTGCAATTTGGACGCGTGACATTTGGCACATTTGCATTGATTTTCAATTTGAGTTCATTTTAGTAGATCTTTTATTTTTATTTTTTAAATTTACTACTGAAGCGCATCCAATTGAATTTTCAGCCTTTTTTTGATATTTGCAACCGAAACTTAGCAATAAAAACGTTTGCTATTCGAATCGATGTTTGTGGTGGTAGTGGCGCCATTGGTTGTAGTTGCATTGTTGGATTATGTGGCACTTTGATCGGATGTGTGGTAGCTTTGCAAATTTTGACTGTCGATTTGATGGCGCAATGCTTCGTTGCACAAACCAAGTGAGGAGAGCTGCTGAGTTAAGCTGCTGCCATTCAGCCATAGGACGGAAGAAATAAAGAAGAATTGTGGCGTAAAAAGCAAATAAAACTCACAAAAACACGAAATCAACCTTTAGAAGATGTTTCGCGTGAAGCAAGAGAAATTAAAAAGAAAAGAAAAAACTGTACAAAAATTCCAAATTATCGAAGTGTTGCTGGCATTGATGGGAAGTTTCAAATTTGCATTTTGCAACAGCCGCCGTGACAGCCATCAGGAGACAGATATGAGCTTTACTTCTCGGCGCCATCGTTGCGCATATATGTACAAACATACATACAGGGTGGCTGATGAATTTTGCTACATTAAGAAACTCAACTAATTTTTTTTTCAGTGTATGGAATTCATTTTTCTTTTATTCATGTTAAAGCTCATTAAATTTTATTAAATATAGCTTAATTAGTTTTAAAAATAATGGAATTTAAATGCCCCCTCTGCTCGTCGATGCATGTGCGGCATCTTACCAAAAAGTTGTTCATTACTGCTTGGAGAGTTGAGACAGGAATAGCCGCAATTGTTTCTCGAATGGATTGCCTTAGTTCATTCAAATTTGTTGGTTTTGCTTTGAAGACTTCCTGTTTGCAATAACCCCACAAGAAAAAGTCAGGTGCAGTAAGGTCAGGTGACCTGGGTGGCCAACGGAATGTGGAGTTTCTGGATATCAGCTTATTGGGAAATTTTCGTCGCAATTCTGTCATAACAGGTTGGGCTATATGAAGAGCTGCACCATCTTGCTGAAACCACACAGAGTTGAAAGAAATTCTCATTCGGCGTAATTCTGGATAGAAAAACTCTCTCAACATGCTCAAGTAACGGTCTCCAGTAACCGTAACGGTGTGACCGTTTTCTTCGAAGAAGTAGGGCCCGACAATGCAGCGTGATGAAACTGCACACCACACTGTGACACGAAGTGGATGCAATTCTGTCTCATGGAGTATCTGTGGGTTGGAAGCACTCCATATTCGACAATTTTGTTTGTTTATGTTGCCGTTTAAATCGAAATGGGCCTCGTCAGACATGAAAAGACAGTTCAACATGTTTCCATCCTCTTCCACCATTTGAAGCATCTTCTGGAAAAATTCCAAGCGAATCGGCAAGTCTGCAGCGTTCAGTTTGTTGGCCATTTGAATTTTATATGGGAATAAGTCCAAATCTTTGTGCATAATTGACTGTAATGACTGTCTGCTTACACCCATTTGAGCAGATAAGCTTCTTGTCGAAACACGTGGATTGTTTTGTATGGCAGCAGCTACAGCAGCGATTGTTTCCTCCGTTCGAACTGAAGGGTTTCGATGGTAAGGTCTTCTGTTGACTGTCCCATGCTCGGCAAAATTGTTTACAAGTCTTATTATGGGCCATCTGCTCGGAGGATTGCCGCCAAACGTGCGCCTATACTCTCTTTGAACCGAAACTACGGACTCCAGTGCGTGATAGCGGCGGACAATCCAAATTCTGGTTTCAGTGTCCCAGTTATCCATTTTTGTTAAATGTAAAAGTCAAGTCTCAATTAACCAGATTCATTAAATAGAAAAAAAGTTATTTAATTTTTTTTTGGTAGCGGCTTTCATCAGCCACCCTGTACATACCTTGATAAAGAACACACAAGGGTGGTCTAAATTAAGGATTTCTGCTTTATGGAAAAACTCTCAGTATACAGCTTAAGGCTTGGGCCGCTGGTTGTCTTTGATGCAGAATACAAAAATAATAAGTATATGGTGAACTGAGACCACAAATCTTAGTATCAAATATCTGTTATATAATCTAAAAAAATAGTGTTCTTGCAAAAGTTTTAAGAGAGTTAGACCTTCACGAGTAGTAAGTTGAAACTCCGAAAAACACTCCATGCCTTTATATCAGATTTTTAGGAATTTCAACTCTACAATATTAATTTTAATCATTAGCAATTATGAAATACATAGCTAGCAGAAAAAGTTTTAATTATAACTAAAACTCCTGGTACTCGCAAGCGGTTGCTGTGTAATTCCTGCTTAAAACCGACTCCAAGTCGCATCTTTACAAGCAGATACATTCTTTTGAGAAGTATTTCATAAAAGAGAAGCTATTGGTCGCAGAGACTCAACAAATTCTTTAGTTAGCTATAGAAAAAAGTATCAACTGCGTAATCGATTTTAATCGATTATTTCATTTTGTATATTGGATAGAATGAAATTGTGTTCGATTTTTTTACTCAGCTGAGCATACATTGTTTACACAGTATTTAAAGTTGATTAGTATTCAGGGGAATAAATGCTCGATTTTTCTTTAATCGATTATATTTTGCTTATCGACTTTTTGGATCGATTCTATTACACCTTGATTTTTAATAAATTGACTATACGAATTACTCACCTTCAACCATGACCCAATAATGGTGCGATCTGTGAATATGTGGTTAAAACTATGAACCATAGCATATGCCTACTAGTGGCGCAACTTACTCCGAATCTGCACACACAAACCACGTTTGTGTGGGTGCGTTGTATTTAATAATAAAACAATCAAGTTCAAATACTGCAATACTGAACGTGAAGACATAAAACACTAAAATTATTGAATATAAAGCAGTTATAACACCCTATCAGTTCTTACAGAATGTAAACTTCAGTTTAAATTGAAATTTTTAGTTGTAGTTTTTACTTTAAAACAACTTTGAATGCAATTTCCTTCATTACACTCTCTCGGAGTACCTTCATCCACCACCCTCCAATCTCATTCGCAAAACAAAATGCCAAACTAGTGCTATGAACACACTGCACTGATTTTTATACTCAGTTTCACAATTCACATTTGTGGGGGTTAGAAGCAAAAGAACCTTAGTGAGTCCAACATTGATTCGAGTTATTCAAGTTTCACGTTTGTTACTTCTTGTAAATTCTATGTAAATTCTGGGTAGTGCATTTATTGGGCGACCAGTAGATGTCACTAAAATGTCCAAAATGACTTGGATTTCTTTGTCAAGAAATAAATAAAAAATTACAAATATGGATAAAATTAAATTAAAAAAAAAATGTCACTTAGATCCTTTTGCCTCTGCCCACTTCATATGCATAATTATATTGGCCTATCATCAGGCCGCTAGCACATAATTGAACCGAGATTGTCATCTTGTTATTATTATTACATTTCCATGTTTCTAGAGTTCGGCTTACAACTCGATTTTTACTATTACCGATTATTTTTTTAACTATCGATTTACATGGATCGATTTTAAACATGTGCACACTACAGCTGAAAACACGTTTCGTATAAATCACTTCTAGTTAATCTTGAGTTTAGTCAAACGCTAGATAGCACTGAACATTTATGGAAATTATTTATTTTATGCCTATTATTTAATCTCAAAGTTTAGGAAAAAATGTATTGTATTTTTAGTTTTAGGACCAAACGATTTCCGTTTCATTTATTTTAATATTAATAAGCTAATGTCATTCCTAATTTAGTCAAATATTAAACATCATTTGTGATGATAAAAACTCGAAAAAGCAAAATATATCTTTTTTATTTTGCACCTTTGAATACAATGGTCAAAAAAGCCTAAAATCAAACACAAAATTCATATCTTTTTTCATTGTAGCGAGTGATGTATTTTGATTTTTGTTTTGAGACCCAAACATTTATATTTCTCTACTCCTACTTTATCGTATTATTTTTACTCCAATAAAATATCAAGAGTATTAAAAATTCGTATGTATATATTGCGAATCTGAATTGAAAAAATCTGAGCATGGTGAATTTTGCAATATGTTATACCTACTTATAAACTTTAGTGATTTTTACTTGAGTTAATTGTTAACAAGATATTTTTATTTATATGTACATTGAATGAGCAAGAGGGGACCCAACCGAACAAAGAGTTTTGGGCAGTAGCATACCCAGGATGGTCATGTCCAAATGGACTTCAATCCAAACAACACCCACAACTAATATATCACAGGGGTTTATCAGCTATTCCGGCGGAGCTGCCGGCGGGGAGCAACTGTAATAGAGTTTTGTGATCTCTATCGACTTCATCGAAAGCCACAGGCAAATTCCGATTAAATTGATTAAGTAGTTTCTCTCATGATCTATTACATTTCTCCCGTCGGCAGCTCCGGCGGAATAGCTGATAGACCCCAAAAAATTTTCTAGTTCTGATTTAGGTAACCAACTATATATATTGTTTACTATGAATAGCGATCCAGATAAAAGCAACGAAGAGCTTTGTCTATTTTAAAGTTTGACCTGCATCTGCTCAAGAAAAGCGGAAAAAATGCTTTGGTGGCCTCATAGGGACGTTAATCTCCATCTCTCCAAGTAAAAATGAGCTATTCACCAAGTATTTCTCTTCGACTCTCAAGAAGGGGCAGATTTATAAACCTGAATCGGCCATAGGAGGATGGAAGATTCTCTGAAGGATTCCACGGTAAATGCGTCAATGCAAAAATAAAAATGTTTTCTTGGACATACTCAAATTTGTCACGGTAAATCAGATAGCTGGGATTCCAAATGATTGATACGGGTCTTACTAAGCTCGCGAATAGTATTTTTGTAATGTAAGGATCGTTAAGTTAAAAACAGTATTGAAGGACACACTGGAACTTAGCAACGAACACACCATAACTAATACATCTGTGACAAGGACAGCAAATTGGTATCTTTCGACATAAAAGATCTATACACACCAATACCACTAGCAGAGACATTGAACATAGTAAACTCTATAATACTACGTAAAACAAAAGATAAAGTGAAAAGTACGCAAATCACGAACACGGTAAGAACCACACTACGTCAAAACTATTTTCAATTCAACAATAAAATATACAGACAAACAAACGGACTTGCGATGGGAAACCCAACATCGGCTATTCTTATGGAAGCGTTTATGCAAAACCTGGAAAAAGAGTATATACAGGAATTAAATTCCAAATTAGGAGTGTTATTTTACGCAAGGTACGTGGATGATATCATATGCGTTTTAACTACCAACAACGAAGAGCAAGTACTGGAGTACCTCAACAAGCAGCACGGGAACATAAAATTCACAATGGAAACCGAAAAAGACGGAGCAATCAATTATCTGGACCTCACAATAAGTATTGATAAAGCTAGCAATAAATTCAACTACGACATATATAGGAAACCAACGGCCACCGACACAATAATACATAATACCTCGAACCACCCACAACAACATAAAAATGCAGCGCTAAGGCACTTAGTACAAAGATTGGAAAGAACACCTCTTACACAAGAAGCATATAGAAGAGAGCTTGGAATAATATATAACATCGCTACAAACAACGGATATAAAAAAGCACTAGTAGCTAAACTCAGGAGAGACCTTAGAGAACAAAAAAGAAACAATGGAGAAGAAAGTACACAAACCTGGACGACAATGACATATACTGGAAGGGCAACATATAAATTAGCAAATTTCCTTAGAAAATACAACATCAACACAGCGTTCAAAACATCGAACAATTTAGGACGGAAGCTAAGAACCAAAACTAACTCAGAAGATCCATTTAGCAGCCATGGTGTATACAAGCTCACTTGTGAATGCCAGCACAGTTACATAGGACAAACCGGACGACAAGTAAGAACGAGGTTCAGAGAACACATTAGAGATTACAACAAAAAGATACGGAATCCAACCATCATACCAGAGTCCAACTTTGCGAATCACATGGCGGAGAATAAATGCCCCCCCGGAAACATCAAAAAAACAGTCAAGGTCCTACATGTACAAGCAAAAGGCATACGTCTGAACGTACTCGAAAACATGGAAATCTACAAACAAAAAACATTCGACGGTAGAATAATAAACGAACAGACAAACACTGTTTCCGACACAATATTCGAACCTTTAAAATTGGTTTACAAAAAACAAAGCAACCAGTCAGGTACAACAAACACACACGCACCGACAAATAAGCACAAAACAGCAAAAGATCAAAAACAACAAACAAGCAAAAAAGGTCATACAACAAATATCACCAAATTTTACCTGCCTCAGTCAAGCACAAAAAAACCGATCGATGCAAACCACCCCCGTTTCTGAATGTACACACACAACACATGCACACACGTACACAAACAGACACCCATGCTGACGTTACCTGCTACCTACTATAAATACAAGACAAACGACCACAACAGATCAGAACGAAAATCGACACTGATGATGGCACAACGCCGAAACCGGTTTGTCTCAAAACCAAATTTGACAAGTGATGACGAAAAATCGTTCCAATATACATCGATCGTTAAGTTCTTTGTACCATAGTTTAATGGATGCCAAAACTCCTTTTCCAAATATTTTTTGGTTGTTTTTGTTTTTGGTAATCAAACTGCGATTTCTTTTGACCACCCTTATATGCACTCACACTAACTCTCACACAAACACATACATATTCATAGCATGCCTCTTTGTTCGCTGTACAACAACATTTTTGGCAGACTTATCCACCGCTATTTACATTTGCCATTTGTTGGCGGGGAATATGCTTTTATGGCAGGATGTGTACGCTATTTTATGTATCTAAGGTTTTTCCTTCCCAGTCTCCCACTTCGATGCTATGAATTTAGTCAAATATGCATTGCAAAGGATGCACGGTTAGATGGCGTGGTATGCAGTGGCTTAACATTTTGTATGTCATGGATTGTCACACCGACATGAGTTTTAGCAAAGCCGCCTATTAGGAAGATGGTGTTGGTAGGGCGTGCGAGAGGCTGCATAAAACATTTGCATGACAAATCGCTTAAGTGCTATGAAAACATTCGAATTACAGTCGACAATGTCCGTTGGTGGCATTTATTTATATTGCTTGTAGATGGAATTATTTATGTATTTATATTGCTAGCGTTTGGAGGTGTGTGTGTGTGCTCAAAAAAAAAAAAAAATGTTAACTGAAACACAATACTTAAAGATACTAAATATTAAAAAAGTGGTGAAAGTTTTGATTTTGCATGAATAACATGTTTATAAGAGAAAGAAGTATTAAATCAAAAAGCAATAGTAAAATCTTATAAATACTTCTATGACAATGCAAAGAGGGTTTCTTGCAGAAAATGTTACCAGGAACGGAAAAAATTTTTTTTTTGATTTTATAAAAGTCTGGGGTTAAATAGTTTCTTCAAGGGATCACTTTTCTGTGATTCCAGGATTTCCAAGATCTAAATCAATTAATTTTGATGACTTCTTTCAATACATCCGATATCTTAAAAATCCAGTCTTTTAATTTACAAAATAAATCACAATGAATATTATCATTCTCGAGATATTTTTAATGGGCAGAATAAAATTTCTTCTCAATAAATAACAAATCGCTAATTTTAACTGAATAATTAATAACTTATATTAGCGGTTATTTTTGTCGAAAGGGACTTTTTTCTGTCCATAAAAAAATATCTTGCCAAAATTCAACTTTTATTGCTGGAATTAAAAAATAAATGACTTGGTGGACCCATTGTTTTTGTCCGAATAAATAGAGTTCATGGAATAAAGGTTTTCTTTTGACTTTTATTTTAAAAGCAATAAAAATCCCTTCCCCTGCTTTTTACTGTTCTCTAAGGTTAACTTGTTAGTTTCGCCCTCTCCCTTTCTCTCTCCCTCTCCCTCTCCCTCTCCCTCTCCCTCTCCCTCTCCCTCTCCCTCTCCCTCTCCCTCTCCCTCTCCCTCTCCCTCTCCCTCTCCCTCTCCCTCTCCCTCTCCCTCTCCCTCTCCCTCTCCCTCTCCCTCTCCCTCTCCCTCTTCCTCTCCCTCTCCCTCTCCCTCTTCCTCTCCCTCTCCCTCTCCCTCTCCCTCTCCCTCTCCCTCTCCCTCTCCCTCTCCCTCTCCCTCTCCCTCTCCATCTCCCTCTCCCTCTCCCTCTGGCTCTCCCTCTCCCTCCGGCTCTCCCTCTCCCTCCGGCTCTCCGTCTCCCTCTCCCTCTCCATCTCCATCTCTATCTCCCTCTCTCCTTCTCTCTCTCTCTCTTCTCCCCATCCCTCTTATTTTTCTATTTATTTCAGCTCTCTTGTCAACTTAAGTACTACTTCTGTCCCAAATTGATATTTCAACTTTGGCTTCATTTTTACTTGGAAAACGCTTTGATTACTGTGAAAACATCTAACCAATATTTTTTCCCAACCTAACCTCATTTCAAAAAGAAAAACAAATATCAATTAGAAACACACACCCATTCGTAGTTGCTAATGTTTCCACAGGAAAATGCTAATCTACTCAAAAAAAATACTAGTTTATAGCTAGAACTGTCTTGGAGTGAAATAGAACAAACTTCTATTAATTACAAATCGAATGGTTTTGACATACTGGGTCGCGTCGAGTTGCAAAAAGCTCAGAAAAACTCCTAAGCTTCGTTATTTGCGGCACCTGAGTGAGGACCGATGGCCGCTTCCATGTAAACTGAGCAATTATCTACAATGTCCTGTGAAAGTTAAACTATCCTTACTCACAATAATTGAGCTCTGATTTTTTGGTCTATTTTGAACTCGCATGAGACTGGCGTATTGCTGCACGAAATCTATTAATGGACATCTCGTAGAATATGCAAATGCTAAAAATACCAATTGAGCTAGCTGGCATACTAACTCGGCTTGATATTTCTAACAGTTGTGAAGTAGTTTACATCTAGTTGATTTGCTTGCAGGAGAGTATAAAAGTAATTTGTGCAAATATAGTCATCTACTATCCACAACTGATTGACTTATGAAAGTTATTGTTGCCTCCTGCCGAATATGCGTTGACAAGTTTGTGATAACTTTTTAATAAGTATTTGCTACGAAAATACATTTGGTAGGACTACTTTGTGACTTCACTTACATATGTACATAGTATGTAGAAATGTAAACAGCGATGGACATTTGTAGGTACAGTGTTGGCCGATTCTTCAGCATTTATTTACATTTTTTTTGCTTACGAAATAGAAATTATAGAAAGTCTTGACTTTTCAGTTTGAGAAATATTGTATTTTGCAATCAATTTTTATCCGGGGATATTTCAGGATATTTTGTTTTGGATTTTGGCGAATTTTCCGGATCACTGTCAGCTTGATCTGAGCTAAATTTAGAATAGAACAAATCTAAATTGCAAGAAGTGACATTTCAAGTCAAGCTAAATAGATTTTAGTGTTAATTATTGCTGTCGAAAGTTATAGCATTATTTTAGGCCTGCTCTTTAGGAGAGGGCTACTGACAGTCTCGCACAACCGCGGGCATCCACTTAATTGTACAGCTTATTTTTTTTAAAGTAACAAAATTAAAATAATGATCAGAAAACGAAGTTGCAAATGGAAATTGAACCCTATCAATACCGCTTGTGCTTTTAGTGCGCTCGCAACTGCACATTACTTTCACACACAAATATGCTGTGATGACCTGGCTGCCGTTGGTGGCACAGAAACCGATGGACACATTTCAATCTGTAACAGTACAAACACTAGCTTATACACAAATGAATTAAGATATATGACTTATGTGCCAAATACATACACGTGTTTGTGTGTACAGTTATATCGCTTTATCCGCTGCACATTTGACTGCCGGTCAATTTGCATATCAAATTAGTTTACACTGCGCTTCGGATTGAAAGTTGTGTCCATCGGGCATGAGAAACTGGGCTACTGTAACACATGCAAATATCACATACAATTCCAAATATACTCGTATACATACAATCACACAAATGTACATATATATAAATATATATTAGATTGCCTTAA
Organism: Merzomyia westermanni; assembly: GCA_949987695.1. Taxonomy (NCBI): domain Eukaryota; kingdom Metazoa; phylum Arthropoda; class Insecta; order Diptera; family Tephritidae; genus Merzomyia; species Merzomyia westermanni. The sequence continues at coordinate 9,142,758 of OX465290.1, read as the reverse complement.
ACAATTAGTTTGATGTTATTTTATTTTTATAGGGTAAAAGTTGACGAGCTTAATAATTATTTTTAGAAGTCTGCCAATGCTAGCTTGAATGTTTTAGGACTGATCTGATTTTCGGTTTAAGTCTACCAAACAATTGAAGTACACTAGCCTTATTTTATTTTATGTTAATTTATTTTATTTTATTTTATTTTATTTTATTTTATTTTGTTTTATATTATTTTGTTTTCTTTTATTTTCCTTTATTTTGTTTTATATTATTTTATTTTATATTTATTTTTATTGTCTCTAAAATTTTTTCCTGCTCTATTCAATTAAAAACACTTTTAATAATTAATTAAAAATGATTATTAAAAAAAAATAAAAACAATAATAATTTTCATAAAAATTAAAATGTGTAAAATTATTTTTCTTGGCCTTTAGCTCGTTTCATGAATATTTTATTTTATTTTATATTATTTCATTTTTTTTAATCTAATTTAGTTTAATAAAATTTTGTTTATTTAATTTTATTTTATTCTATCTTATTTTACTTTATTTTACTTTTTGTATATCTATATATATATTTTTTAATTTAATTTAATTTATTTAAATTTAATTTTTTTAATTTTATTTAATTTTTATTTATTTTATTTTATTTTATTTTATTTTATTTTATATTAGTTTATTTTTTTATATTTTATTTTATTTTATTTGGTTTTATTTTTTTTTGTTTTATATTATTTTATTTTATTTTATTTTATTTTATTTTATTTTATATTTTTTATTTTATCTTATTTTATTTTATTTGGTTTTATTTTATTTTACCTTAGACTAACAGCCAGTTTTTGTTTCTGTAAACATTTATTGTAAACACCCCAAAACATTTTTTTTGCCCCACTCTAATGCATATTATAAAAAACAAATTTGCTTTCCAAAAACATGCATAAGTATTTATATACGTATATAAATACGTTTATACCAGTGTCCATCTGAATGAAATTTCCATTTATGTAATGTTAACTCAGCTGTCCTGTTTTTATAGCTTATTTTTCTTGTTGGTGTTGTTGTCCCAAAGCAGTTGTTAGTTTTATTGCTATTGCCATGTTGTTGCCGGTTTTGTATCAACGCAATTAGAAAAGTAAGTGTTTGGACATGCATTTGCTGCGAGCTAAAGTGCACCAATGCGAAACTCTAATGTGCATTGGTGTGTGTGTGCTTCTTTTACTAATTCCATTGTGACCCTACTTTAAAACTACAACTCTTTATCACGTTTTATGCTATGTGCCACTGACCAGCACTTTTGTTTTCCAAAACACGATAATCAGCATTAGCAGTTGAGGGAAGCAAATGCAATACTCAGCAACAACAAAGGGAAATTACAGCATCATTGCATTTTGGTGAATTACTCTTCTGCACTCTCATCCTAAGAATTTGCTTGCAGATATATACACCCATCTAACAATGCAGCTATTAGCTACTTTTAGATTACATAGCAATTTCAAACGAACCAGCGTAAAACGCAAATCCTTCCCCAGTCAAGTCATTTAATATTTAAACTCAATACAAATTTGTATTTCTTTTCGTAAAAGCCTGGGAGCCTGCAGTTATGCAACACATTCATATGAGAATACTCAATTTGCTGTTGAGGCAGGTCGACGCGAGCTTATAGCCTGCAGTAAACCACAAAACTAGTCAGGAAACATACTATTATACAACAAAGATTTTCCGACTGGTAGTGAACTGGTCCGGAAAGAACTTAACTTTTACCGTTTGTATACCAATCATTGTTGTTTTTACGGCCTGCACATTGTAAAGGGTGTTTTTTTAGGGGTATAGAACTTCGAATTGAAATAAAACACAAGAAAATCGTTTTAAGGTCCATCAATTTGACTTTATTGGAAGGATAATTTTATGCCATTAATGTTTAAATATGATTTCGGGCATGTGGTCGCCGCGGCTGGCTCGAATAAAGCCAATTCTACAGGTCCAATTTTCAACCACTTTTTCGAGCATATGGGGCCGTATGTCGGCAATAACGCCACGAATGTTGGCTTCCAATTCCCCTAACGTTTCTGGTTTGTTGGTGTAGACGAGCGACTTCACATATCCCCAAAGAAAATAATCCAATGGTGTCAAATCACACGACCTTGGTGGCCAATTGACAGGTCCATTCCGCGAAATTATGCGCTCATCGAATGTTTCCTTCAATAAATCGATTGTGACGTGCGCTGTGTGGCATGTAGCGCCGTCTTGTTGGAACCACAACTCATCCACATTCATGCCATCCAATTCGGGAACAAAATAGTCGGTTATCATGGCTCTATACCGGTCTCCATTAACGGTAGCTGCCTCTCCAGCATTATTGCGGAAGAAGTATGGCCCAATGACTCCACCAGCCCATAGAGCACACCAAACAGTCAGTTTTTGTGGATGTAATGGCGTTTCAAGGGTCTCATGTGGATTCTCTTCACTCCAAATGCGGCAATTTTGCTTGTTGACGTAGCCATTCAACCAAAAATGAGCCTCATCACTGAACAAAATTTTGCGATGAAAATCAGCATCGAAATCAATCTCATTTTCGGCCCATACACCAAAATCACGACGCATTGCATGGTCTCGCGGCTTTAATTCTTGCACAAGCTGGATCTTGTAAGGTCGCAAGCCAAGATCTTTGCGCAAAATCTTCCATAAAGTTGATGGACAAAGCTCCAATTGCTGTGCACGGTGGCGAATCGATTCATTCGGGTCCTCTTCAACACTTTGCTCTACAGCGGCAATTGTTTCTTCGGTGCGCACTGTTCGACGTCTCTGCGGATGCGTATTATCACATAGAGTAAACGTAGTGCGAAAACGATCCATGGTTAACCGAATTAATTGCTCTGATGGACGATTATGTCGACCATAAAATGGACGGAGCTCACGGTAAACTTCGCGAACTGAACCATTATTTTCGAAATAAATTTGCACGATTTGCAAGCGTTGTTCTTTTGTCAACCTGTTCATGATGAAATGGCAAACCAAACTGAACATAAATGACATTAGAGTTGCCAGATTTGACCACAAAATGCCAGTTTTATCTCTATTCGAAAAACAAACCTGTAAAAAAAACACCCTATACATGACTATAAATGAGCGAAAGGCCAAAAATAAAATTTTTTATAAAAAGTAATGTTTTTTTTAATATTTTTTTTTTTTTGTAATGGAAATGGAAAATTTGGAGACAACTGTTCTAGCTTTTCTTTAAAATCCATTTAGGAGCTGTTAGAGTTCGTCATCAGGGAAACTTTGTCACGTTCGGTTAACCATAAGGCTAACAGAACGATGGTTTTGTGTCAGATAAACTCCAATTTTATTCATATTTTCTCTTTTTCATATATTTTCTAGAATATTTCAAAAGCTAATTGCGAACTGAAGGAAGTTGGAAAACAATACTTCCATAATATATATTTTTGAGGGATCAGACCAATCTAGTTGCAAATTGTTGATCATAAATCTGGCTCGGAACTATAGAAAAGCTACTATAGCCAGAAAAAATTTCCACAGCCCCCGAGAAATGACTTGGTAGGCATAGCCATGACCTCCTTTAGGCTTCGTGTCAACACAACCACCATAAGCAGGGCGAATGTACCATGGTCTATGGATATAATGTCCTTAAATCGCAGTTGTATTCGTACCGAAAAGCAAGGGAGCTTCCAACATCTGCTTTGCCAATGTCCAGCACTCAGCAGAAGACAGTTGACTTTTATAGGTCAGCCGTTTCTTTATCACTTCAAAGAGGTATCAGAATGGAAGTTAAGGCAGTAGCAAAATTTATTGACTCCACGAAGTATTTCAACCCTCTGCTTTAGGCATAGATGGGCTAGGACCGTATAGGGCATCACAATGGGCTCGTTTTAGCGGCCTAAGTGTAGGTCTGATCCCAGTTGTTTCAGACCAGCCCTTGCAACCTAACCTAACCGTAGTCTCAGGACTGTGTTAGACAACTCTGATAAAGGTATATAGAAATATCATGGGTGGTCATGATTGAAACATATATACAAAAACCATACTTTTCTGAATAGAAGCTCATAGGACGAATGTTTAAATATTTTGAATATAGTAAAATCTTTCAAATTTTCAGTTGCCAGCTTCCTCTTATATAACAATATTTCTATAATAAATAAAACGAAATTTTTTTTGCATTTGACGTCTTATCTCGTTGCTCGTTCGGAAACGAATCATTTTAAGCATTTTGAATTTGTTGTTGTGCACAGCATTTTCTGTTCTGCTTCCTAAACCATTCCACACTCTATCGCTAGACATTTTTTGGTTATTTTATACTTTTTAATCCTGATGATGATGTGCCGTTCGTCCGGTTGCTTTGCTTCACCGCATTTGTGACCTGAATTTTATGTTACGCCTGTTTATGCGCTTGAACGCCCATTTGAGATAGGCTAAAGTTTTCAAAGGATATAAGAGAACTTCAGCTACGTTAACTCAACAACAACATCTATGCACAAATAAATTGTGTTTGCTACTTGACTTTAATGAAGGCTTATGTGAGTATTTGCAGTACTAATGTGATTAAAAAAGTTTGAAGTAGATATGATAAAATGTATGAAAATATGTGTTTATGTGATACATACTTATGAAGGTGTTAATTTTCAGGGGGAGGAGAATCAGATCTCCATAGCATCTGTTTTTTGCAGAAATTTGTGCTTATATTCTGATGATTGGGTGTCCAACATTTTATTAATAAAACAAAGCAGCATCTGTGGACAGGCATTTTGTACCGTCGGGGAGATAAATTGGAAATTCCATAGTTTTTGGACAAAAAAAAATTGACGGCCGTTTAAATGAAGCATGAAGGCGACTTTTGATACATGCCAAAATATGGTCCATCTTAATTTAGTTGGTGACAATAGGAGCCAGCCATTCTCAGAAAGTCCTTAATAATATCTGGCCCGTTAATAATTACCAAAGGATCTCTCATTTTATTGGAAGCTGGTTGGCATACCTATAGACCACAAAATAATAAAGAGAATTAATGAAAAAATAGAGGGATTCTTCGCGATTTATCTGTCAGATTTGATTTAATTCAGCCTCAGTATGACCCTGCTTAAGTCCCAACCTTGAGTGAACATGACGGCTAAAAAGGACGAAGTACTCTTACTACAACAACAACATTATTTACTCCCGTTTAGAAAAAGTGATAAAGTTTTGCCTAGCCAGGCCGGCTTTTCCTTTGAAAGTCACGGGCCTGATAAGGAAAGGATCCGCACGCCCTAGCCAGTTTGTTAATGCTTTCTAAGGCAAGACTTGGGTAGTAATATCAGTCTATGTCCCGCTTAGTTTTTCCAAGGTAATGCGAATTAAAAGCGAATGCCAATCCCAATTCTACGGCGTGAGGCTTATGAGTTGGTATGCGAGTATGAACGGACGTGAAGGGCTGTGTATTCATCAACGACCATCTACATAAGACTGAAAGTGCTTGAGTACAGGAAATGACGTCATAAATAGTTTTTAATTGAATGAAAATTGCTAATGGCAAACAAAAAATGTTTAATGTGGAATGGGGAATACGAATAAATATGAGATAAACAATAAAGTTTGCAAAACTTTGCAGACTTAAAGGCAACGCACTGTGGGGTATTTTGAAGAGATTTGTTTCAAAATCAGATATATCGGGAACAGTTGGAACTTCAGTAGGTAGTCAGAAACTAGTTTAAGTCTTTAAATAATTGCTAATATGAGAAAAATTCAGCGATACATTTGTAAAAATTGATAAAAATTATAAAGAATGACGACAGATCAAAGAACGGCTATTACTGCACTATATGCATCCAAAGCAGCCGTAAGAAAAATGTGGGGCTTGAACCCCCTAGTTAGGTACTGGCTATACATAGCGGTAGTTAGACCAATCCTCTTTTATGGTGCAGCTGTTTGGTGGCCCGCGCTCGCGCGAAGCAACAACACAGGTAGGATGAGGAGAGTACAGCGATCGGCTGTGGTGCTTATACAGGGGGCACTTCCATCAACGCCGACGAAAGCTTTGGAGGTCATGCTCAACCTACTTCTGGTTGAGCTGCATGGAAAACTCCAAGAAAGCTATAGCGCAGTCCGACTGAATGCCGTTCAGCGCTGAAACGACACAAGATTTGGACACGCCAGCATCCTGGAGACCATACCCAGAAATCTGAAGGTTGTGGATCACATTACGCCTACCAGCTACGAGCCAAATACCAAGTTCTCCACCAAAATCCCTAAGAGGCACGAAAGGGGGCACGTTCATCTTCTAAACCCGCAGCTCAACGGCAAGGTGGGCAGCGGCGTCTACTAGCAGGATCTGTCACTCTTCTGGAGCATTAGGCTATCGAACCACTGCAGCGTATTCCAGGCTGAACGTACAACCATAGAGGAGGCTGCGCGCTTGCTACTCTCGAAAAACTGAACATCAGTGTCAATATAATGCGACAGCCAAGCAGCGATCAAAGCCCTTCAGCGTAGTAACACTGCTTCGAAGGTAGCACTTGACTGCAGGCAATCGCTCAATGAATGCTCCACAGCAGTGATATGGGTTCCAGGCCACAGCGGAATACCTGGAAACTGCGCTGCTGACGAGTTGGCAAGCAGGGCCACAGAGCAATCCGAGATTAACCAAATAAAGCGCACTTCCCCCCCTCTTGCGACGACTAAACTATGGCCTCTACCCGAGGAAAAAGCAACTCTAGTTGGACACTGGAGACCACACGCGATGTGCCTAGGCAAACGTGGGCCCGCATCTGTGGACCGAGTCCATACTCAACCTCAAACGGCCCTCCCTAGGCACTTTGATTAGGGTATTCATGGGACATTGTCTAATGGGAATGAATGGTGACTTCTGTCGCAGCTGTAGGGACGAGGAGGAAATAGAAAACGTTGAACACTTCCTATGCAGGTGCCCCGCACTAGCTAGGGCTCTATTGGATTGCCTAAGCAGGTGCTTATTCACTAGTTTAGCGGAGCTAGGCTCTGCCGAAAACGAAAACATTCTGCGCTTTACCGGACCGGATTTCTCAACTTCTTAAATGTTTAGAGGAATGTGGGACTTGGCCCTAATTCAGTGGTACCACAATAGGCCATTAGGCCTAAGTGTGCTTCTCGGCAGCCAACTTAACAATGGAGCGCAGGCGCGGCCTACTATAGTAGACCACGGTTACATTTTTGTTAATAACTTAACAGCTTTGCATGTTAGAGCGGCGCAGTTCCAGGAAAGCCCTCTGCATTAATCTTGTCTTCAAGTCAGTACCGTGTGTGCTCTCTACTCGTACACATATATCTGTGGATTAGTGAAAAATCTCGGGCCTACCATAGTAGTCCGCGCGTGTAGTTACAATAGTCTAAGAAAAAAAATGTGAGTCATTGGTCTCAGAGGTACAATTTTTGTTATTTGTTTCCTATTATAGAACTGAAATATTTTTAATTTAAAATTTTTGTTTTCTATGAATAAATTTAAGTTAAAATATTTTTTTAAATAAATATTGCGTATTGCTTTTAATCATTAGTTTCAGTTAAACGTAATACAAACAAGTAAGGAAAGGACTGTATTCGACTGTGCCGAAGACTTTATACTTTTCATAAATACTCATCATGGTTTTAAGTCTCCGATCCTTGTTTACATTTAGTAAAAGCTCTGAACAACTGATAATTTAAAGATACATATCCCAAACCCCATTTATCGGAACAATCGATTGTATGGGAGCTATATATTATGTTGGTCTGATCTGGCTGCTTTTGACTACACACATAACATACAGGGTGGCTGATGAATTTTGCTACATTAAGAAACTCAAATAATTTTTTTTTCAGTGTATGGAATTCATTTTTCTTTTATTCATGTTAAAGCTCATTAAATCTTATTAAATATAGCTTAATTAGTTTTAAAAATAATGGAATTTAAATGCCCCCCCTGCTCGTCGATGCATGTGCGGCATCTTACCAAAAAGTTGTTCATTACTGCTTGGAGAGTTGAGACAGGAATAGCCGCAATTGTTTCTCGAATGGATTGCCTTAGTTCATTCAAATTTGTTGGTTTTGCTTTGAAGACTTCCTGTTTGCAATTACCCCACAAGAAAAAGTCAGGTGCAGTAAGGTCAGGCGACCTGGGTGGCCAACGGAATGTGGAGTTTCTGGATATCAGCTTATTGGGAAATTTTCGTCGCAATTCTGTCATAACAGGTTGGGCTATATGAGGAGCTGCACCATCTTGCTGAAACCACACAGAGTTGAAAGAAATTCTCATTCGGCGTAATTCTGGATAGAAAAACTCTCTCAACATGCTCAAGTAACGGTCTCCAGTAACCGTAACGGTGTGACCGTTTTCTTCGAAGAAGTAGGGCCCGACAATGCAGCGTGATGAAACTGCACACCACACTGGCAATTCCGTCTCATGGAGTATCTGTGGGTTGGAAGCACTCCATATTCGACAATTTTGTTTGTTTATGTTGCCGTTTAAATCGAAATGGGCCTCGTCAGACATGAAAAGACAGTTCAACATGTTTCCATCTTCTTCCACCATTTGAAGCATCTTCTGGCAAAATTCCAAGCGAATCGGCAAGACTGCAGCGTTCAGTTTGTTGGCCATTTGAATTTTATATGGGAATAAGTCCAAATCTTTGTGCATAATTGACTGTAATGACTGTCTGCTTACACCTATTTGAGCAGATAAGCTTCTTGTCGAAACACGTGGATTGTTTTGTATGGCAGCAGCTACAGCAGCGATTGTTTCCTCCGTTCGAATTGAAGGGTTTCGATGGTAAGGTCTTCTGTTGACTGTCCCATGCTCGGCAAAATTGTTTACAAGTCTTATTATGGTCCATCTGCTCGGAGGATTGCCGCCAAACGTGCGCCTATACTCTCTTTGAACCGAAACTACGGACTCCAGTGCGTGATAGCGGCGGACAATCCAAATTCTTGTTTCAGTGTCCCAGTTATCCATTTTTGTTAAATGTAAAAGTCAATCTGCAAAATAAAAAAAAAATTAACCAGATTCATTAAATAGAAAAAAAGTTATTTAATTTTTTTTTGGTAGCGGCTTTCATCAGCCACCCTGTATCTAAAATGTACTAAATCTGCAAAATTCTACGTTCCTAGCTTTTTAATTGCAAAATTTATAGCCCAAAACCCATTTATCGAAACTATCAATTGTATGGGAGCTATATGTTATGTTCGTCGGATGTAGGTGATTTTCACTACACAAATAACATATCTAAAAATAACTAAACCTGCAAAATTTAAATTTCCTAGCTTTTTTATTGAAAAATTTATAGCCCAAAACCCATTTATCGAAACTATCGATTGTATGGGAGCTATATGTTAAGTTGGCCCGAACTGGGTGATTTTCACTACACCCATAACATATCGAAAATGAACTAAACCTGCAAAATTTTACGTTCCTAGCTTTTTAATTGCAAAATTTATAGCCCAAAACCCATTTATCGAAATTATCGATTGTATGGGAGTTATGCGTTGTATTGCTCCGATCTTGCTGATTCCGACAAATGATCAATCTCATGCAAAATGGCGGCTCCATACCAAATTTCATCAAGATATCTCAAAAACTGAGGGACTAGTTTGCGTACAAACACACAGTAATAATACCATTTCATGTTCATGAAAGGTATAGAAACTTTTATTGCTATTTTAAAATCGTCTACCATTGTAGGCCACGCGTTCATTGGTGTACTCTAGTGTTAACGTACCCTATGATCTATAGCAAATGTATTATCCAAATTTAGAAGTATATTTGGTTTTTTTTTTTTTCAATTAAAACTTTAAGAGACTCAAACAAATTTGTATTTCAAAAATTATTTGATTGTTGAAATTTCTTCAAAATGCCCCACAGTGCGATACAGACGGTCGACTCGAACCCGATGAAGTAACGCGTCATAAAAATAATGTTATATTTACTCTCCGATAAAGTTGTTGTCAATACAGCGATGCACAATGCTAATTCACCACATTAATTTTTATGGTCAGCTAGAGGTTTCTAGAAAGTTCAAACAGCCCGTCATTGAAATACTGGAAACCGTGATTTTATGCGCCATGGCTGTAAATGGCATAAAATTAAAAAAATGTGCGGTCGTTAGACAAGAACTGAATTTAAAATTGAGTGCTTGCAAATGGTCAGCGAGCGAAAAAAAGAAAGGTGAAAAAGATATTGAAATCGAAGAAAAGGATAAAATACCAAACAACAGCCAAAATTGGCTTAATTTAAACTTTTGTTTTTGTTGTTTTTAGCGATAAAAAAAAACAGTTTCAGCTTTCGAATGTATTAACTGGCGCTCCTGAATGTTGTTAGTGAGTTGGGTTTGGTTTATTGATGGCAAAGCGTGTATTGTTTCTTTGGTTAAGCAGTACATAAACCTTATATCGAATAGCATTTTTTCAAGTTATACCTTAATAGGAGAACAACAATAAAAAATGTAAATTTTTGGGATTTTCAGATTTTCATTCGCTTTACACAACAACGTTCAACGAAATTATTTCAAAGCTAAGCAATGCTAAAAATGCTAAGAAATAGAGAACAAAATTGCTAAAATTTGCTTGAACAAAAGAAAGAGGAAAAAAGGTCAAAATGAAAGAGCAAGAACGCCTCTAAGGATAATTGGGGCAAAAAGTGTAGATAAATATGCAATAAAAGTTGTAACAGGCATTCGCTTTGGGCATTTTGCTCATGCTTGGAGATGCATGTTTGTGAGTCGGTCATGTGAGGGGTTTGAAGTTAAACGTTAGGTAGGCGTAAGCTTCAAATTTGTTAGAAAGGTAGGAGAACTTAACAAAACCAGAAACAACTTTCGCACTTTTAATTAAACATAAAATTAAAAATATAATTGCAGCTGATTTGGTAAAGGCAATAAGGCAATATCTCGATGGCGGCGGTAGCTGTACGTTTAAGCCGATTAAAAAAAGGTTAATTAAATCAATTTATTCTATTATTTCAGAAACTAAAGCACTTCAAGTTTAAGCAGGCCATAAAAAGTTTGTTTGGGGATAGCTGGCCATTTGAATGCCAATTTAAGGCTTAACTGATGTGTTTGCGTAAAATTGAATAGTTATGGCTAGCACTTTGTTTGGTGTTTGGGTCTTTTTTAAGGTCAATGCATTGCGCTAAATCTAAACGGCTTCTCTAATAACACTTTTAACCTCACACAACAAAAAAGTTCTTTGCGGAATGATTTTACAAATCGTTCACGCGAAAGCCAGGCTGGCACATCCGCTAAACTAGATACTGTTATTTAGGCAACACTAAGAGAACCCTGCGCCTAGTTTGCTTGTTCTTATTATAACAAAAACAGCAACAAAACTGAAGCTTGAAATAACGTTTAGAAATACCACAAGTTTAATGTCTCATCGAAACTTTTGATGCTGAAAATCACTATATGAAAATTTAGATAGGATGTTGGAGCAGAAAAAGCAGCAGAATACATTTCATAGCAAAGGTGGGTAAAACGAAGTAGATATTGTCGTAGGCAAAGAGTTAACAATTTCGTATTGGTAAGCACATCACTAATTTCGCAAAACTAAAACAGTTTCTCTAGTTTTAACACCAACAACAATGTCAGCCTACAACTAAACGAAGGCTTACTTTTGAAAACTTCTTTGAAGTGAAGTATCAATTAAGAAGTAAGGTCCTCTCTCGGGGCACGAAGTTACACGCTTTAATCCACTAGAGAAAATACTCGACGGCGTCAAACAAATAGCCCGAGCAGCAGTCGGTCTTGTTTCAGAAGGGGCTTGTATTTGACAAAAGACTCTCTACATCATTAACACTCCCTTAAAACTTCGGCTGACGTTTTTTCGTTAATAATAAACACGCCTAAAAGAAAGTTTCTAATTCAGAGTACAATTCAAGCGACTCTTAAATTAGAATTCTAGAAGAAAAATATTAATATTCTTATGATTGGGATATTCCGCTAAAAGGGGGAAACTACAAAATCTGTAATATATCATAAATCCCCAATGCTCGACAACATCTTTACCATGAATATGATATAACCCTGGGAAAATATTTACAAGAAGTTATTTTCTTTTGATTTTTTATAAAAGTCCCCTTTTGAGTAAGTTTTATAATTGATTTCACATCGTTAAAGTTTCTTGAAACATTTTGTGGAAAATTTTAAAATTCAACAGAAACATTACTGTCAGATAGAATCTAATCCATACTTGTAAACATTTCGTTATAGGTATAAAAGCAAGAAAATTCAAGGAAAGTTTAACTTTGTACGGTGAAAATTATTACTTTTGGAATTCTTTGCAAAAATTATAAAGCTAACTAATAGAATTCTAGTACACAATGTGCAAGTTCTTAGTAACTCATTTTTTTTAACTGAGCTATTTTTAACCACCTTGCGCATGTGCCTCTGCTCGGCGTTTTCGTTGTTCCAGCTTCGAAGCGATTCTGGTAAAGGCTCGTTGTTTTCGAATTCAGGTTTCGTGGATAAGTATTTTTTGATTTTATAAATTATTTATTAAAACTGAATTTCATAATTACAATTAGTCAAACCTGACAAATAACAATTCAATGTTTTTTTCATGGTTCAATAATAAGGTTGTAGCATTTCATCAGCTGATTCAATTTGTTTGAACACACTGGCGTATAGATTGTTAGAAGGAGATGTGAAAAGCAGAATGTTAAGAACAAAACGTAGGCAAGCAATTTTGTGTATGGCGACATTATTTAATAATAATCACTTTTCAGCCACGCTTGCAACATATAATTTCTCACAAATGAATAGTTCCTCCTCGTTTCATTCGCTAACACCAGCCATTTGCTTTTGATAATCTTTACGCCAGTATGTTGTTGCTGTAGAGTTGACTTTACCTTTTTATTGTACCATGGTTTCTTTCATTATTTTGTTGAAAACATTTTCTCCAGGAAAAGTTTCCTTTGATTATTCTAAAAATAAATTGTATTTACTTACATAAGCGGCTTTGACAAATGAAGTGGCAAACACAGGCTGACCGTTTCGTTTTAACATTCCTTCGTGGTTTCATTTGAGCACTGCACCCGTTTCTGCGGCTCTGCTACGCCGCTTTTGCTGTAGCGACGTCCAAACATGATTGTGCTGACATGCACGTATGTACATGATCTGCAACCCAAATGAAATATTTGAACCACGAAATTATCAATTGATTTATGATTGCATTATAAAAACTATTATTTACTATAAAGATTTATCTTTGGTTTAATTTATTTAATATTTAAAACTCAGAATTTTAGTTACGCAGCAAATTAAAATGTAAGATGGCGTTGTTACCTGAACGATTGCCGACCGAGTACCGAACTGATTTCTTCGTCGCTTATGTCTGTACGTATCAATCTATAGTTTGAGATGGTTGTTCAAATGTTTATTTTATGATCCGATTTAGCGTCTAAGCCGAGTTGAAGTTGAATTTTAATTAATATAATATCACACGTTACTTAATTATCATATATAAAAACGTTATGAATTTCTGGCTTCCGTAAAAAACATAAAATAATATCCAAGGAAATTCACAACAATTGCGCAACGACTCGTTAGAAGTACATATGTATTTTTCGTAAAACCTTGCTTAGCAAAAAAAAGTAGCAAAAACAAATGCTTAAATTGCGAACGCTAAAACCACAAAAACTGGATATACAAGGATATACATAAATTGCGCAACAAACGAAGCGAATGAAATGAAAAGCAACAACAAAGAAAACATTGAATGAATAAAGTAAGTGCCGTCAAGTGATGCTGCTGCTGCTGACGTCACTGTTGCTTCTGCGTCGCTTGTTTTGTGTAGCAACAAAAGAAAAAACTTTTTCACAAATTCTAATACAGCCACTTTTGTTAGTTTCGAGGTTTATTTTGTTCCGTTTTTTGTGCAATAATTTGTTTTCCTTTATCGTTGCTGCAGCTTTCGTGGCTGCTAAGCTTTTGAAGCGTTGAGTGCATCGAAGTTGATTGCGTTGGCTTTATTTGCTACAATAGCCTGGAAGCAGCTGGGATAATCGGGGGAATGGTGTGGAATTTTATTTTGTTTAATTATTCGTGCAGTAGTAGGTGGAAGAAGAAGAAGCAGAATAAAGTTATGCATAGTTTATTTTGCTTTTTAAACAACTGAGGCAAACATTAAGTTAGTGCACTTAAAATGTGCTACAGCTAAAATTGCGAACGGTTTTAGCATACACTTGAAACTTTCTAATTATACACATGTATGTTTGATAGACTTTCTCAAAAAAAAAAAAAATAAAAAATATTGTGCTGCTTTGATGATAATGTCATCTCCAACTGAAATTGGAACGATTTTTCGTCATTCCTTATCATATTTAGTTTTAAGAAAACCAGCTTAGTTGTTCTGCCATCTTCATAGCCCTTACTCTGTCCTTATATACGAAAAGCTATTCTACTTGAAAGCAAAAATCGATTCTAATACACATCGGTACTCTGTAGTTCGTTCGAACTTACTTTACAAGATATTCGATAATAGTAGGCATCGCTGTTTTAGAAATTTCAAACGCAAAGCAAAATACAAAAACACATTGCATAAATCTTAAGTACAGTATTAGACAGTGCTGCTATATATGTCGCAGTAAAGCAAGTGGGAATCGTCTCGACTACAAGGAGTGCGGTCACAAGTTCGAACGTACCCAAGACCTCGGCCAATTATTTTTTATTTTTTCAAATTTTGTTTTCATTTCTTGAGCATTAAGCTGGAGTAGGTAGAAATCAGCACTTATAGCCTCTTATTTTATTTTGTGTGTTGATTGGTTTTTTTCGTTTCCGCTTGCGTTTCATTACACTGTGGAACAAATTCAGGTTAGCAAAAGTTAGGTCGATTCTGAGAGTGAGGGGTGAAAATAGAGGCTAAATTAGAAGACCCGTATCGCGGCGTTTGTTTATGTTAGTTCGAATTTTTTTTTAATCAACCTTCGAACTTTGCAGTCAAATGTCGATTTTCAGCATATTGTTTGTATGGTGTTTTGGCTATAACTCGTCGACTAATTAATATTTTTTCAATCTGTTAAAGCCAAATTATTGCTAGAGACCTGTGCAACAATTAAAATTAAGAAAAAAATTTATTTATAAAAGTTTTCTAGTGCTTATGAAGCAAAATGTTGGAAATTTTTTTTTCATGCTTTTTGAACATATTTTCCACAAAAATAAGTAATTTTTCTTTCTGTATGCTTCTAAATTTTTTCAGTGTTGGTTTTAAAGAAACATTGAAAAACAAATTTATAAAAAAAAAAAAGATAAGATTTTGATTTGTTGTGTTTGGGAAGACTGCTGGATATATTAGCGAGCTTTGTACTTAAAATAATTTTGCGATCACATCAAGACCATTTCAAGATTACGCCAGGACTATTTCGTTACTATTTTGAAACATTTCGGAATAGTTTTCGAAATTATTTGGGTACCATTTCGACATGATTTTCGGTATCATTTCCCTCCTAGGGTTTTTTTGTTTAACCAATGAATGCCTATATATTTTTCAATTTAAAGATTCAAAAGGGATATTTTTTAAATTCTAAATTAACACTTTCTTAACATATATTAGCTTTATTATAAAATAGAAAATAAGAGCGATACCCCGCTGGTAGCTTAAGATGCCATTGAGAATGTCTGAGTTATGATAAACGCCATAAATCCTGGGCAATTCGTTGTCAATCGAATAAACCCGATAACTAGACGTATTAACTACAACTCAGTAAAACTTTTATTGTTTTTAAATATCCATGACTGTATATTTTATTGAATTGCCAGAGTGCAAAATGTAGTAATCGGTTTGCTTAAAAAAACTTTTGAATTTCCAAACTCTTAATGAAGCCGAGCAAGTTGAATTTGCCAATTTGGAAACCAATAACAAGTCGGCTATGGTTATAGTTCTCCTTTTTTGCTACTTTCAATTTTCACTAAAATCTCATAAATCTCTTTACTCTCGGAACAGTCTAATGTATGCACATTGCAAACTTGCTAACCGGATTATAAGTAAAGGCATTTATAGTTGAAGAAGGGCACTGACGGCACATAATCAAATAAATGTTTGTGTTTGTCTACGTAAATTCATTATTAATATCAAAGAAGCTAAAATAACTGCTGAACTTGTGCAAAAGCGCTCAGATAATTGCCGAGCTTGCTTCTAGTAGTTCCATATTATATATATTTATGAAAAAAAAATAATAATCTTATCAAATTACCACTTTTGAGTTGATAACATATGACATAACAAACTCATTAGACATTATATAACTAGTACTGACATTACCAATACATGCACATTTTATGTTTGAAAAATTTACCAAATATTGGAAATAGAGCCGCTGCTTTCAAAAATTAATTAAAATTTATTCGAAAAACGAAAATATCGAATGAAAATCAAAAAAGATGTATAACTTCTCTGTTGCAGTGGGGTATTAACTACTTGCCCGGATATTTTGCTTGTGTGTTATCCGATTTTCCTAATTTTTGACAGGAGTATACTACATACTATTGAGAAGCAGCTGAACAATTTTTATTTAAATATGAAGTTGAAATTACAAGCAATCGCCTTTAAAAATAGCAGAACTTTTATTCTGACTTCCTACTTCCCCAAAATCCACCAAATTTTTTTTGCCGTCGAGCTTTGCTTGAAAATCTTGTTTTATTTGCAAGATCTTAGTGATATAGCTTCCATAGTTATAGAAATATCGCGTTATAAATTTTACAAACAAATTTTCCAGAACTATGTTAAAAAACTGGGCGTAGCCCTTAACCGATTTCCCCCATTTTTACAATAAACAGTCACCTTTATATATATTTAATATTTTCGACAAATTTCGTCAGCATAAATCAGTCAGTCAGTTATGATATACAAATTTTTGTAGAATTATCCAATATAAAAGGGGCGCGGCTAGGCCAATTTTCGAAAATTTATATTTTTCGGATTTTTTCGTTCACGGAAGGTGAAATGGAAATGATATAAAGCTATTTCCCGCAAAGCTATTGAATATTAAATATATATATGATCCTTTTCAAAATCTTTCATATAAAAGTGGGTGTGGACCTTAACCGATTCCGGCAATTTTTTCGGAACATTCCTTGTATTCATGGAAATTTGTTTGCTGAATTTCGTTTTGATATCTTGATAATGATTAATAATATTGATAAATTAAACTTAATCAAAAGTAGCCACGCCCATTTTTAAAAACTTCTTGAAAATTGCATTTTCTGCTTTTACATTAATGTACCCACCAAATATTATCCTTATAGGTGTATTATGTATTTAATAATCACTTCTTTTTTTATTTTTGAAAGTACTCTATGTATATAAAAAGTTGACTATTACTGAATTTTGCCCATTTTTAAGAGCGCGCGGAGATAAGTGCCAAGGAACCTGCATACCAAATTTCACTGAGATATCTCAATATTTACTCAAGTTATCGTGTTAACAGACGGACGGACGGACGGATATGGCTTAATCAATTTCTCTTTTCCTCCTGAACATTTTGATATATATAAGTCAATATCTATCTCGATTCGTTTATACCGTTACGTACTGCCGTTAGGCGACTAAAGTTAATATACCTTGTGTGAGTAGCACTACAATATAATATTTTGGAGCAATGAAAACTATTTTAATGAAATGTGCGCGCTAGTCTCTCATGGGATGGACGATATATATTCAGTCTGTTGTAAATAGCTGGTTATTTATTGTTCGGCTTTTATTTTGGTATACCTTTGATAGATCAATTGAAATTAAAAAAAATATTTTTAGGTTTAATGTTAACTTTAATAGCAATGCGTTCGATCATCGACTCCAGCTGAAGCCTTTTAAGTTCATTTTCATATTTGCATAAGCTAATTACGTCTTTAACAATACAAAGTAGGAAATTATCAGAATTGTTATTAAAATTGCGTGCAATATTAAAATATTAGTTACATTCACATAAATGCAATGCATGAAGTTTACAACTTAAGCTGCTAAATCAAATCAGAGATTATACAAGTTATTTACATGTTGCATATAATGTAATAAAATAATACTGTGGAGATATAATAAATATATACATATATATGTGCGGGGTTAGAATGTACTCGTATATATGATAGCAACCCTGCAGTCAAAGCAATTAGTATTAACCTACCTCACTACTGTCTTTTTGGAATGGGCATTAAGTGCTACAAAATGTTAATTGTCAAATATCGAACGGTAATATACCAGTGTCAAACTTGTTCCAGATAGATCACAAAATTTCTGCTTAATTAAAGGGCGTAAGTAATCAGTTTACATTGATTTGACTCTGTGTTTGGATACAGCAAAATCAAAATAAAAAGCTCCACGCGTATTTTCCAACACTGGAAACTGCAGTTTTCTCCAGAGCTGTCATTTCACGGCATAAATTGAGATTTGAACGATTGCTTTGATTATGATCAAATCATATGAGCCCCAAAAGGAGCATATTATTTTGGTAGGTAGTTATGTTTCATACAAAAAAAAACCAAAAATAACATATTCTGAATTTTTCGTGCATTTAAATATTTACGTAAACTTTAATGCTTCTCAAATATTATGCAACTAGATTGGTTGTGAAAAAATTACATATGTATATATAAATATGTCGCCGACAACGCAGTAAAAGCTGCTAAGTTCACTTTCCATTCAAATAAACTTTTTGGTACTATTGGCGAGGTGGTGAAAGAAAATGGTGTGTTCAATGTTCAGAATAGCTTAAAATATAATGAAAACCTGATAAGTATAAAAAATATAAGAAAAGCTGTTAACTTCGTATACAGGGTGGCTGATGAAAGCCGCTACCAAAAAAAAATTAAATAACTTTTTTTCTATTTAATGAATCTGGTTAATTTTTTTTTTATTTTGCAGATTGACTTTTACATTTAACAAAAATGGATAACTGGGACACTGAAACAAGAATTTGGATTGTCCGCCGCTATCACGCACTGGAGTCCGTAGTTTCGGTTCAAAGAGAGTATAGGCGCACGTTTGGCGGCAATCCTCCGAGCAGATGGACCATAATAAGACTTGTAAACAATTTTGCCGAGCATGGGACAGTCAACAGAAGACCTTACCATCGAAACCCTTCAGTTCGAACGGAGGAAACAATCGCTGCTGTAGCTGCTGCCATACAAAACAATCCACGTGTTTCGACAAGAAGCTTATCTGCTCAAATGGGTGTAAGCAGACAGTCATTACAGTCAATTATGCACAAAGATGTGGACTTATTCCCATATAAAATTCAAATGGCCAACAAACTGAACGCTGCAGACTTGCCGATTCGCTTGGAATTTTGCCAGAAGATGCTTCAAATGGTGGAAGAGGATGGAAACATGTTGAACTGTCTTTTCATGTCTGACGAGGCCCATTTCGATTTAAACGGCAACATAAACAAACAAAATTGTCGAATATGGAGTGCTTCCAACCCACAGATACTCCATGAGACGGAATTGCATCCACTTCGTGTCACAGTGTGGTGTGCAGTTTCATCACGCTGCATTGTCGGGCCCTACTTCTTCGAAGAAAACGGTCACACAGTTACGGTTACTGGAGACCGTTACTTGAGCATGTTGAGAGAGTTTTTCTATCCAGAATTACGCCGAATGAGAATTTCTTTCAACTCTGTGTGGTTTCAGCAAGATGGTGCAGCTCCTCATATAGCACAACCTGTTATGACAGAATTGCGACGAAAATTTCCCAATAAGCTGATATCCAGAAACTCCACATTCCGTTGGCCACCCAGGTCGCCTGACCTTACTGCACCTGACTTTTTCTTGTGGGGTTATTGCAAACAGGAAGTCTTCAAAGCAAAACCAACAAATTTGAATGAACTAAGGCAATCCATTCGAGAAATAATTGCGGCTATTCCTGTCTCAACTCTCCAAGCAGTAATGAACAACTTTTTGGTAAGATGCCGCACATGCATCGACGAGCAGGGGGGGGGCATTTAAATTCCATTATTTTTAAAACTAATTAAGCTATATTTAATAAAATTTAATGAGGTTTAACATGAATAAAAGAAAAATGAATTCCATATAATGAAAAAAAAATTATTTGAGTTTCTTAATGTAGCAAAATTCATCAGCCACCCTGTATTTCAAAACAAATTAAAATTATAAAACTCGCTCTGTGTGGTCGAGTCGGGTGGTTCAGAAATGTTCTGTGAGCCCCTGACCACAACCTCATTGATAGTATGTTGAGTGACTCAAAGGGGAGACTGACAGTCGTGTTATTTTAGAACAAGGATTCATTGTGTCAAAAATCAAAGGAGTTCTGGGATCAAAATTTGGTTGGAAACCAACCACATGTTAATCAAATCTAAGCCGAATAAAATAGGCAAAAATATGCAAAACCATTTTTTATTTTATGTTATTTTATTTAATTTTATTTTATGTTATTTTATTTTATTTTATTTTATTTTATTTATTTTTGTAAGTTTAACGAGCTCAAGACCAGTTGATAATAATTCTTAGTTAATTTTTATTATTTTTGATTAGAGGAAACATTGAAAGCAACAAACATATACAGGCTATAGTTATAGTACTATTCCGAAAACAGCCACGATTTCTCGTCAGACTAATTCCTATAGTTTTTGCTATTTCAGAGGATCTTGTGGAGAAACGAACCCACTCACTCTGATTGCAAGCGCAGCTGCCTAACCCATAGGCTATGCTGCGTGTAGTTTTGCAAGCTGCTTAATTCAAGCTTTCCTCTAATTGCAAATTTTATTTTCTTTTATTTTATTTCATTTTATTTTATTTTACTTTATTTTATTTTATTTTATTTTATTTTCTTTTATTCTATTCTATTTTCTTTTATTTTGTTATATTTTTTTTTTATTTTTTTATAATTTTTTTTTATTTTGTTTTGGTTTATTTTATTATATTATATTCTATTCTAATTTATTTTATTTTATTTTATATTATTTTATGTAATTTTGTTTTATTTTATTTTACTTTATTTTATTTCATTTTATTTTATTTGATTTTATTTTATTTTATGTTATTTTATTTTATTTTATTTTATTTTATTTTATTTTAATTTATTTTATTTCAGTTATGGTGATTGTTGTTGGAGCAAAGCTCGAATTTTTATGTTTGTTTGTTAATTGATATTAGAGGAAAAATTACAACGATATTCACAGCGATGGTATGGGATGGCATGTTCCAAAGTGCCCAACTTCTCATCAGACCCCTTCTCGGACACTGGGATACGAACCCAAGTGTCTGCACCAAAGCCGCTGTTAGAGTACTCTAATAACTAAGCTATGATGCCCTGTAGCGTCACGGTGCATTTTTTCTCTAATGTGCCATTTGCTTTATTTCTTTTATACATTCTTTGGATTTTATATGTCAACTCAAGGAAAGTGGAATATTTTTAGGCGCGTTCATAGAACAGTTTTAGATACAGAAGGGCTTTTTTGCATATCAACACTTCCGTGTTATTTGTTATGCACCCGCACTGTACCTGTATCAATTTAGTTATGGTGATTGTTGTTGGAGCAAAGCTCGAATTTTTATGTTTGTTTGTTTATTTATATATTTTTTTACTTTATTTTGTTTTATTTTATTTTATTTTAGTTTATTTCATTTTTTTATTTTATTTTATTTTATATTATATTGTTTTACTTTATTTTGTTTTATTTTATTTTATTTTTTTTAATTTTTATTTATTTTATTTTATTTTATTTTATTTTTTATATCGCATGACTATAAACGAGCTCAAGGCCAATACTAATAATTTTTTTTTTTATTTATGAAAATTATTATTGTTTTAATTTTTTGAAAAATTATTATTAATTAATAATTAAATTTTTTTATTAGAATAGAAAAGGAAAATTTTTAGAGACAACCGCCATAGCTTTTCTTATAAATCCATTTCGGAAGCTGCTAGGCTCTTCATCAGAGAAAATTTGGCACGCTGATTACCGAATAATAAAATGTAAACAACACCAATCCAACAATGTGAGGACTATCAGCGCCAGCGATGCACATGCACACATACACATATGTAGAGCTTCATATATCAGCAAGCAGTCAAGCAAGAATTTTACTGGACTACCCTGTTGGGCAGTTCATACCGAGCCCAAAGATGTTTAAATATCAAAAAGTCCTGTACACCTTTTATTTTGACGACTCAGCTTTTTTAACTTTAATCAAATTTTCATTGAATGGAATAAATTGAAACTATTTTTACACTTTTGGTTTACAGAAACTTTAGTTTCGGTTGTGTTTAAAAAAAGAAATAATAATTGGCGCGATATAAACCTACTGAGGAGATTAAGACCGAAATTCTCTACCAATTTGTTGGTGCGCTGCTTCTCATTTTTCCTACAAATTTTCCGGATATGCATTTTTACTTAGAAGCCTCCCCTGGCAGAAATATACTACTACCGAGAGGCGACCCCTTTCTAAAAAAAAATTTTCAAACCATTTTTGTTGCTACCTGTACCACAGCTAGAACCTTGGACCTTCGGTGCGGTAGGTCAGCAACACTACCGCCACATCACGGCGGCTGCAAGTGTTTTAATGTTATAAAATAGAACTTGCCTGCACCTTTTATTTTGTTCATTAGTGCATGTATTTATTTCACTGCATCTCTGATTTCATACAACGCTAACCCACGCAGAGAACATGAATTAGCATTTTAAAGCAAATTTTTTTTTCTAAAACATGAGATTATTTCATGCTTATATACGAAGATATATTTATATAAGTATTATGTTACAAAAAAGTAGCATTTCTATGCACATTAGATTGTCTCGAAAACACAAAAAAATTCAATTAGGCCTCACACTATGGTTTGAGAAGAATTCGTTCTGAAGGCAGCAAAAGTTAAGTTTATTTTGAGTTCTTGAAAAATTGTTATAAAAAATGATATTTAATAAATATTTTCAGTTTCTTACATATGTAATCGATAACAGTTATGGATTTCATGATGTTGTCTTTTATCCCAATATTATCATTATTTTCAAAAAAAAAAAAATTTTATTTATATTTGATACCAACTCGCAAAGAAGAAATCTGTGCCTATATATTACCTTTACTCAAGCACCAGAAATCAAAACAAGAATTGTCCGCCGAAAAATAAGTATTTTTTGTAAGCTTGTTCATTGCCAGTTTCAAAATTTTACTAGCGGGTCAACTCGAAGTGTGAAGAAATTCGTATAATCCGATCTCATATCATAATTTCCAAACAAAAATTTAAATAAAATAGCCAAATAATCTACTTTTTTTGATATCACCTAAATATGTGAATAACAAAAGGAATACTATTTATTTACTTACATTGCTTGTGATAGTTTCAAGTTCAACTGAAATGTCTAGTTATAGTTAGTGACTATAAAATGTTCAGGAAACCTCTAAAATTTAATTTGGGTGTTATTTTTGGGGCCAAAGGTTTGATAAAGCAACAAATATACAGTTGCAATATAGCTAAGTTGCCTAAAAATATGCTTTCAGTACATAAAACTTTCTAATTTTGGAAAATTATTGTAAAATTTAATAAAGTTCAAAAACTAATATATGGAATCCCACAAAACCGTAAAACATAAGATAAAATAAATAAATAAAATCCAGGGATGAGAATGTGACTAGTGTCAGTTCAAATCCCTTTATATGAGTTAAGGTGTCCCTTTTGTTTGAGCATGTTCTATGAATAGACTAGTTGCTCGTTGGATAGAGCCCTTTTTTCCCCTACGTGTACCGTCGGACAAGTCGACTTTCAACACCTATAAGTAGGCTACACAATTTAAAATTGATTTAACCCAATTATGCGCGTAATGGGGGATTTGGGATGAATTGCAGCTCATTGTGGACGGAATTTATCAATCGAGGACTAGGCCTTTTAGGGATTAATCGCACAATTTTTTGCAGCGAAGTTTGCCTCATGAAACTGCTCAGAGATTTCTAGCGAAAACCTGAAATTTTCCAACTCGAAAATCTCGCAAACTAAAACAAAAACGAGAATCTGATGCCACACTCAACGTACCGAAAACCTTAAGCAAAGCTTATTTATGGGTTCAAAAATTTGCCGTCCTATTAATATCGGTGGACTCTCTAAACATCTAATGTGCTTCTGTTATCAATAAATTGGGCACTTCTTACATTAGCCTGGTCCCATTTTTTATAGAAACCAACACAAAAACCATGTTTTCCCATTCCATTATAAATTCATAATTTTTGTTTTTTACAAATTGGTGAGAACTAACTTTCATTTATTCAGTTTTTGTTATATTTTTTCTTGGTATGCAGGCTGACCCAGTCTAATGCAAATACGTTTACATATTTACAAGTATGTATGCTAACTATAGCGCATACATATGTCTCTTTTTGAAATTTTTATCCTGCATGCATTTCTAGTTCATTGAATAAAATTGCAATTAATATGTATGAAGCAATGTTTTATAAGCAAATATGTAATTGCGATTCGAGTTGCATGAATTGAGTTAATTAACATATGTTATATGTTGAAATAAAATCCAAAAATTCCATTTCGCTTGTTTATGTGTATATTTATTATTTGCTTTATAATATAAATTTGTTTAGTGAAAATTCATGCTAAAAAGCAAAACCTTAAATTAATGCAAATGAGTTATTTGAGGTTAGCTGCTGTAGATTTGAGATTTGTTGGCTTAAATTGCATGCTCAAATGTAGGAATTTTTTGTTCGAAACTAATTGGTTTATATGTAAACCTAAAAACGGTTATGAATTTGATGCCAGAATGATTCAAAGGTAAAGGTTGCGTAAAAGTCAATTGTGGCACATGGTCATTCGAAATCAATAGTTCATAAATGCACAATTCGAAAATATATAAAGCATTTTTTCTTTATTTAGTCGTTATTAAATTCAAACAAAAATTAACTAAAAACGGTTATACCGACTAAGATTGCTTTGCATTTTTACCACAGATTTATCGATGCATGAGTAACCAAGATCAAAATTTCAAGGTAAAGCCTTTCCTCAGAGTTACTTCAAAATCGCAAAATTCAGCCAGTTTTGGACGAATTTTATAAATGTGTCGATCCTAGGGCTACCTAGCGGCCTATTCGGAATAATTCAAAAGAGGTACAGGGTGGCGCAAAAGTAATCTTCCTATCAGAAAATGCTATAAATTTTGCGATTGGCCCCTAAAGTCAGTTCTGTTTTGACATTTGTGTAGTAAACACATGCGAAATACACGTTAATAAACAATGTTACGCTACACTGCTCCAGAACGCGGAATATTGCTGACTATTTATTTGACCAATAATCGGTCGGGGCCAAACGGTTACTGTGAATGGTGAGCGCTACAGAGCAATGATCAACGAGTTCTTTTTGCCGCAACTTGATGAATTGGGATTGGAAAACATGTGGTTCCAACAAGACGGTGCAACAGCACACACTGCACGTGCCACAACCGATATGCTGAACATCGGAAGCTTACTTTTGCGCCACCTTGTAGAAATACGAACTCTTTGAAAATAAAACAAAAGAAAACAATTCACGCCAGTCAAGTTAAATGGATTCAATGTATTTTGTTTTTGTAGAAGGCTTGAAACATATACCTACATAACCCTATAACCTGTCGAGATGACAACAGAACGCATACTTAGAGTTGTGTAGCTCGAAGGAACTATTTCAATTAAACGACTCAGTTCACTGTACTAAACAAACTTCTTCGTTTAAAAGTTTTTAGCCTCGTTCAGTGAATGGCGCTAACGTAAATAGATCAAGCGCTCCTGTGGCAATAAGCAATAACCATGAAAGACGAACTAAAATCTGCCAGACTATAGTCAAACTTAATATTGTCTTGAAAAAACAGCTTGACTTATTCAAAATAAATCGCGCTATCCTAAATTAACAATGGCTCTTATTACCGCAATAAATTTTACTTGATGAGAAAAAAAACTCTGACCTGCGTCCCCCTTCCACCCGTCGTTTATGTCCTCGTCTTTTATGGAAAAAGAAACTGGTTTTTAAGTGCAATTAGTATTGAACGAGGTGAATGGCCTAGCTCACTTTTTAACTGAAAAAATAGTAAAGTAAAAGAAGTAGAGGAACGATACCTAATAATTATAATGATAATTTCTAGTCGTAAAGATATGCTCGAAATCATATTTAAGATTAAAATATTAAACGGGTCTCTAGCCTATTTCTGCTGAGCGAAGTGGAATACAATATATCTGTCGTAAGAGGCAACTACCTATTAAGTTAATACCTCTCACCTCTCATTAGCCATCTTGACATGACCTAGAAGGTCGCACTGGTCAAACAAAATGTTCCCGCCAGTTGGTTTGGTACCACAAGGGGTTAGTACAGGAGCGTATCAGGTCCATATCCGTCAAAGGACTGTCACATCGGTAACACTTCTTAGGACCTGCGGCAGTGTTTTTGTCGCTACTCAAACAAACGAACAAACTTTAACGTTCCTTCATCGCCGTCAAGACTATTTAAGATACTTTAAACATATCTTTCTGAAACAATGTAACACCAATTTTGAGTTAATAACTCTTTCCGATATTTGTGTCATAATTATTAATTTTATTCTAGCACATTTGATTTTTCTTACTCGCTTTTCAGCTTCAAAAATCAATACTTAATCAATAAAAACTCTATAAATATACTTCAAGACCCCGCCACGCTTCGCTGCGTCTCAGAACTTATATCTCACTGTATTTCCGAAAACAGTTGAGATATGGGACTTAATCACATCGCTTATAGCAGCGCCCATTAGCACCTTTCGTTTGATACCCTTATTGTACTAACCCATTTTGGGCCACATATTAGTTCACATATTGGTCGATAACTCCGAAACCGGTCGACTTATCGATAAGGGGATATCTTTAATTGTAAGCTTGTTCGCATGGTCGTTTACTAACGATGAAACATACAGACAGACATAAAGGCAAACAGTTTGAGCCTTAATTTAAAACTTTTTTGGGCAACATATATGTATGTCCAAACCAAAATTGGTTTAGATTTTAAATTGTGCCAATTTTCGAGAAAATGAGAGTGAAGAAAAGAGTTTCGATTAACCAGAAATGTCTTAACAATCAAAAAACATAAAAAATATTTGCAGCAGTTTTCAGGATTCGAACCGACGCACTCCGCATCACAGTTGTCTGCTCTAACCACTGAGCTACGGCGCACACAAAACCGCAAAGAGAAAAACTAATTGACGTAAAAAAAATCAGAAATGAATGAAAAGAAGTTTAAAAATTTTTAGGCTTTTTTCAGTTCAGTTTTAAATCTAAATAAAATGAAAATTGGCGTAGCTAATTGAAACCCAATAAACAATGAAATAAGCTAGTTTATTAAACAATATTTTTCAAACGTTGAAATCAATGTTTTCCAAATGAGTTTGTAACTAAAAAATTCCACAAACGTTTAAATATGTTTGCACAATTAAATGTCAGCTTAGGCGAATTAACTTGAGGTGAACTTTCTGCGAGGTGAACAGTTTGGCAGTTTTCAAAAATAATGCTAAATAATTTACCTGCTTGATTAATATGAACTTTATTATATGGCCGACGTGGTGTAGCAGTGGTGTTGCCGGCCTACCACACCGAGAAGACCATGGTTCGAGTCCTGGGGACGAATAACGTTTTACGTTCCGTGATCGAAAGCTAATTTTTGAATCACAATAGCTGTTGTTGTTGTTTTTTTGGTAACGACAAAAACACTCCCCGAAGGTTTTGGGAATTTTGTCGAATTACCAGTCCTTGGCCGGATTTGAACCCGGTACGCTCCGGTACTCCCTTGCGGTACTGGCCGGCTGTCGTGGTAGCCATTTATGACCAGTGAAACCTTCTAGGTCATGTCACCCCTCCTTCCGTAAGGAAGGATAAGATGGGTAATGAGAGGTGGGAGTCATCATATCCGTAGATCAACCATCGAGTTACACGTCATTACCTTTGTGCATATTAGTCACCTCTTACGACCGGTATGCCTACCTCGGGCATATTCTAAACCCCTCGGGATAATCACAATAGCTCGAAGCCCATAATTCGGAATGAATGCATACGTGAGCAATTGGTGGGCAGTACCGGTCGGTTCAATTATGCATTATTACTCTTTTAAAAAGTTGGACAGTTTCAGCGTTATTGTGACTTGGAAAATGGATTACGATCACGGAACGTATGTCGTAATTCCGCCCCTGGGATTTGATGTTACCGGTCCCAGGTACTTTTAAAAGGTTTTTCAAAGCGGGGTCCGAGGATATTTCTGCCATGAAGGCTTCTTAGCAAAAATTCATCTGCTTTGCTTTGCAGATTCCGTTCGGAGTCGGCAAGAAACAATAGCGCTTTCGCCATATAAACAATTGGAAGCAGCACGCCACAAATTGGTAAAAAAGCTCGCGCCGAATATTTTTTTTACATTTTTTTTATTTTACTTGAATGGTAAAAAAATGTTATAAATGGAACTAAAATAACTATAAAACATATTTTAAAATAATTATAATAATTTATAAAAAAAAAAAGTTGGGGAAATTGTCGGGATTCGAATTGGCAACCTTCGGAGCAAAAGTCTAGTACATATGCATTAGGATACTGGCTCGTTTTCACCGTCGTTGCCTAAATTGGAGTTTTATCAATCAGTTTTCAGCAAACCCTTACTTTACGTTGAATAAAACGTTAATTAAGAATTGTTTTCCAAACCTCATTTCCAATTGTTTAAAAAGCGATTGCTTTCGTTGATTCGACAATTTTTTCCAAACGTTTAAAAACGATTGTAGTAAACGTTTTCCAAACGGAAAGCTTGCTAAAGTAAGTTTATTGTACGCTTATAGTAAATGTATTTTGATTATGGGGAAGGTTCGGAATTTATTAATAAAAAAGTTAAAAAAATTACTTAAACCGACGAATGGTTTAAAATTTAAGCTAAATACATGACGAATTCTTATCTAATCCAGCCAATCTGCTCGTGCGTTCATGAGTTCGACTCCATTTTGATCACGGGTATTTGCCACGAATTCCCGGTGTGTCTGTTTGCTCCGCTATCAACTTTTAGACTGCCCCATTCATGCCAACATTTCTCTACATCTCGTTAAGTTGCAAAGAACGTTACACAGTCATCTGTTTCGCTCACTCACAGCAACACTCAGGACTACGTTAAGCCAATTTTCCTAATGGTTTCATTCTTGCGATATTTCGTTAAGAAACATTTGTAGTGTACTCTATTTAGATCACAGTTTTTATAATGAAATGTCATGTGTTAGTGAAGGACGACAAATTTGACGAATTTGGACAAATCAAACAAAGTGAATTCTTACAGTCATACCTTGAATAAGTGTCCAGCTACAGTCATACTCCGTTAAAGTTTCCATATAAAAGATTCTTACCCCAACATACACATAATAAAATAGGCCATCCGAGCTTTTAGGCCAGACTTTGAGAGAACTATGCTTAATTCAAAAATTCTAATAGCAGATTGGTATTTTATGGAAAAGACTCTAACAGCTCCCATACTCAAAATCATTTCTTAGTTTACCTACAGTTTTTTAAAAAGGGCGGTGGGCGGACTCCCAAGAAAAAAAAAAGAAAAAGGTGTGAGTTGCCTCCTGACAACATTCGAAGTCATAATCGGTAAGCATTTCGTAATTTAACCTCATTGCCAACATGATGTTTTCATCTCTCTTGCTGCTCTAAAACCAGACTTTTATGAACTTTTTGCATGAAAATAAAACAGAGTCAGCTTAAGAAAAAAGTTTACAAAAATCAACTTTCACTTTGTTCTACGAAAACTAAGTGTTCTATAAAACTGAGTACTCCAAAAGTGTCTTTTTCTTAGTTTTAATTCTATTTAAAACCACGGGGCGTATGAGTAACAAAAAATGCATTTTCAATTGCATTTCACAAGAGTAAGTGATATGACATGTTAAAAGTAAAACATGTGGCTGATGCAGTTTTAGCTCCTCTTTCAGAATATATAGCGTTTTCCAATATATGGAAAAAATGTAGTTTTCCAAAACCGTGTAAAAAATTAGTTAATTTCGCGGTTTTCTCAAAAACGGCTCTCTCGATGATTTTTCTTATTCTTATACTATCATATTGCACTCCGACTTCGAGGTTAAAATCCTTTTAGGCGCATCGTGATTTGTATTCCAGAAAAATGCGTCTATTGCTCGTCTTATTATGAAAATTGAGCTAATTTTTCTGTTTTCTATAATCTATACATCACAAATTTCTTGCCTAAGTTGATCCATCAACTTTATTGTAACAATGCAAAAATCCCAAACTTACTCTATACCCATTATTGAATCTTGTCCAAAAAGATGTTTAAGAATTCATTACATGAAGCAGTAGAAGATCTGAAATTCCAGCAACCCATTTCGGTAGCATTCAATACAAAATAGTTTGTGGCAAAAGCAGTAAAGAGAGAAATACCGTAAAGCTTTACGGATTCTCACATTTCCTACTGTGGTTGGGTGGCGCTTTTGTGGGTTACACTCAATTGGACAGCAAATGAATTGTTCGTATGTCTGTGGGTCTTACATTTATACCAGAGTTTAATGTAATTGCAAGTAAGTAAGGTGACATTTTATGTTACGAGCTAGAAGTAAGAACGTCCGCTTTATGTCCATTCACGTTTGACATTTTTAGTACTCAATTAATGTGTTTGACTTAAGTGTGCTAATATAAATTGAAGTGCGAAACATTTGAATCTTGGTGAGTGCGAAAGCAGCGGATATAGTGCCATCGATTTGCTGATGAATGACTTACCCGCTGTTGCTAGTGGAGCAGCTGTGTTACTAATAGATGGCTTAAAATGCGCTGTGGGAATAAATCTTGCTTTCAGCTGATTTAAACTGCTTTGAATTTTGTAGCAATTATTCGCTCGAGTTGTTCGAAAATGCTCGTAGTGAGGGGTTGATAGTCAGATTGAATGCTTACAAATGCAAGTTGTAGCAGATGCGCGTTTGAAGCTCTGTGCAAAACAAATTTAAGTCAGTTCATGTTGTCTTTGCTACATTGCATTTATTTATCAAAATAATGAAGGAAATTAGAACACATTAAAATCCTTAAACATAAGTTTTGTGGAATAACTATGAATCTGACTTGTTAAATAATGATTACTAATCGTAATGATTACCGGTTTGATTAATTATTTTCCTGAGAATCAATTTAATGATCGATTACCATTACTTTCAATTGTGAATGATTATTTTCCAACTAATTAAAAAAATGATCAAAAAAGAAATTACGATTATTAAAAAAAAAAAAAAAAAATAAAAAAAAAATCCAAAAAAGTTGTTTTATTACTTTTGATAATTTTTTATTATTTTTCATTTGTTTTGATTATCTTAGATTTTTTTTAGTATTGCTGATGTGTATATTTATGTGCATAACTTAAAAAATCAAACAAATATGTAATAAAATAAAAAATAATCAAACATAATAAAAAGTAATCAAAACAACTTTATTTTGAAATTGATTTTTTTTTGATTTCTTTTTTAATTTTTTTTAATCGTAGTCAACTAATAATTGTCTTTTCTTGAAAAACAATTAAAATAATTATTACCAATTAAAAAAGCCGTCCAATTAATTGATTACCAATTACAAATCAAATTTAACAAAAAAAAAATACCGATTTTCCTTCATCAGAATTATAGTTTTAGCAAGTTACTTTGGCACTTTGTGTCGCATTCTCCCACATTCACCTCCACCCGTTATTGCCCAGCAATTCCAATTTACTGAAAGTCGCTGAAGTGCCTAAACGCCTTTATTTAATTTTTCTTTAAAAAGTGACTCGTTGCGCCTGGACATTGTGGGCAAGATTACTGCAGCCCTGGCTGCTATAAGACTCCGATGCGCGGCATACAGACTTGCGAATTCTGGTGCATTCCAGCACTTTAGTCAACTTTGACTTCGTCCCAGATAAAATAGACTACTCTGCGCCGGTCCTTGTCAAAGTTGCATGCTTTGACACTCTCGATAGATGTAGGATGAGGAAATTATGTGGTGCAGGTGTCTGGTAAATCTATTCACGGACGAGTTCAAGCTGGATAAGAAGGTTAATGGTTGGGGTCTTCTGGGAAGAGCTGGGTTTCAGCCACAGTGTACCATCGTACAAGGCTACAAAAATTATTTAATTTTGTCAGCTCCTGTTGCTTTAAATTTTTTTTGCTCGGTATCCTTTTTTTTGCCACCACTGTCCCAACATCAAAACCACATTTAACATAGCTCATGTCAAAATCATATGGTACTGAACCTTTTTACCGACATATCTGATTCTCACGCGGGTTCAATAGAACTTCCGCGAAGAAATCTCTTTCTTTTCCTGTGGAATTTCCTGATGAACAACATCGATTGTCAAGTGATCTAGTTTTAAAGTTAAATTTTGTGGTGAAACTATATATATATAGTAACAGTTCCAAGTTTAGTTTCAAGTTTAATTAAAATCTTTTATTAAAACAAGTTTGATTCGAATTAATAAATCAACAATAATCTTAATAGTAAACTATTAAACCTGCTGAGAGCATCCTGCTCCTTGGATATAGTACACACTGGAAAATTATTAGTATATATGGTGAGTGGCTGAAAATCAGTTTGGTTCTTTTATATTAGTTATTATTTTATGAAGCGATTTTCAAACGCTCCCCTTCTAAAAGTGCGATATGTTATTTTTCCGCAGATTTATGCAAATCTAAATATCAGAAAGTTCCCGATCATATATGTGCATTTGGGTTGCTTGTGCACACCACAAGTAAACCCCTCCCCTCACGTCTTCTTCAATGTCACCACCACGGCGAATTCTCCTAAAAGGCTTGCTGGGTCGCTATAAGACAACCAAAGGCCCCCTCAACATTTAATTGATCCGGACCACTAATTTCCCGTATTGTCTCTTTAAGACCGAGTTTAACAAAAACCCCAAAATTTAGATATTCACATTTTTATAAAATACACATAATATAACCTAAAATACTTATGTACGTAGATCTCAGTTTGCATTTGTAAAGAGTCGCAACTCGAACAAAAAAAAAGTAGGAATAAGAACTAGGGTAATCATTAATGCAATGTAGGAAAAGAAAATATGATAAAATGTTGTAAGTACATGAATTAACAAGGAACAAAAATTAAGTAATCATACGGTTAGGGTTAAAGAAAATACATATGGTGACCAGTAATTGTCGTACCCACTGTATGTAGATATTTTCTTAAAAGTTTTCTAATTAGAATTTACTATAGCCTACTACATATCCTGTTATTCAAAAGAAAAAAAAACATGTAACTTACCTACCTCAACATCTGCTGAGGTTGTTGTTGTACAGCAGTCCTTCAAACTTACTCCAAACATAAAGTATGCTAGCAAAGACGCAGTGGACAAGCTTGAGAGATTGCTGTATGATAGGTATGGTTTGATCGAGCCGTGAGTGCGGATAGTTAGTTTATTTAATTGTGCGCTCTCGGTAGTTTTTTTTATACAACCAAATATGGTTGCCATCATTTGCGTCATAAAAGTATAATTTTTGCTAGAATAAGTTTTGAATTATTTTAATCTTATAGTTGGTTATGAAATTAAGCAATGTTAGGGAATCTTCGAATTACCACCGAAAAGCAACCAAAAAGCGAGGAGGCCTTCGACGCTAAGTAGCAGTGCTCTAACTATGCCTATTAGCATAAAAAGCGAGTCATAGTTTTTTTTGATTCCCTAATCTGTCTTATTTACATACATGCCTATTTACATATACTCGTATATAACTTTTTTTTCTGATACTTGTACATACATATGTATGCACATATGTAAGTTCGACTTACTATATCGGGATTTTCTCTCCAAGTAAATGTTGGGCTAATTAGTTTATCTTCTATGAGTTCATATGTACCTATTTCACATATTTACGCGAACACATATTTACATACATACGTACTTATCAACTTGATAATTTTGTATTCGAAGATATTGCGTTAGAGTATTTAGGGGAATAATTATAGTTCTACCATAAATTTGTTTTTCTTTTTGGAAGGTTTAAAACCATAGCTTGTCATTATTTTATACTGCGTAAGTCAAGTAAAATAAGAAAAACCCTTGTAATGGATTGAAATTTGGTTATTAATAATAATTATAATTATGGTTAACAAGTTCTCTTTTTATTTGGTTTGAGCCACGGAAAAATAGTGGATGTATTGGGGCCTTGTTAACATCCAAAAGGCCAATGGTAGGGCGGGTACAGAGGCAGCCACCGAACCTCAGTAAATGAGCTGCCAGGCATGCAAAAGGTAAGTGTGAAGGGACATATTGGTGAAGTGTGGCAAGTAAGTGCGGTTTGTTAGGGATTTTTGTTGAAAGTTTACAAGTTCCAGTGTGCAAAACATAAAATTTATCGTGTGTGATGATAGACTGAGGAGGGTAGTGCTGTGCTGTGATCGCGTTTACGAATACCACGAAGCTGAAGCTCCGGGCATAAACGCCAGTGCACACACCGGGATCATTGCACATTGCCACAGGCTCTGCTCCTCTTTCGTCCGTGATTGTGATTTATCACACTCAGTCAATGGATATCATAACAACATATATAGGCTTCCTTATCACTGCAACGTCGAATTATTTTGAGATAAAAATTATCTGGATGCCAGGGCACAATCACGTCTCTGCTAACTGCAGATCTCTTGGCCCGAGCCGGCACGTGCGGACCCAGAAGGGTTTACAGGATTCCGTTGTCTAGGTTCAGAATGCTACTAGACAGGTGGGCCTCGGGTCAGCTAAGAAAACACTGGACTTACACGACCTTTTGTAAGCGGTCAGTGGACCTGTCAGAATTTACTAAGATACATATGTCCATGGAGATTGTAATGCTGACGGTGGATTGTCCGATGTATGCCGTACGACTGAATAACCTACAAAATCCCAAGTGTGTCAGCAGCATACAGAATGACGATTTGGAATCACCAAATCACTTTATGCTGAGCTGCCCAGCTGTTGCCAGAATAAGGCATATATACTTCATTCAAGACGTATTCCACTGTCCGGAGGAGATTTCCGAGATCGAAGTGAACCTTACCGGAGCTACATCGCCAGGTCAACGCTAGTCTATGTAGTATCACAACGGACTGTAAAAGTGTGTCCAAGCGTGCTGGCTACTGCAGAAGCCGCCACCGTACTTAACCTAAGTTGACTTATTGGGTGGAGTTACGTTTTACAAAATGAGCCCGTAAGTTCGAGAGATATAATTAGGAGTTTAGAATTAGGTCACTTTTTGTTTAAGAACACTTTGTTTAGCGTCCACCTGACCGAGATGACTTGTCACCTCAGGCTCACTTTCACATTTCGAGTTCCTAACTTAGTGTTATTCACAGTGATGCGCGAACAAACATACAGACAGACGGACAAAAATTCTAAAAACTGTTGATTTGGTTCCTATTGGTCCAATAATGATCTCTCCTATAAACTTTTCTTGAATATCTGCAATGTACAGGCCTATTACTATTTTTTTATATATAGAGATGAGAAGTTAAATGAAGTGATGAATGAACTTGTTTTCTTTGGTTTAAAAATAATTTTGCTGTTGTTGATTTTTCATTATTTATATAAGCCTAATTATTATTAATTATTGAAGTAATCGTCCAATTAAAATAAAATTTGTGTTAATTTCAAATTAATTAACTTGACAAGCATTAAAAAGGTGTTGTTGTAAAACACTTTAGTTCTTTGCTGTGGGTTCTCATCAGCAGCAGACAGCATTGTTGTTGTACCCGCATTATGCAAATAAGCCAGAAAATAAATGTGCTAATGCGCTAATTGGCGGCCATACGCCAAACTGAGCTGCTTGAGTATGTAAATACGTATTTGACAAGCAAGGAGTGGCATTATTTGGCACATGAACACCACCACCCCGAGCAATGGAATACATAAATTTTCGCTGTGGTGGCGTAATAAACGAATAGAAAGTCCTGGCCGAATGGTAAATAATACAGCCACTTGGTCATAATGAGCTTTTTATTGTTCTCATGCCCACCTGACGTGTATACCACTGACCAGGGACTAGCAAACGCAGTTAACTTGTACATACTAATCGGTAGCTAAATGTGGATATCTGTATGCATATAGGGGTGGAATGTGTCTAGTAAATATGTAAGCATGTATATTCACGCCAAATCGAATTGCCTTACATGTTTCTAGTTTTGGTTAGCAAAAGCACACAAATATGTGAATATTATGTTTTCAGAGTAATGCCAATTGAGGTGCAATTAAATTTAACGAGCTTTGAAATACCAATTCGGCTGTTTCGATAATTCGATTTAATCGGTTTCTGTGTTTGTTATGTTGGTCATGCGATTGACGTTTATTACCTTATATTGCGAAATATTGGCAAATATAAAAATGATGTGCGAGATAACGGATCATAAAGAGTATTAGGTGAGTTTGTATGCCTCATAAATAGATTCAACTGACTACAATACATACACTGAGTTCATAAAGTGTAGCACACGTAGAGGAATGGGAATGGGAATGGGAATGGGAATATGTACAAAAAGAAAAAGAGGCTCAGGAATAAAGAGGGGAAACGGGGCAAGGAGAAAGTAAGGAAGAGGAAAGTGGAGGGTGACATGGAAAGGGGAAGATAGGAAGGGGGATGGAGATGAAACTATTTAAATCATTATACTTTACTTATAGATAGGCGATGGGAAAATGGTCCCTGGCAGAGTTTGGCCTAAACTAGCACCAAAGTAAAGAAACGGAGACGGCAACCTCAAACAAGTAAATTTCACTACGCCGTGATCGAATTGGCGACTTTCTGGTATAAATAAGGACTACCGCTAGTAGGCACTTGAAAATTATGTGACCATCAAGCTGAATTAAATTTTTTAAAGAAGTTGTTATTACTTCTATGTCTACCTTAATTACATAACTTTAAGGTCATGAATCACGATAAAGGTGAATGTTACAGATATTCCACCTCAAAAGTAGTACGCCTTTTAGAGGTTTTGCTAGTCCTAGCGAAGTCATGGGGCTTCTTATATTTCCTTATTATATTTTTGAGATGTAGGATAGGCACCACACACCTTCTGGAGTAAGTGCCCTGCCGTTTCCTGTCATTTCCTGCCATTTCCTGGTGCGTATATTGTTTTTTTTTATGTGCAAACATCTTTGGGATCGGTAGAGGCGGTCCAACTAAGTTATGCGTCGTTTTCTGTAACCGTGCCTCTACTGCTGCTTGTAATTCTGCCTGAGTGTTTGTTGTTCATGTTGTTTCTATGCATATCTGCTGTTTGGCTTAGTATGCGTGTATAGAAGTTTTGTTTGACAACTTTGCTTATACATACGTATTGACGGTCTGCTTGTGTGGGTGTGTGTATGCAAGTCCTTTGCTGATTGTAAATATTCGGTAATCGTGCCTGAATACAATGAATGCTATCAATCGGAAAAACCCGAAGACAGTGTTTACAAAAAAAATAATAATTGATAATTCATGTTCAATTTATTTTACCTCAGAATACTCAAGACGGTTGTTAATTTGTTTTGCTTGGGTAATCTTTGTAGTTATACTTATGGAATGAAATGCACAAAATAAAATAAAATAAAATAAAATAAAATAAAACAAAATAAAATAAAATAAAATAAAAAATATTAAAAAAAATAAAATAAAATAAAGCTTAGCGAAATTTATTTGATTAAAAGGAACTATGATAACGGATAGGAAAAAAAGAAAAGCAAAGAAAAGAAAAGAAAAAAAAGAAAAGAAAAGAGAAGGAAAGGAAAAAAAGAAAAGAAAAGAAAGGAAAAGAAGAGAAAAGAAAAGAAAAGAAAAGAAAAGAAAAGAAAAGAAAAGAAAAGAAAAGAAAAGAAAAGAAAAGAAAAGAAAAGAAAAGAAAAGAAAAGAAAAGAAAAGGAAATGAAAGGAGACTGTTGAAAGAAAGAGAAAAGCAAATAAAATACAAATATATTAAAGTAATTGAACAGCAAAAACGAGAAGGGAAAGAACGCCAAGAAAGGATTAGCTAATAACTAAAAGAAAACAATGTTTTGTGTTTGAAATTCAACCGCTAGGCGAGATCTAATTTAATTAAATTTATAAACATATCTTTGTTAATTGATAGTTCTACTATTATTATTGTTCCCACATGGCGATCTCAGTGGCCAAAAGTTTGAAAAAGCGAACTTATCATGTTCGCCGTGGTAGAGCCAAATGACGCGGTAAGGCCCTTTGTTACCTCCCAACGAGAACCGATTTCTAACAGGCGCCGTTATAAAGCAAGCGATGTTCTGAAACTCCCAACTGCGAATTAGGCTGTATTGAAGGTGCCTTTGAATCACTTGTGTTGTGAATATTCACACTCAGTCATTAAGGTCAGTGCTTCTCACACACATAAAATATCGCGTGCTAGTGTTAGAGCGACAATTCCGCATTATATCAATAAGTCTTTGGAACTCTTTTCCAATTAGGCTTAGGTCTATTATCAATGCATAGCATTTCAAAGAAAGTTGTATATGTTTTGATATGTTTTTATAATGACTCGTAGGCTCATTCAAATTTTACTGATTCTATATATCCTATTTCTTTACTGATCCAAATAATCTAAAAGACTATTATATCTGTATAATTATTATCCCTTTGTTTCTTTCTTTTCATTCTATGGTCCTTATATTAAGTTAAGTTTCTGACATTGTCATTTATTTATTCAGTTTTGATTTAAATCTTATTTTTAATTTAATTGAATTTTAATTTATATTTTTACATTTATATTCTTTTTTTTTGAAATTTTATACTATGTATACTATTCCCGACTGCCCCTGTAAGAACAATTTTGTCAAATTTTTGTGCCAGGAAAATATTTAAATAAACAAAACAACAAAAAATCTGTTTTTTCTCCCATAGAATTATTCCTGACATAATGCGTGCAGGTAATGCAATATATAAATGTCCCTTATCTTTTCATTTATCTGCTTTTTTTGTAATGAAATGGGATAAGTCGATATGGATATCAAACGAAAGGTATATCGCGTTGTGCTAAAAAAAATTCTAGGCATGGGTACATCTTTGCCACCTATTCCCATTATATTTATTTGTTGGCATACCCATTTGAATGAACCTTTTATCATTGCTAGTAACAACATTTCAAGCCCTCCTACTTAAGCTTTGCCACTAAGAGGTTTTTGCAGGGATGCCACCTTTTTTGAAATTTTTAAATTAAGTGATGTATGCGAATATGGATATCAAACGAAAAGTATTTTACATTGAGGTTTAACACAAATATTTCAGGTTCTTAGGGTTGCCACCTAATCCCATTATATTTATTTTTTTGCTTGAACGTTTTTTTTTAAATTATGTTCATATATATATTATATGCAACGAACTAATTTCTCTAATATAAGTGTTGCCATATACTCTTTGTTTTAACACAAATACTGAACTACATTGAACACCTTTGAGCGAACGTTAGATAAGTAGTGTGATCCGATCAGTTGCACGTCTATTGCAACTCTAGTGCGTAGTAAAATTACAACTATAATTTTATAAAATCTTAATTACATCAACTAACAGCAGGTTTCTTTGATGTGGAATTTTGTGAAAATTTATTTAAAGCGAAACTCGAATTGAACGCAAAATGGGGAGTTGCCAAATAAAAATTGTGTTGTGTTCGAGAATTGTTGCAATTTTGTATTGCTGTGCTTCAAATGTGAATGTGTGCGCGTGGTGTGATTGTGACGTGAGGGCACAACGCTAGTGGGAACCTGGCAATGTGGTATTTGTGTACTTTTCGCATCGAAAATTACCTTCTAATATTACTTAGCTGCAATTCTACAATCCACACCCAAATATACACGCGCGCAAACACACACAAACTGTGTGAAACCTTGCTCTATTGTATTCCACCAATTGCACGTCGCTGATATGCGGTTATTGCGGTTAGGCCATCGAAAATGGCATGTGCATTGGTGTGTGTGTGTGTGCGGGCGTACATTTTCTCGCCGCTTGAACAAATTGTTTGAAAGTTTTTGTGTTCCAAATTTTTGTTTGTTTTAAATAGCGGAATTTAGTTGAACTCTTATATCGTTCGTTGTTACCGAATTAAAAATAGGCGTATGCGTAAAATATATACAGGAAAACATACAGGGCAGGGGGAGGTAGGGGAGGTTGAAGGTGTTATTTCATTTAATTTAATTTTATTTTATTCTATTTTGTATTAATTTGTTTTATTTTATTTTATTTTATGTTGCTTCATTTTATTTTATTTTGTTTTATTTTATTTTATTTTATTTGATTTTGTTTTATTTTATTTTATTTTATTTAATTTTTTTTTATTTTATTTTATTTTACTTTGTATTATTTTATTTTGGTTTATTTAATTTAATTTAATTTAATTTAATTTAATTTAATTTAATTTAATTTAATTTAATTTAATTTAATATTATTTTATTTTATTTTGTTTTATTTTATTTTATTTTATTTTATTTTATTTTATTTTATTTTATTTTATTTTGTTTTATTTTATTTTATTTTATTTTATTTTATTTTATTTTATTTTATTTTATTTTATTTTATTTTATTTTATTTTATTTTATTCTATTTTTTATTATTTTATTTTATTTTATTTTATTTGTAAATATACATTAAAAAACAGAGTAGTCCATAAAGGAAGCAAACATTTTGGCAACCCCCTAATGTACACCCTCGTTCTATATAGTATGCTTTGCTTTATATTAAATTGATGGCTTTCCATGCGAAATTTCCGTCCTCTATACTGGCAAGTGCCAACAATTTAGTTGCAGAACGCACTATGTGGCATTCTTACCACAACTACAACAACAACAACTACAAGTATCACGATTGCAATAACGGAATGGAGATTCAATATTTATGTAAGTGTGTGTGTTTGTAATTTTAGTGGGCGCATTGCATTAGCATAATTGGCTTTTGTTGGAGCCAGCTCCGACAGGTGAGGTTATGAGAACGAATTTTAATTCAAGCGCCTGCACATATGCAACGGTGTGGTTAATTTAGCAGCTTTTCATTCAAATATTTTTTAAGTGCACATAGGCTTACGATGGAAATATATACAAGCGGGTTGCGGTGCTTGAAATTCGGTTTGCCTACTTAGAAACATTAAAAATTTCATTAGCTGCTGAGTCTGTGTGTATGTGATTGATGGAGGAATTGAAAATAAACCAGGAAATTTTAGACAAATTGTTATTTCTTTAAACCAGGTTCTCACCTCGGTGATCCTCTGGGCCAAGAGAGAGCGTTCGCAGTCTTCACAAAGTAACTAGTTCCCCAAAATTTGGAAGAAAAAATAAATTGAAGTGGAGCCCCAACTTAATACAGCTAGGTCTAAAACTTGCTTTCAATAATAATTGCTTCCTTGAGATATGTTAACAATTTTTTTCTAAATTTCCTCTTCGAAATTTCAGATGTGTTTGTTTTATTTTTATAAATAAATATAAATCAGTTCTGTATTTGTTGCGGGCTAGTCCAGAACACATAATATCGCAAAATGAAATGAAATGGTGTGAAGGTAGTGTTGCCGGCCTACCATACCGAAGGTCCATGGTTCGAGCCCTGGTACAGGTAACATCAAAAGTGATTTGAAAAAAGTTTTTCAAAACGGGGTCGCCCCTCGGCAGTGGTTTGGCAAACTCTCTGAGTGTATTTCTGCCATGACAGGCTTCTCAGCAAAAAATTCGTCTCCTTTGTAGATGCCGTTCGGAGTCGGCAAAAAACTGTAGGTCCCACCAATTTGTAGGGAAAATTCAAATCGGCACACCACAAATTGGAAGAGAAGCTTGGCGCAAAAATCTCTTAGGAGGTTTATGATGATATACCTGTTGTATATCGCGCCATAGAGAGAGAGAGAATATGAATGTTTTGGGTCTGTTTTCTGCTAAGTGTCCGTAAGTAAAGAGTTCTTCATTAGCAGCGATTTCACTTTACTTATTTGTAGCTTTAATATCCACATATTTACTTTACAAATTTATAAAGGGCGAAGAATGGGCACGTTGCGATAGAAAATACCCTAAGCAATACTCAAAACCACAACAAAGGGGACTTAAAATAAATCATCACCACAATATAAAACAATAATAAAAAGTTAATTAAAGTGCGTAAAAATACAGATATATATTTGAAGCTATAGCTACTACATATGCACACTTACATGGGCTCAACCGTTATGTTATTACGCTTGTGCAGCGTTCTCATGAAGTTGGGAATAAAAATAAAATAATAAAAAGCGCTGGAGCGTTGGATTGGATTCTATCCCAGGCATGCAAAATTACAAAAAATTCTTCCTAAAACTTCAGTACTACATAGTTTACTCAGGCTGCCTTCTTTTTCTTTTCTTACGAGGTCGCTACAAATAATTACATTGGTGACCATGAGAAACTCTAGATTTGTTGCTCATACGCCACGTCACACATCAGTGGTTAGTTCATAAGAGAGGAAAAGTTTTAAAAGGCAATTTGCATCGTTCAACTAATATTTTCTGAGACTGATTGTCTTCTAATAACGTAGTGTAGTTGTGTTAGTAATAAATATGTATGTTTCTTTTTTGTTGTTTTTGATTACTTTTGATTAACTTTTTTTTAT
This sequence comes from Merzomyia westermanni, assembly GCA_949987695.1. Taxonomy (NCBI): domain Eukaryota; kingdom Metazoa; phylum Arthropoda; class Insecta; order Diptera; family Tephritidae; genus Merzomyia; species Merzomyia westermanni. Next base: position 9,100,295 of record OX465290.1, on the reverse strand, counting down.
TTGTTTATAAGTTTTGACTATTGTTTATTATTTTTTATTTTTTTTGATTATTTTGCATGTTTCTTCGAATAGCTTTAATTTTTTGAGTTCTTTTTGTTTTTTGATATTTCTTAGTTCTTTTTTGGATTTTTTTAAAAACTGTTTTTTTTATTATTTTTGTTGTTTTTTGTGATTATTTTTTTGTTTTTTTTTGATAACTTTTTTTAATATTATTTTTGAGTTTTTTTTGATTATTCTTGATGTTTTTTTTAATTTTGGATTTTTTTTTAATAATTTTTGATATTCTTTGATATTTTTTATTATTTTTGATTATTTCTAACCGCCGTTTTGATATTTCTTTGTTCTTTTTTGGATTTTTTTAAAAACTGTTTTTTTTTGTGATAATTCTTTTGTTTTTTTTTGATAACTTTTTTTTAATATTATTTTTGAGTTTTTTTTGATTATTCTTGATGTTTTTTTTAATTTTGGATTTTTTTTTAATAATTTTTGATATTCTTTGATATTTTTGATTATTTTTGATTATTTCTAACAGCCTTTTTGATATTTCTTAGTTCTTTTTTGGATTTTTTTAAAAACTGTATTTTTTATTATTTTTGTGTTTTTTTGTGATTATTTTTTTGATAACTTTTTTTTTATATTATTTTTGAGTTTTTTTTTGATTATTCTTGATGTTTTTTTTAATTTTAGATTTTTTTTTAATAATTTTCGATATTCTTTGATATTTTTTATTATTTTTGTTGTGATTATTTTTTTGTTTTTTTTGATAACTTTTTTTTTATATTATTTTTGAGTTTTTTTTGATTATTCTTGAAGCTTTTTTTAATTTTAGATTTTTTTTTAATAATTTTTGATATTCTTTGATATTTTTTATTATTTTTGATTATTTCTAACCGCCTTTTTGATATTTCTTAGTTCTTTTTTAGATTTTTTAAAAACTGTTTTTTTATTATTTTTGTTTTTTTTTTGATTATTCTTGATGTTTTTTTTAATTTTGGATTTTTTTTTAATAATTTTTGATATTCTTTGATATTTTTTATTATTTTTGATTATTTCTAACCGCCTTTTTGATATTTCTTAGTTCTTTTTTGGATTTTTTAAAAACTGTTTTATTTTATTATTTTTGTGATTATTTTTTTGTTTTTTTTTGATAACTTTTTTTTATATTATTTTTGAGTTTTTTTTGATTATTCTTGATGTTTTTTTTTAATTTTGGATTTTTTTTTAATAATTTTTGATATTCTTTGATATTTTTTATTATTTTTGATTATTTCTAACCGCCTTTTTTATATTTCTTAGTTCTTTTTTGGATTTTTTTAAAAACTGTTTTTTTTTTATTATTTTTGTTTTTTTTTGTGATTATTTTTTTGTTTTTTTTTGATAACTTTTTTTTATATTATTTTTGAGTTTTTTTGACTATTCTTGATGTTTTTTTTAATTTTGGATTTTTTTTTAATAATTTTTGATATTCTTTGATATTTTTTATTATTTTTGATTATTTCTGACCGCCCTTTTGATATTTCTTAGTTGTTTTTTGGATTTTTTTAAAAACTGTTTTTTTTTAATTATTTTTGTTTTTTTTTGTGATTATTTTTTTGTTTTTTTGATAACTTTTTTTTATATTATTTTTGAGTTTTTTTTGATTATTCTTGATGTTTTTTCTTTAATTTTAGATTTTTTTTTAATATTTTTTGATAATATTTGATATGTTTTATTATTTTTGATTATTTCTAACCGCCTTACACGATTTCCAGAAAACGAAAGTACGTGATAATTACCTAAGCAATACAAATTTGCGAAAATGGGCTTGGACACATTTAAAATAAAAAATTCATCAAAGTCAAGGTTACCCCAAAGATCAGCTTTGCAAAAACTTAATATTTGGGAATTTGTCTGAAAAGGAATCGGCTTCGAACATGCTCTATCTCAACGAAAATGCAATACAATTTCAGATGCGTTTTTGAGTCAAATGCAGAGATAGGATTTTGAAACAATATTTGTTTTCTCTCGCCCCTAATCTCTCACTGTAACCTGCTCCACCACTCTTTAAGCACGCCTCTTATTCTTGTCCCACACTCACTTTTCTGTCCTAGCTATAAATCTTTTTATGATAAACGCAGGGAAAAGGGGTTGTCAATCAGTTGTTAGTTGCGACCTCGCTTTAGAAAAGTCTATTCGATTACTTGAGCCAGAAAATTTCTATATAGGCGGAGATCTTATCAGGAAGGTCTAGAAAGAGAAGACAACGAGCAGGATGAAGTAAATCGTTTTCTCATTTTATTTGCTTTTCTATTTTTTTTTTGGCATAACAAAAATTTCATGTCTGACGTCCAAGACCAGATAGAATCAATAATTTGTTGTAATCAGAATTTCAAAAGTGAGCAAGCCATTTCTTAAGAAGCGAAAATAAGCCTTAATAAAAATAGATTAATCGGCCACACACCTTAAATGTATTAAACAAATTCAACCAAATTCTATATAACCCAAAATCGATGTTTTACGTGGGATGTCATGAAGGCTCCTTAATCGCTTGCACAAGTATTCAAACTAATTGCTTTTGAGAAGTGCGAATTGCTGAAACTGTTTTGCTCTCTTAGCTGCGTTGCCTGACCTATTGCTATTGACCTTTCACACACATATACATGCAGCTGTGTTCAATGTAATAGTAGTGAAATTAAAATAGACATCGTTCGACGAAATAAGGGGAAGCTGTGCCCTTAATAATTTCATTTGTAATGCACCGAATTCCATAACTGAAACCGCATAATAAGAAATTTCACATAGTTTAGGCAAGTCGTTTCAAATTAAAAAAATGGCCACTAAATCTTCAAATTTTTTGGCAGAATTTCTAGAAAATGTTTAAGTACGCGGTTTTGTAGATAAATCAATTTCATTACAACATTGTGAAAGTAAGAACTCGCTCAAAAAGTTTCCTGAACTCACAGACTTTTTTTCGTCAAGAGTGTTGAATGATTTTTTCCATACAACGCATGAAGAAAAATTCATTTTGTATAGAAAAAAAATACCCAACATCCCTAAGCAAAATTCTAAAAATTCAAGGAAAAATTGAGCTACTTCTAACTAACTTTGACACTATGATGCTAAATCAAATGAGCTATAAAACTGCGTACTCAAAATTTTTTTTAAAAGTAAAAAGTATTTAAATTTTGATGTAAACTTTGAAGTAGAAATTATCTCTAAAAAACATATTATTACTAAACGCATACACTTTACTGGATATGCCTTAAAGAAATGTTTGAGCAGTGCCTTAGAGTTATATTTTCCCTTTTCAACAAATTTATTTCGCGAGTTTTCCTTACTTGTCCAAGCGAAATTTAAATTTGAAGTCCTTTTGTTGCTGACAACCCCAAGTGCATGACCATCACGGCTGCAAAGTTTGAAGAGGGAATTAAGTTTTTGCCATTGAGATTTTAAAATTTTTGTTTTATTTTTTTTTGCTGTAATTTGTAAACTGAATCTTTGGTCGTGTCTGGAAAGTTTTTCACTAATGTTAAATTTTTGAGTTATCTACTTTTATTAATTGAAGTGTATATGGTCTTGTGCAGTCTAAGCGAGCTATTATTAGAAAATAGTTTTTACCTTAATTAGTAATATTATAATAGCACAATTGAGCTAGATTTTGAGTATATGTAAATTAATGCATACAAGATAAATAAATGGCGATAATCCAAGTGATATCTAACATCTGTCAAAATTTGTATGAAAAATATTTTACACAGTCAGCTTAAGTTTACGCGTAGATTGATTGAAATTCAAACTATTTTAAATCTATTTTGTTGCTTTCTATTTTTTTGTTATCTTTTCTTCGTTATCCATTCCTTCCCTTTCCTTTCCTTTGATTTAGTTTCCTTTTCTGTCTTTTCTTTTACTTTCCTTTCCTTTCCTTTGTTTGGTTGCTTGTTTGAGGAGCGACAAAAACATTCCCTGAAGGTTTTGCTGGATATGAATCAGGTACTCTTCGGTACTCCCTTGCAGTACATGCCCAACTGTCGCTGGAGCCATTTGTTATAACCAGTTCAACCTTCTAGGTCATGTCATCCTTCCCTCTGTAAGAAAGCAAAATATAGGTAATGAGAGGTGAGGGGCATCATATCCGTAAACCAACCATTGAGCTGCATTTGTTTTTGTTATTTTGTTTTTGTATCTTCAATAAAGTTTACATATTTGCTTATATTTTACATTGCTTGTTTAAAGTCTTCAACAAAGCAACCCCTCGTGCTCTCGGGAGAGCCGCTGATATGGGGCATCGTAGCCAGTGATCAGTAAAATAACAACAACTAAAGCAAAAATGCATGACACGTTTACTCACACAACAGCGGCTCTATAGTGTGGATACTTATTTTCATTGGTCATGTACCAACTCTACGCACTCACAGTGAGAGCCGATCTCACAAGTGATACAATAACATGCATGACATGTCTACTCACACAACTACGGCTACATAGTGTGAATACGTGCTTGGCATTTGTGTTGGTGCCATTTTTAAACTAATTTTAGTATATTATAATGAATTTGTTTTTAAGTTTTTTTGATTGACGGCACACCAGTTTGGCCATACCTATCCATACATATATAACTGTTATACCTTAGATATATAGTTTGGCCATAAATTGGGACAATTTCCCTCAACTTGCGCATTTATATTATAGATTGGTACTTGATTATTAGAATTTGAAATTTAAAATTTACTGAAATTTCTTAAAAAAATGGAAGAGATAATTATGAATGATCTGTTTCTTAGCTCTAATTGCTTATAGCTAATTTGGATAGAATAACATACGTAGCGCAATTTACCTGAACACACACATAAAATTGAAAGCCCTTCAATTATTTGATTCTAAGGCTCATGGTTATTGGTCCCTTAACGACTCAAACGTATGTTGTTTGATTACAACCACTTAAAACAACTGCGACATTATTTCCACTACCTTCTGCAAATAAGTCTAGCGCCATGCCTGGTTTTCATTTGGTCTTATATGACGTCAAATGTTGTCAAGTAGTGATGCGTTTGCAGTCAGTTTTGATGACTCGCTGTCATATAAAATGACAGCCATTTGAAAAAGACCAAAAGACACACAAAATGAATTTGCCAACATGTTGGCAAATCTGTTTCATTTGATGCAATTCGTTCCCCCTTTGACGACAGTCTTTTACACGCATTGCTATTTCGGCTTCATGTCAGTTTTTAAGACGTAATAAATACACATTTGACATCAAATCGCCATGGTGAGAGTTTTTGAGGCCAGTCAATTTGACCTAATGAAAACCAAGCATTAGCCATTCGTATATATATATTTCTTCGGAAAATTTTTAGAATTTTACGTTTTTCACAGCATAAACAGCTGCTATAGGAGTAGTTTACACAAATACCTAGCAAGTGTGTTCGTATAAGAACTGAGCTAAACTCCCAAATATACACGAATCGTAAACTTAACTATCTAAATGAATACCCTTTATGTTTATTTATTTATTTCGAAAATAGTCTAGATTACATTTTACTTACATACCTACTACGTAGACTTGTGTTTAAAAATACAGACCTGATATATTACGCAGAAGTTGACATAGTATTGAACTCCTTCATAGCTCTAGAGATAGGAGCATTAGAGGCATAAAGGATCGGGTGCAATCAGTACAAAATATGTTTCTATTTCGAAGTTATTTAGGAGGGAATGGTTTCAAGGCGACATCTTGAATCAATCACACTATTAATAATATCAAAGACAAAAGTAAGAAAAATAAAGGTTGACCGAAAGTGGTGGCACATATTAATAAGAGCTCTATTACCTCCAGAGAGCTCAGTTTTAGATTAGTGCAGAATGGGGTACATAAGTTGGGAGCAAAAAACTCGCTATCTAGGGATCCAGAGTGACTAGATCTATTACCGAATGGAGCAGCTAATTGACAAGCGTTGAACTGCTTTTCTGTGAGTTTCCTTTTTCCATACAGAGCCGAGGAGCTAGAACTTTTTCTAAGAGCGAAGGCAGTACACTTAGTTTGAAGTTTTATTTTCAGGCTTTTTGTGTGAGTCCTTTTGACGAGTGGAGAGCAAGCAACTACCAATAATTTGGCATTTTTGGTTACATAAAGCATCAGCAGAAACACTTAGTTAGAAGAAGATAGGTTATTCCATTATTTAGCACATACAACATTTAGTTCTATAGCTTAAGTTTTGATATTACGAGTTTCATTTTTGAGTCTTCTACGCTGGACTTTAGTCCACTATGCAGGAGCTTGTGAGCTATTATAAACAGCGGAACTCTCTTAGGGGAATGTGCACTTAAAAGGTATTGACGTACAGTGTGACCAGTTGATAGAAAAAAAAATACTAAATCGGCAAAAAGAAAAGCTTCGAAAAGGCTAAAGTTCAGAAAAAAAAGCTAAACAATCAGACATTTTTTTTGCGAAATCCATTTAAAATTCTTTATTTTATTTGTATATAAAGCTGTAGATATAACTTTAAGGAACTATTCTTGTTTCAACACATATCTGGCACATTTTCCTTGACTAGGAATTTTTTTTAAAGAAATACATACTATAGAGAAATCACTACAAACTAATTAATTATATAATATTTTCTTCGTCTGATGAATCAAAAGAGCTTGTGTCTGCGTACAAAGTTTGTGTATTTATCAGAGAGATGAGATCATCGGTAATTTTAAAATCAGTGCAACATTTGGATAAACGTTTTAACGAACATTTAATACTAAGTAGCGGGTTAAGAATTTTAACTTTTAATCTAGTCCTTTACTTAGTTTTTAAAATGTTCATGGCGCTAAAAATTCTTTCAACCTCCCCATTATAAAAGGTAATACCAAAAAGCTGTTCTAAAAAGGGGGGTTCGTTTAATGAATTTTTATGTTGTCGGATTTTCGTTTCAAACACACCAGAGCGGATGAACGGATTTAGATGAAATTAGATTATCGTGGAAACAGCTGACTTTCTTTAGTTTTTTAATAGTTATAACGCTGACGATATCTGACTTAGAGCAGTGATATTTTATATGGGAAAAATGGGCACTTACATGCACACTATGAATAAAAGGCGAGATATATAGACAGATCAGGACAAAAAAAAAACCGTGAAGATTGCCAACGTCTAAGTCAAAACAAAATTTGACAAGGGAGGACGGAACTACTTAAATTCATCGAGCTCATATCAAATCCCTGATCAGACGTGTTAAGTAAAGATTAGTAATGGTAATGAATACCGGTTTGATTAATTACTTTCTTGAGAATTCATTTAATGATTGATTAGTGATTACTTTAAAATTTCAATGATTATCTTCCAATTAATTAAAAAAGCAATCAAAAACAATAATGATTTTTTAAAAGTATTAAAGAAAATACAAAAAAATCAAAAATAATCAGAAAAAAGTTGTTTTGATTACTTTGATTATTTTTTTCATTACTTTTGATTTTTACCAGTATTGCTGTGATAGCACATAAATATACACAACAAACAAATATACTGAAAAAAAACAATTTAAAAAAATTAAAAAAAATAAAAAAATTAAAAATTATCAAATGAACTTTTTTTGATTATTTTTTGCTTTTTTCTAATCGTAATCAATTAATAATTGCCTTTTCTTGGATATTAAAAAAGTAATCATTACCAATTAAAAAAGCCGTCTAATTAATTAATTACTAATCAAAGTTAAAAGGTCTGTCCAGGTAAGGATTTTCACACGAAGAGTGCGGTTCCCAAAAATTCTTAAAACTGACTTGGGCTGTTATTACCTGTTGTCACATAGCTAAGGTTTCCCATTGAAGTTGCATGTGTGTGCCTTCAACTTTTTTTTAACAAAATACCAAACCCAACGCATCATTTGCAATTATAAATTTCTATTATTGTCTAAGATTTCCCCACGCAACACAATAAATAAAAGAAATTGCGTGTGCACGCTTCTGTACCTACAACTCATTCATCTCAGTCCTTCGCCTTCTTACACGGAAACACCATAATTCAGCAGTAAATTATTCAGCGCGCTGACAACAAAAATGACACATCATCCTTTCCGCTATGTCAATGCGCATAACTTATGATGGCTGTGAATTATGCGAACGCGGCTCTTTATATATACAATCGAATATCTGAGTGCGGGTGCGTCACTATGCGCGTGTTGCGTGCGTCACCAGCATTTGTTGCCCGACATTTATTTGTGGCATTGTTTTACTTGAATGAAATTGCCTGTTGGATTCCCAGCAACTCACCTGCGCTCATTATGCTTCCAATTTTATTGCCTGCCATCTGTCAACGCTATTTTTTTGCTTGGTCATTATATCCTAACTTTATTTCCATTTTAGCATTTTTACTGCTTCGGCTGCATCTCCTTGGTATGCTACCAAGGTATAAGATTAAAGCTGATTATCATTGTCACTATCTTGTGGTGCCAGTCGATTTTGAAGCTTTTTTCCTTTTAAAGCATTTGACATCCGTTTTATACTGAATGAACTGGCCTTTCTCTAACTTTTTAATGGAAATGGCAAGATTGCGGAAAGCGAGGGTGTGTGTTTGTGTCCCTTGACTTCTTTGATTGTGTTCCTTGACTCCAGCATCATTCGACCAACAATGAATTTGTTCGAAATCTTTTGCTTTTGCCGAATGTAAGTCCAGCTCATCAGAAACTTCTTACCATCTCTTGGGCCGGAGTGGTGAATTTAATTACCTTAGGGCACAGAGACAGCAAAAAATGTTAAACATAAGGTGCGACATCAACTAATCTGATTGACAACAAAATGTGCTACCTACCAACAGTTCCGTGAACTGACTGCTACTTATCGCCCGCATTTAGACAAACATACACACACAGAGATATATGCAAGCATGTGTTCATTTGATTTTCTTTAAGCTTCCATGGTTAATTTTCACTTGTCTGCTGTCGGGTATGTCGTTGTTATTTAGAAAATCTATTTGATTACCATGACTTCTCTTGTTGCTGTTGCCACGTTGAATCAATTTTGAAGGTTGATGGCGCTTTCATGTATTTGGGTTGTAAATGGGTGTAATTTGCCATTTCAACGTGCCCATTTGTGGTCCTTTCAACAATTTTGAAGCAAGACAAGAAGGTAGAAGTATTGATAGAAGGTGGTTTTCATAATTAAAACGCCAGAAGAAATTAGCATATTTCGAAATTTTGTTCACTATTATGTAAGTCACCTTGAGACTTAGCGTTACAGTCACTTACATTGACCTTTAGCCGTATGTAATACCAAACAATTTCACATAGCAACTCAGATTTACTGACAGTCCCTAAAGTGAGTGACCGCCTTTATGTAATAGGAATTTGTCTTTAAACGAGCAGAAGTGACACGTAGCGTGGCATTGCGTTTTACGTAATGAGCCCGTAAATATTGATTAATCAGCTGATACCCATAGGTGATTAATGAAAGCGATAATTCCGATTGATCACCTTTTGAAAAATTTTAATCTAATTAATTAAATTAATCAGAAAACTCAGGAATCACAACCTAATTAATCAGAAAATTAGTTTGCTTAACCCTTTTTGAACTTAACTAACTGCTCACTCTTCAAATTTCGCTAGCTTAGAAAATACCTGCTGATTTTATATTTACTGATTTCTTTTAAAAGAGAAATTCTCCATAGAAATCAGAAAAGTTACTCAGATTTCACAAAGTTTTTGAAAGGTCAGTAAATACTTATGACGTGATTAATCAGGATCTGACTTATTATTAAGAATTCGATTGCATCTGATAACTTTAAAAATGCTATTCTTAAATATTTGCATAACCATACTATCCAGAGATGGATAACTTCAATTCCTTTACAATTAAAATTATATTAGTCAGTAATTGGAAAAATCATTCAATTCCATTGCCTCGCACAGAAGGAATTGCTTCAATTTCAAATTACTTGTAAATTGCTCTGACTCTAACCGATTTGCATGAAATTTGGTACGTAGATTTTCTACCTAGGTGTTGCCACTGATAATTTTTTTCCTAATAAAATGACATATGCCAATATGGGTATCAAATTTTATTTCGTATGTCAACAAAAGTACAGGTTGCCTCCTGTTGTTGCCACCTTATCACATTATATTTATATGTTTTTCGTATTCGCTATTATCTAGAAAACGATCTCACACGCTTAAATGAACTTTTTAACATTGGTAATATGATACATTTCATTCCATTCTGTTTAGGTTTTGCCATTAGGAACATTTTACAGGGTTGCCACCTATTTGAATTTTTTTTCTAAATTAATAGTTATGCCAATATGGGTATCAAACAAAGATGTTTCGAAGCAGAGCTAGCAATTAGGGCTACGTATAAATATTTTTCCCATGTCCGCCAGTATCCCGAAAACTAGTTGAACGAATTAATTAAAAACTAAAGTATGTGGCATCCTCGGATACTAATCAGTTGAATTGTTTGTTAAAGAAAATGGCGCTAATAGTCCGTTCACTTTCTCTGCAGTTCACGCGTTTTGAAGTCACGCATCAACTCCTTATACTAGAAACTTCCGCAGAGGGTCTATTTGGAAGCCGAGAAACCGGGCTGCTCTTCGAAAACTGTTTGCCGTAATAAATTTGTGCTTCTTCTGAAGAGAAATATTTCGTATGAGGTGTAAATAAAAATAAAACTCATCAAAGTTGGCTGAAAAAATTATCAGAAATGAGCAACATATTTGAGCTGCTTGAAGTTCGTGCATTCCCAACAAAAACTTTACCAACTATAAAACTGCGCATCAAGAAGTTTTCAAACAATTTTTATATTTATAATAAATTGAATGTAATTAGGTATAAGCTAGGCTTAATTAAGCTGTAAGAAATAAATAAATAAGAAAATAAATGAAATTTCAAAAAGTTCTTGTGGAGCTCTTTCTAAATATCGTATAGTTTTTGGTTTCTTATTTATGTGGCTCCGCATATTACAGTATTGGGGGGCTACTACCTTCCGAAGAATGAACGGTAATAATATGCCAAAGTTAGGTGATATTATAATTATGAAACACACTATATTTTTAGTTAAAGAAGATTTTGCGGTACCGTAAAAAAATTAGAATTTATTTGTGACATTTCCAAAGTGAGAGCTGTTTTCATTCCCAGCTAATTACAGTCTGATTCACGAAGTTTACGTTAGCATAATAAATGCTTACGGATTCCAAAGAAATGGCTGCATTAATTACTTATAAAATTCAATGACAGCACTGACTTTCTATGAACTGGACCAAAAAGTAAAAGTAATTAAATAAAGATGTTAAAAACAAGTAAGGAAAGCACTGTCTTTGGCTGTGCCGAAGGCTTTACACCTTTCATGAAAACGTCACGGTTTTAAGTGTCCAATCCTTACTTACAATAAGTACAAACTCTGTAAAATTTTGATGGTCTTACCTTGTTAATTCAAAGATGCATAGCCCAAACCCCATTTATCGGAACAATCGATTGTATGGGAGCTATATGTTATGTAGGTCCGCTCTGGCTGATTTTCATTTGTTCCATTACGTATATAATATATATGCTAAATCTGCGAAATATTAAGTTGCTAGCTTTTTAATTGCAAAATTTATAGCTCAAATATTTATGAAAGGTATAAAAAAAAGGGATTTCTTCGGCTAGCTTCTGCGGCAACGAAGCATCAAGGGGAGTGAAAGCAAGGTATATGGCAAGTGAAGTCGTAAACTCTTTACAACCTCTTATGCGTGTGTGAGCTCCTAAGAGGTTTGGACTTTTATATCTGTGAGATAACGAATAAAGTAAGTGCCAGTAGGTACGATTGAGATATCATAAAGTCGTTTTAAAAATATCTTGATAAAAATAGGTCAAGATTGTCGACGGACTCAATATTTTTTTTGCTGTGAGGGTGCTTAAACGCATCATCAGTTATACATAGATTAATTGCATATTTTTTTCTTCCATATAAAATTAAGTTAGTTTCATGCGTTGTATGGAAGAAATCACTCAATAACATTGACGAAAAATATTCTGAAAACTCAGGGGAAATTTCAAGCTACTCCTAATTTGCACAATATGATTGAATGAGCTATAAAACTGCGTACTCAAAAATATTGAGAGTTTGATATACATTTTTACAAGTTTAATTAACTTTCCTGAACTTTGTGTAAACTTTGAAATTTCTTTTTATATGGTTTCTGTAACAAAATTCGTTATATTTTAGATGAAAATTACTAAAATCACAGCTTCTTCTTATTTCGTGGAATGATTCCCATTTGAATTTTACTATTATTTGAACACAGTTGTATATGTGTCATAGATTAATACCCTGCAAGACTGCTGAGCATTTGATTTTAGTCTAAATTTTAAGCTTCTTGCACTACATATACGACCAAACGAAATTTGGTTAAGAACTAGATCTTGGCTATTTTGTGTGAGCGTGATGAAAAACGTTTCAATTTGAAAGCAGAAATGTCTTACCAAATTAAACTAAATAAAAAATTTGGGTCATTTTGCAGAATTAGTACCGTTTTAGAGTCATACACACAAATGTTTGGGAAACATGCAAAAACATGCAAACAGGAAACAAGCAAAACAAAGCATTCAGAAATTTTATTTTTTTTGCTACCCATTTTTTTCAGGTAGGTTTTAAATCTGGGACTTGTAACGCCTCTTTTCGTTATTATTCTACAGGTAAGTAACGAAACGATAAGTTGTAACGAAATCGTGAGAAACGATACTCTTTTGTATCAGAATGAGTAACAATTTCCTGTAAACAGTATCAGTGGAAACAAACCATATACAGCAACTGCGCACAACGATGATCATATGTAAAGAACTGTAACCGAAACGCGGGATATGTAAACAAATCTCGTAACGCTACCTCAGTAGCGATACGTAAAGGTATAGAAAAGGTACTCGTAACGAAACCCTGGGAGCTTTCTACGTTCACCACAACATTGTAGCTACTTGTTTTTATATGAAATTGGAACGAAAAGCCATTTTGATATATTTTTATAAAATAAGCTATGTATTATTCCGAAAAAATTTAGAAAAACTCGAACTGTAGGTTTCTAACACTTTTGTTGTCTCACAAAACTTTAAAGAATTAAAAAATTAAATCTATTTATTTAGCACCTCTTTATCAAGCAAACTTTATAATTTATCTGCATGATAAACACAATTATTCTATGCCACAAATGTTTTTATAATTTTAAATGAGTAGAGTTTGTGGTAAAATAAAAATTCAATATAATTATAAATAAAAACCCTTCAGCAGAAATCGCATAGCTTTGCGTTACAACAAGACACTTTTGTTGCTATACCGGAAGTTTTAAATCAGTTCACGAGAACGAGCAACGTTGTACATTTGTTTCTGTAATAGGTTTCGTTTCCGTGTCCATAGTTTAGTGCCTGCTTAAGGTCCTGTTGTTACCTGAAGTTTCGTTACTCTTCTGTTACTGATTAAGAACTATTCTAATCATTCCATTTCTAGTTATGTTTCTATATTTCTATGTAACTCGGAAAACTAAAAGAAGAAACGAAGTTTCGTCAAAAAAGAAACCTTGCAGCTCCCCCTCGCTCAATTTCGAATCAATCAACAGTTAAGAAGCTGGTTGTGGTCCCCCGAAAAAATCTATTTTTTTGTCGAGATTTGAAAAGGACACTTCCGTTGACGACCTTAAGTCATACTTATATTAAATCGAAAATTAAAGCTGACAGTATGGTAATAAATAAATTTAAATTTAATTATGATAGAAATATATCATCATTCAGGATTGATGTTTTTCAAACCGATTTTGATACAATTTTGGATAGCTCTTTCTGGCCGCCTGGGGCTCTAGTTCGTGAATTTTTGTTTAAAAAAAATTCCCAACTGCCGCGAAAATCCCTAGTCAAAATACCGACCTAAAACACTTATTATGAATTCCATTGCAACTACGATGTTATTACTTTCACCGAAACTTCGTTAAAACCGCACGTCTTTGGTCCCGAAATTTTTTGCGACGGATATCAAACTTACCGAAACGATCGCTTAAACAGAACCGGGTGCGGGGTCCTGTTTGCCTCAAATTCTTCAATACCATCTGAAGCTGTAAACACCTTCTATTAATAACATTGAGTTTAAGTGCATCCGAGCTCTATTAGGGAGGGGTCATATTTACATAGCTGTTTGCTACATTCCGCCCTCATCTGATCTATCCGTGTATATGCACCACATTTCGTCGTTAAATGCTGGCCATTCTATGACAAAGCCCTTGGATTCCATGTTTGTTTTAGGTGACTTTAACTTGCCATACATTTCGTGGAGCATAATAAATAATAGTATTGTGCCGGTTTGGTCTAAGTTAAGTAACAATGAGTTTTTGAATGAAATCATTAACCTTTGTCTTAACCAGATCAATGTTATTTCGAATAAGCTTGGTAAAGTTTTAGACTTGGTTTTCGTTGATGACTTATCTAAATTCTTTTTAAATCGATGTGATCCCCTAGTTTTGCCTGAAGATGTTTACCATCCCTCTCTTGAGATAGTTTACGAAAACATAAACAGTGAGCGGGAGTGCATTAAGAAATCATATGAATCTAATAAAACTAGAGTTCGCCCAGTGGTTGAAATTCAACCAATAAACTTTATTTAATTTTATTTTTTTGCTGTAAGTATGTTTTATCCGCCTTATTTTCTTCCTTCCCATGTCGTTCCTTTCCTCTAACATATTTTTATTTTCTTTGATTTCTTTTTTTACTCTCTTATTTTATTTTTTACTTTCCTCAAACTTCTTTTCCTTTCCCTTTCCCTTCCTTTTATTTTCTTTCTTTCCCCTTCGTTTTCTTACCTTTCCTTTAATTCCCTTTCCCTTCCCTTCCTTTCATTTTCTTACCATTCCTTTCTTTCCTTTAATTTTCCTTCCTTTCCTATTCTTTCCATTCCCTTCCATTTCCTTCCTTTCCTTTCCTTTCCTTTCCTTTTCCTTTTCTTTCCTTTCTTTCCTTTAATTTTCCTTGCTTTCAATTCCTTTCCTCTATTTTCCTTTAATTTTCTTCGGTGTTTAATACTATTTATGAGTAATCATTTATTTTATTTTTGTAAACCCTGTTTGTAGGTATCAGCAATGAATTTTACATATTTGCTCATATTTTACATTGCTTGTTTAATGTATCCAACAAAGCAACTTTTCGTGCTCTCAGGAGAGCAGCTGAGACTGGGCATCGTAGCCAGTAATCAATACAATAACAACAACTAAAGCAAAAATGCATGACACAACAGAGTATCTATAGTGCGAATACTTATTTTTCACTGGTCCACTACCAACTCTTCGCACTCACAATGAGAGCCGACCACACGAATAACACAAAAACATGCATGGCAAGTCTACTCACACTACTACGGCTCTTAATTTTTTCCTACAAAGCAACTCCTCGGCCATGCTCACGATTCAGCATAGTACACACACACACACAGCGTGTCTATAGTGTGAATAAGTAAATGTGTAGTGGTGTGACTTTTATGTTAAATTTTTTATATTAAAATGATTTTTTAAATTTTTTTATTTACGGATAAAAGTACACCTCAAAATTTCCTATCTATACATATATAATTTGTATACCTTAGAATTATAGTTTAGCAGAAAACGGTTCTACATTGCATTCATCTTGTCTATTTATATATAAGATATTTGATTTTTCGAAAGCCAACTTCAAAAAGTTGAATAAAGAACTTTCTAAATTTATCCGGCCTCGATACAAAGAGGATGTTGAGCAAAGCGTTTTGCATTTTAATAGTACTATTTATAACCTTTTTGATAAGTATATACCTAAGCGCACCGGTTTTTAAGATGAGCCAGCGCAAGCATGGTGTACGCGTTTTTTTAAAATGTACAAGGAAACTGGCTTACACTCAGGTTATTTACAGTACTCTATAATGCGTCATAAATACTTAGAATTAAATAAAAATTGTTACAAGGATTATATATGTAAAATGAAAAAGCTAATTATTTGCAACCCCAAATCATTTTATAGTTTCGCAAACTCTAAACGCTATGAAAACGGGTTTTCTTCAACAATGAAATATAGGTATAACAACTCTAGCGACAATCTAGAAATTGCCAATTTCTCTGGTCAATTCTTTAAGTCTAATGATTCTTCTGCAATCAATTTATCACCTAACAACTACCCGTATTAACCACATTCAAGTAATTCAATCCATGTTCCCAATTTAAGGCCGAAATATGTTCTATTACATCTTAAGACCTTGAAGGAGTCATTCAAATACTGACCTGATTTAATACCGAGATGCTTTCTTAAAAAGTGTGCTGAACACATATTCCAACGTCTGATCGATTTGTTTAATCTCTCTTTGCAGTGTGGCATTTTCCCGATTCCATGGAAAGAGTACTTTATCATACCTCTGTATAAAAGCGGGAGTGAGTCGTCTATAGAAAACTAGCGTGGAATAGTAAAGCTCTCCGCTGTTCCCAAGTTATTTGAAGCTATCGTTACTAATCACCTAATATTTTCTATCTCAACACTGATTGCAGATTATCAGCATGAATTTTTTAAGGGTACTAAATCGACCACAACCAATTTACTTGAATTTACAACCCACGTGTCGAATGGATTTAGAGACAATCTTCACAATGACGTTATTTACACAGATTTTAGTAAAGCATTTGACAAAGTTTGCCACTCTTTACTCATTCACATCTGGTAGAAGACAAAGAGTCATTTTTAAAAATTCCGTTTCTAACACCGTTGATGTATCCTCTGGTGTTCCGCAGGACGGTCTTTTGGGCCGTTTCTGTTTTTGATTTTTATAAACGATATCTGTACTGCAATAAAACATTCAAAAATCTTAATATATGCTGACCACGTAAAACTATTTAAGTCATATGCTTTGTTGGAAGAATGTTATTTCCTTCAAAGGGATTTAGACTACTTAGTTACTTGGTGTAAAGTAAACCATATGCCGCTTAATCTTGCTAAATGTAAATTCATGTGTTTTTCACGTCGGCATTTACAACCAGCTTCTTATACAATTAACAACCACAATCTTGAATATGTCAATGTTTTTGTCGACTTGGGTGTAACGATGAGCTGCTAACTTAGTTTCAGCCCTCATATTGAAGCTGCTGCCAACAAGGCTAGAGGTGTATTAGCTTTTGTGAAAAGGTGGTAAAAAGAGTTTAGCGACCCTTATGTTGCTAAGACTCTTTTTACGACATTAGTTAGACCGATACTAGAATATGGCTCGATGGTATGGAATCCGCGTTATCAAGTTAATGTAGATAAGCTAGAATCAATTCAAAAACAATTCCTATTTTTTGCCCTGAGAAATTTTCAATGGGATTCGTTGCATAGTCTTCCACCTTATACTAGTCGGTTAAAACTTATCGATCCCCCAATTGTTGCAAGTCGTAGGGAAATGCTAGGCGTAATATTTATGATGAAACTATTAAACGGATATATGTATTTCAAGTCCATTTCTTTTAAACGAAGTTAACTTTAATAAACCATCCCGAGCTTCAAGACATTTCAAACCTATTCTTCTGAAGTAATGCAGGACCAATTTTCAATTACACGAACCTTATGTTCTATTACAGTGTTTATGCGAAAACTATAACTCTCATTCAGGTAAATTTGATATTTCGGGCTCGCTTTTTATAATAAAAAAAAACTGTTCTCTCCTCTCTTAACAAATTATTTATATGTGTTTATGTAACTTAATCTCTTATGCATGCACCTTACTCAGCTGATGAAAATTTTTCTGTAGCTGAGCAGTTTGAGACCTCGACGCTTAACAAATCTCAGCCTTTCAGACACTCGCCTCGGTTGGGTGGGATGGTGGGTAATCCGTTGGGCTTATTAATATCTATTATAAGTCTCTAATCAAGTGCAAAGAAATTGACTTTCAACTCGACATGATTTTTTTTTGAAAAAATTAAAATTTTAATTTGAGTCTCATATTTTAAATTAAATATCAAAGCAAAAACTTTACTGTTTTTCTGGAAGCCAAAAATAAAATATTATTGTTGAAACAATTTGATCTCTTTTGGGTTTTATGATTTAATGAAGACGCTATGAAAAAGTCGGTTGTGTTTTGGAGGATACCTTTAAATTTGCAAATATTGTGATCTTTTATTGCTTTTCTGAACTTTCTTTAGTGGTTGTGTAGTTAGTGTGCACTTTTGCCCTAGAGCTTGTTCTTTCCAATAACTAAACTTTAGAACATCCTAATCTCTTACTGGGTTATATACACTACACTGAGGAATTTAAATAGATACATACAAAGGGCACATTCTCTTACGTTATAATAAACCATCGGAGTCATAAATGAATTAGAAAGGAATTCTAAATGAAAGCCTTTATGCCATTTATAAGCTCATTTATGAGTCCAAGACGAGAGCATACCGCTTCTTGTGATGGTCGTCTAATATGAGCCTAACTTCGTATATCACATGAGCTTGATTAGAAGTAATTTATGAAACTTTTTGGTCTCATAATCGGCACTTGTTGCATTAAAAAAATATTCTTATTCAAACATCTCTGACGTAGCCAAGCGCACGCTATTCGTGACACTGTTCGGGGGAAATAGCACGAGTCTCTTGAAATATAAGGCAAGGAGGAGATGGCGAAATAAACTTCCAAGCTAACCAAAAGGTAGAAAAAAAGACTCCATTCCAAGCCATAAAACGCACATTTATCGGAGATGAGCTTTTTTTGGAGCCCAAATGAGCGAAAAATAGTTCTACCCCGGCACCCTAAAATTAGTCATATCCACAATAACTCTAAATTCGATGAATTTGGATCGTTTTACGACTATTTTTATATCAATCACAGAGTCTTTTTGGACTCTTTTTAGAGTCATATTGGAGGCTTTTATCGACATTTTTATGAAGCTCTATTACTAATCAGAAGAAAAGATGCTTTTTAATGGTTTAACAGTTTCATTGACATAATTCTGAAAATATAATGCTATTAGACTTTTACAGGGTGTTTTTTTTACAGGTTTGTTTTTCGAATAGAGATAAAACTGGCATTTTGTGGTCAAATCTGGTAACTCTAATGTCATTTATGTTCAGTTTGGTTTGCCATTTCATCATGAACAGGTTGACAAAAGAACAACGCTTGCAAATCGTGCAAATTTATTTCGAAAATAATGGTTCAGTTCGCGAAGTTTACCGTGAGCTCCGTCCATTTTATGGTCGACATAATCGTCCATCAGAGCAATTAATTCGGTTAACCATGGATCGTTTTCGCACTACGTTTACTCTATGTGATAATACGCATCCGCAGAGACGTCGAACAGTGCGCACCGAAGAAACAATTGCCGCTGTAGAGCAAAGTGTTGAAGAGGACCCGAATGAATCGATTCGCCACCGTGCACAGCAGTTGGAGCTTTGTCCATCAACTTTATGGAAGATTTTGCGCAAAGATCTTGGCTTGCGACTTTACAAGATCCAGCTTGTGCAAGAATTAAAGCCGCGAGACCATGCAATGCGTCGTGATTTTGGTGTATGGGCCGAAAATGAGATTGATTTCGATGCTGATTTTCATCGCAAAATTTTGTTCAGTGATGAGGCTCATTTTTGGTTGAATGGCTACGTCAACAAGCAAAATTGCCGCATTTGGAGTGAAGAGAATCCACATGAGACCCTTGAAACGCCATTACATCCACAAAAACTGACTGTTTGGTGTGCTCTATGGGCTGGTGGAGTCATTGGGCCATACTTCTTCCGCAATAATGCTGGAGAGGCAGCTACCGTTAATGGAGACCGGTATAGAGTCATGATAACCGACTATTTTGTTCCCGAATTGGATGGCATGAATGTGGATGAGTTGTGGTTCCAACAAGACGGCGCTACATGCCACACAGCGCACGTCACAATCGATTTATTGAAGGAAACATTCGATGAGCGCATAATTTCGCGGAATGGACCTGTCAATTGGCCACCAAGGTCGTGTGATTTGACACCATTGAATTATTTTCTTTGGGGATATGTGAAGTCGCTCGTCTACACCAACAAACCAGAAACGTTAGGGGAATTGGAAGCCAAAATTCGTGGCGTTATTGCCGACATACGGCCCCATATGCTCGAAAAAGTGGTTGAAAATTGGACCTGTAGAATTGGCTTTATTCGAGCCAGCCGCGGCGGCCACATGCCCGAAATCATATTTAAACATTAATGGCATAAAATTATCCTTCCAATAAAGCCAAATTGATGGACCTTAAAACGATTTTCTTGTGTTTTATTTCAATTCGAAGTTCTATACCCCTAAAAAAACACCCTTTATTAAAAAAACAAATTGTAGGTAGAAATGTTTGTATATTCGACTATTGATAAAAGTTCAGAAAAAAATACTCTTTACGTTCTGTTAGGTAGACGAAAATAACGAAAAATCGCTTATATAATTGAGCCTTGCAATTTATCCGCTCTACAATATTCACTTCTTCTCCCATGGCTCCATAAATCTTCATAAAAAAGTGGGCTTTTTGGTGTTTACCAAATAACACTCCAAAAAAGCTGAACTTACAGCCTCTTTTTGGAGCATTCTGACTTTGGTTAGCTGGGTTGTTGATGTCTTCTTCTTCTTGGATTAACAGACAGGCTGTCTCAGCTTTCTCATTGGGCGCACTTCATCTTCTTCCATCTTATAATTGCAATAACTGAAAGCTTTTTACAACAAATAAGGCAACATTGACGTTCACTTTAGTTATTTATGGTCTACTTGTTTTAATCGCCGCCCATTGCTTGACGAACAAAATTAGTTAAAAGCATTCTTGCTTACCAATTCACAAAGTTCATGTCCTCCCGTCACAAACTGAACTGGCACTAAACTAAAAATGATGAATTACTTCAAAGGAGCTAATGAAGCTATGCAAAGTAAAATGACGCCGCTTACTGTATAAAACGTTCTTCGAAATGGGATGAATGGGTGTGAGTGAGCCAACATTTAACTGACCGATAAAGCATTAAATCGGGTCACGGTCAACTTCCCATAAATTAATTGCTTTTAAAATCATAATATGAACACTATAAAATGGTTAGTTGTGCAAGACTAAGTTTTAAAATTGTGGTCGGCTTTTACTAATTGCTACACCGATTCGAAGCACTCATATTTCATACAATCAATTACGTCAGTCAATCAATCACTTTGGTAGACTGCAGCCACAATATTTGCTATGACCACAAAATTGCTGTATTGTGTTGGTGTACAAAATTTGCCAAAAGTAGAAAAGAGGTAAATGAAGGAAAAATAACGAAACTACTGATGTAAATAAATAAAGCAAATAGTGGGTAAAATAACGGGGGGAGTGACGTCAGCGCAATTGCTTGAGTTAGCTCATTTTACGATAAGGTTTGAACATTTGCTTTGTAATGATTTCTCATAAAGATATCGTCCTGCTCTGTAAATACAGGGTGGCTGATGAATTTTGCTACATTAAGAAACTCAAATAATTTTTTTTTCAGTGTATGGAATTCATTTTTCTTTTATTCATGTTAAAGCTCATTAAATTTTATTAAATATAGCTTAATTAGTTTTAAAAATAATGGAATTTAAATGCCCCCCCTGCTCGTCGATGCATGTGCGGCATCTTACCAAAAAGTTGTTCATTACTGCCTGGAGAGTTGAGACAGGAATAGCCGCAATTGTTTCTCGAATGGATTGCCTTAGTTCATTCAAATTTGTTGGTTTTGCTTTGAAGACTTCCTGTTTGCAATAACCCCACAAGAAAAAGTCAGGTGCAGTAAGGTCAGGCGACCTGGGTGGCCAACGGAATGTGGAGTTTCTGGATATCAGCTTATTGGGAAATTTTCGTCGCAATTCTGTCTAACAGGTTGGGCTATATGAGGAGCTGCACCATCTTGCTGAAACCACACAGAGTTGAAAGAAATTCTCATTCGGCGTAATTCTGGATAGAAAAACTCTCTCAACATGCTCAAGTCTCCAGTAACCGTAACGGTGTGACCGTTTTCTTCGAAGAAGTAGGGCCCGACAATGCAGCGTGATGAAACTGCACACCACACTGTGACACGAAGTGGATGCAATTCCGTCTCATGGAGTATCTGTAGGTTGGAAGCACTCCATATTCGACAATTTTGTTTGTTTATGTTGCCGTTTAAATCGAAATGGGCCTCGTCAGACATGAAAAGACAGTTCAACATGTTTCCATCCTCTTCCACCATTTGAAGCATCTTCTGGCAAAATTCCAAGCGAATCGGCAAGACTGCAGCGTTCAGTTTGTTGGCCATTTAAATTTTATATGGGAATAAGTCCAAATCTTTGTGCATAATTGACTGTAATGACTGTCTGCTTACACCCATTTGAGCAGATAAGCTTCTTGTCGAAACACGTGGATTGTTTTGTATGGCAGCAGCTACAGCAGCGATTGTTTCCTCCGTTCGAACTGAAGGGTTTCGATGGTAAGGTCTTCTGTTGACTGTCCCATGCTCGGCAAAATTGTTTACAAGTCTTATTATGGTCCATCTGCTCGGAGGATTGCCGCCAAACGTGCGCCTATACTCTCTTTGAACCGAAACTACGGACTCCAGTGCGTGATAGCGGCGGACAATCCAAATTCTTGTTTCAGTGTCCCAGTTATCCATTTTTGTTTAATGTAAAAGTCAATCTGCAAAATAAAAAAAAAATTAACCAGATTCATTAAATAGAAAAAAAGTTATTTCATTTTTTTTTGGTAGCGGCTTTCATTAGCCACCCTGTATATGCTTTCACCTAACCACATCTAAATGACTTTTCAAAATGTTGGCACTTACAAACCGCACACTTGCTAAGTGCTTATTCATATTGTAATCTTGTGGCTTAGCTGTCAGCATTCTCTCTCTAACAAATACCAATATCGATACATTGACTTGCCTTGTGAATATGTTAATTTTAAGGTCTTGAATTGAAATGTATTGCTTTGCTTGCGCATTGGTTGTATATTCATACACACATACACCCTTACAGAAATACATGCAATTCGCCCTTGATGTACACATTTCACACTCAATCCATGAATATTGATGAACGCAGAATGACACTTTAATATCGGTACTACTCTTAACCTAATTCTCATTATAACAAGTTGATGCATGTCTGTATGTATGTATTTATGTGTGTAGTAACCCAGCAGGGTACTCTGAAACTACTAGGAGACATTTCTGATGCAGAAACAGCAGTAAAGTGTCGAAGGAAAACTAGTTCGATATAATCTAGTTTATCACTAGTTCAAAAACTGCAGTTGAGTAACCAGTACAAGGTATTTCGTATTTTATTTGATGATTTGATTTGACAAATGTTTATTCTGCAGTCTTTTTATCCGAAAAACATTTATCGATTTGAGTTTTTTTTATACCTTTCATGGATATGAAATAGTATTATAACTTTGTTCCGATGTTTGTAAGTATGAGAAGAAGAAGAAACCCACCAACAAGTATACCGAAATGATCAAGGCGATGAGCTGAGTTAATTTAGCTATGCCCGTCTATCCGTCCGTCTGTCTGTCTGTTTGAACGCAAACTAGTCCCTCAGTTTTTGAGATATCTCGCTGTGTGGCTATCCGAATTTAAAATGGAAATTCTGACTCTAAAATGTGATTTTACGATTTTTATTTGCAAATTTCTGAGTAAGTTCTGAACTTGAATTATAACTTTCTGAATTTGGAATTAAAATTCTCACCTTAGAATGTGATTTTCTGATTTTTAATTGATACTTTATGAATATCAACTGAAAATTTTGAGCTTGAACTATAACTTTCTGAATTTTAAATGGAATTATAAATTTCTATATTAAAAAAGTCTGAGTCTGAATTTGAAATAAAAATTCTGAACTTGGATTGAAATTTTGTGAATTTAAAATCAAAATTCCTAATTTAAGTGGTTACTTTGTCTCGATGGGGAGTAAGATTCTATACGCAGCGAAAGTGCTGGGTGATAAACATCTTCAGGCAAAACTAATGGGTCACATCTAAATACCGAACAGTTCGATGAATCATCTGTAAAAATTAAATCTAGGCATTTACCGAAACTATTCTGGTGTCTGTTAACGGAAAGGTGGTAGCTCGAAGCTATAGGAGCCTTAGTGAAGTATATGCGATTTCTATTGCCTAGTACATCGCCATATTAAATTCAGCATTTAAAAGAAATTGAGTACGAACTGGTAGTGGTTCCAAATTCACCAGGCGCACACCAGCTCTACAGATTTTGCATTACAGGGATAGAATGTATATTAAACTTCTGCATAAATGAAAATATGACGACTTCGTATTCGAATCACAAATTCCTGTATGTGCCATGCAGTCTGTAACGTACATAAATCCCAATCAGCAATAAATTCTAGCATCGATTACTACGAGCATAATTCACCTAATATTCGCACTCGTATGTCACTGTGTGTGCAGATATGTCGGCACAAACGCCAAATTAAAATTCCAATTCCGAATATCCAATAGACGCAATTACTCTGCCAAAAGCGAGGGAGTATCACAGTACAACCAGAAAATCCTTTTTCATATAAAAAAAGGTGGTCCAATTTGTTTGGCGATGTACTAGGAGAGGATCACTTATTCAGTCTCGGAGTACACCATTTCTTTGCTTATAAGGAATTTATGGAACACCTGCGAGGGAGTACTTTCCAAAATGATCCCAAAAAATGACTCCGCAGAGTACTCGAAACAAAAGCGAGAGAGGGAGTACGTGTACTTTTAAGAATCACTTTTAAGAATTGTGTTAAACCTACTTTCAGAAAGAAGTGTGCGCGCTATTCAACACCTTGAGGAAAGATGAGCAGAATGCTCGCTATTATTTTTATCTATTTACGCTTGTTTCAACAGAGAAAAGGTATAACTCAGCTCATGTTCTTGAAATACTAATAAGACGCCTGTGTGCAACACCTTACTGCACCACAGACCGTTTTGCTCTAATATTACCTTACCGCAACACGGTTAAATGGCATCAAAGCCATACCTTTCTCTCCATAGAGTTTCCCGCCTCATACACAATTCCAATTACGGTAAGTATAGTGTCATCCAAGTCTCGTTTCTGTCATTTGCAATAATTAATATAGCGATTTGTCAAAGTAGCCGCAAGGCTTCCAGGCACGCACTAAACCCAACGCTAACCGACTTGTGTACGCAATACGTGTACAAATATGAATACATGCGTGTGTATGAAAGTCGCTTTAATCGTCGTTGCGTCTAATGTGTTGTGGACAGAACAAAACGAAAATGAAGTGAAAGTAATAACGGCACACGCATTGTCCATCATGCTTCATGCATGCACTGGTAGTAAAGGAATTGCATTATTCGTGCTTCAATCACCAGAACCGCAAGCGCCGGCAGGCCTAAAAACCATATCGAGATATCGAGGTGAATATGGTTTGAGTCAATTTGGAGCTTCTGCTGCGTATATACTACAATCATTCCTGTGGGTGGAATGTGCAATGAGCATGAAACTCTTGTAGCATGTAGATAGAGAAGGCTTGCCACTGGCCCCAGTGCCAAGTAGCCAATTAAGTATGCATTTTACAAAGCGATTTGGCATCTGTTTGATTAGTAAATTGCTTATAAATTAACGGCCCTCTTACTATTACTTTCACTATCACTATCACTATCACTATCACTATCACTATCACTATCACTATCACTATCACTATCACTATCACTATCACTATCACTATCACTATCACTATCACTACCACTATCACTATCACTATCACTATCACTATCACTATCACTATCACTATCACTAGCACTATCACTAGCACTATCACTATCACTATCACTATCACGAACACTAGCTCAACTAAATGTAATTTAACTTTTAAATGTGACCGAAATCCCAAACTTATTTGAAAAACAAACATTTTTGTGTTGCAGCCCATACTAGGGTGGAGATGATGAAGGTTGGCGGAACGAGTGCAGAATACATACATTTGTCAAATTCTAAAATGAAAAATTTGATATTATCAAGGATTTTATTCCGATTCTAACGAAAGGGTTAGAGATATATTCAAGGTCCAAGGTCAAACTGCAATCTTTTCAATTCAAAATAACCTCCAAACTAGTGCACGTATTTTTACAAATTTTAGATCTATAATTAGCTTATAAAAATACCTTTATAACCTTTTGGGCCCATATGTACTAAAAATGCACAAAAATCATACTTTGTAAAAATTCTATTCTTCTATTCTATTATTTTCCTTGCAAAATGCCTATCTTCCGTAATTAAAAACTACGTAAGCCATTCCCAAATTAAAATACCCATTAGTTAATGGCCGTGCTGCAAAAAAATTACCCTGGGCCGGTTCACAATACACAGTACTCGGAAAAAAAAAAAATTGCTTACCCTTTAATTGTGGAATTGAGTAATTTCATTATAGAGATATGGGTATGAAATTAAAGGTAATTGTACCATTTGCAAGATTTTAATATTTAATGATACCGTTACTAAGGAAGTTTTTGCTTTATAAACAGTTTTATTAATTTTTATGTGATTTTTCTCATAAAAACATAGTTTTCTTATAAGTATTTAACATAAAGCTACAAGATATGCACAGCAAATTAAAGCTATTTTTATTACCTACTTATCGTCATTAACGATTTTTAAATCCTCCCATTACCTTTCAAAAAAATTTTGATTTAAAAAAATTATAAATTCACCTTTTGACATGGAATAACCCCCAAAAATTTTTATTTGCACCAAAAAAACACTGCTCAAATGCTATCGATTGCTGTATAAATTTTTTTAATTTGCGAAATGTATATATTCTGCACTTAGCCCGAACCTCTGTCTAAGACAGCTTGAAAATCACTGCTTCACAACATGCTTTTGATATCCTTGATTGAGAGTTAGTCAAGTGCGGCAAGTAATTACGGAAATGATTATTTCAAATATCTATGCGAGTAGCTTTTGGATATAATTTCATTTCGCCTTTGCATTCGAAAATGGACACAGAGGACACAGGACGAGACAGATTGTCAGTGCCAACATTTAATGAACGCGAAGGCGAGAAAAGCCATGCTGATTCGTAGCGTGAGTTATGCGCCACATTGCGAAGTCGCCTGACAGTCAGCTCACTTTCGTTGATCAGCAATTTCGCGTTGATTTGTTTTTATGAATTTGACTGCTGCTGCAGCGTTGTGCTGTTTGCTTGCCTCCATTTGTGCACGAAGTGGTGAATTTATGTTTTGTACAAAGACATTGTCCATTTTAATAAACATTCACCAGAATTGGGGCAAAGTAAGAATGGCATGAGAAGATGAAATGGAAACAAACATTTGGGACAAGCTTTATGATTTGCTGCCTAATGATATTAGAAATTGTGCGCGTTTTTAAGTAAAACAAGAAATTTATGTACTTTGGTCTCATTTATTGTTAAGAAAGTTAATTATGATGAATGGAATGAAATGCTTTATAATTAAGATTAATAGGAGTTTATGTTTAGTATGGAATCTTGCGCAATTGACGACTGAAATTAAAAAAAAATACTTTGGTAAGAAAACTTTTAAGGCTCAGATTTCTTTTCCTTTTTGGTGCCCACTTTCTTATTAATTGAAAGGGCCAACATATCATATTTTCAGTGAAGAGTTTATTCATGCAGTACAACAATCGGGTGGTCGTTGACTACTGCCATTTAAGACCAGGAAAAAAAGAGAACCCACTACGTGTACTTGTACTAAATAGGGAATTTTGGGTAAGTAAAGTCCCCTATCTCCTCACATATGAAACGGAATCATAACCCTTGGAAAATCGAGTCACGGGACTTGTCAACATAAAACGAGATATTAGGCGATAAAAATCAATCGAAAATAATATGAGGTTGACTTTGGAAGTTAAGAATGACTTTAGAACCCTCAAAGTACGGACATACTTGCTTGATATACTAAGGAACTTCCTACTACGACGCAAGACCAAAGAAAGGCGAATGTCAAAGGCATAGGCCCTGACCTTTGGAATGCTACGTATGACAGTCTTCTTCGCTTGTAGATGTCCAGAAGCATTTTTCTTTTAGCTTCTTCATACGATGCGGCTAATGAGATCACATCACGAAACTGCGACATGGCACAGCTAAAGCTTTATCAAGTGATGGGCAGAGACAGACGGATGTCGCATCACGGTCATGGGCAGAGACAGATGGATGTCGCATCACGGTCTACAGCTCGCTACAAACCTTGTTAGCGAATCTGTGTCGAATAATAGTGATTATAGATGGGCCAAAAACCTGTATAAGAAAGATGGTAGCATCTACTTCAGATTCGATACTGTTGCAACCATCACCGAAGTACGACGTGGTGCTTTGGTAGAGGAAGTTTCATTGAAAGGCCGACTTCCACCAGGCCCAATTATTGACCATACAGGGTTACTTGCGAGAATACCTTCATTGAATGTATGAGGTGGGTTTTGTCGAAGGCTGAGTTAAAGATCGGTCTTTCCAAGGTCAGCAGAGCTCCTACAAACCCACACTAAATAGTAACACGATATATGTGTATTAAGATCGATCACACACACACACAAGGCTCAAAGATGTTGAGAGAGCTGCAACTTTCAGTTACTGGAGAGTAAGAAGGCGAGAGAGCGGTATATAGTAGGCGGACTAGTTGAGAGGGGACGGTATTGAGTATTACCTCATACAGTTGTCCGTCGGTCGAGTAATCCGGAGAGGATAGCGGTAACAGATAACAGAAACAGATGTCAAGCAGCTAAACTGTGGTATAGAGCGGCGTAGAAACCGTTGGGCAGCACCTGAACGGCGGTGCACCAAAGCGGATTCGGCACAGCTGGCAAGCGACAACCGTTGGGCAGCGGTTCACCGATAGCAGACGTAGTGCGGTGGAAGCCGTACCAGTGGCGGGGATAGCGGAACGGGTCAATAGGCGCATGGTTACCTGAGGTTGATGCTGCTTTGCGCGAGTACTCTTCCATGGGCGGCGGGGTACTGTGTAACGAGACTAAAGCGAATCTATTAGTATGCTGGCTCTGTAGCTGGACCCCGCCGCCTCCATAAGCGCACGCTATATAGGTGGTTGTATGGAGGGCAGAGTTGTACCAGCTAGGGCTTCGTAGGCAGAGCTAAGTGGAAATCAGTTCGCCGCCGGAGTGGAATGGTCTTTCCACTTAGCTAGTCTGCGAAGCGAAAAACCATAAGGCAGCAACTCTGGCGACTCACCCAGCCAAAAAGAAGAGACTCCCTTAGAGTGATGGCCCCTCTCTAGACACCTCCGCCACCTCATATTCGCACACTATCTTTGTAGGTGTCAGGATTGGAGGGGGGGGCGCCGGTGTACTGGGTTTATGCCATGTAGGATGGCTTGCTTATCGAGGTGAGGCATTGTGCTTAAGGCACAATTGCTCCCCGACATCCCGCAACTCGGCCCATAGCCAGAGTCAGAGCTAAGTGCAGCGTCAGTATGCCGACGAAGCAGCATGACTGTTCCACTTAGCTAGTCAGCGGAGCGATACGCAAAAAGCGACTACTGCCGCTGACCCACCTAAAGTGAATGATTTTACATTTGCAAAATCACTCCCTTATATAGCGACGGTTATAAAACGGTTGAGAATTACACCACTTGCCATAGTGTGGTATTTGCCTGGGTATAAATTTGGGTTGGTTGTAGGTGATCACCATGCCGTTGTTGCTGTTGATCAGCTTGTGTTTGTGGCGCTAAGTTACGGTGTGCTGTTAGGCGTTAGTGTAGTTCATATTATTGTAACGCTACTTTAAAAATGGGAAGGGTTGAAACCACGAACTGCTTCCAATGTGGAGCCATAGACGACCTACATCACACCTTCTTCGAATACGAACAATTTGCTTAGCAACGAATGCGGGTCGAAGAGACAATTGGTGACGTTTCCCCAGGCAGTGTAGTGCAAAAGATGATGATAGCGGGGTAGCCCATAAGCGTGAATGTAGTCACAAAGACCACGTATCGCGCTTCCGTACCTAAAGTAATGCTAAACGCGGTCACAGGTATGGTACAATGCGCGGGCCATAGGAGATTAGGTTTTCGTATGTAGTGCTTCAAAAGAAGAAGATAGTCTCATGATAAGAATAATAATTAAATTTGTAATAATTTGTAGTGATATACCGAGGAGGTTCAGGCTCCTACAATTTGTTTTATGCGGCAACTTATTCTTTCCAACAAATTGAAGGACCTTCATGGTTTTTCGACTCCGAGTGGCACCCGATAAAGCAGCTGAACTTTTGTTGAAAAGCGACGCCATTTTGGAAAATAAGCTTTTCAAACATCTAGATGTTATATGTCATGTCATTTGAACCTGGGACTTTTTTACACATATATAGAACAAAGAAACACACAAACATGTGACAAACTTTCCAAAATTGATACATCTTCATACAATAATCTAAAGTAAGGAGATTCGAAGTCATGACGAATTGAATTTTTTTCTGCCTGGGGCCGATCACTTTTCTTATATCAGGATCACGATCTTTCAGGGAGGATAAAAAAGAAAATATAAGATATATTTATATCATCACATATTAAAGATTTTCGCAAGAAGGAAATAGACAATGGTATGTATATATTGCAGCTTTTAAATTCTTTGTTAACCAATTACTTGACCTTATGGTTCCACCAGGTGTCCTGGTAAAGAAAATCTTTCAGTCCGAAATAATAAAAATGATGACAAAGCTATTTTCATATTAAAGTCCGTAACGACAAAGTGCGCAATTGGATGTGCTCTGCTGTGCATTTCCTTCACTTGGTCCAGCTTAAGCTGCTTGTGGAAATTACGCAGCAAACTAAACGCTCCATTTAAGCGGATAAATATAAAAATATGTCACGTAATATGTAAGTAAGTTTCTAAGTATTTACCAATTTCGAATTCATTTCATTCGCAGAACGTACAATGTTGTTGCTGGCTTTAGTGTCTTGCTCTGGTGTGTGCTTTCCATCAAGTTTATGATTCGTATGAAAGCAGCGGTCATTGCTTCGTTATTCGTCTCAAGCAGAGCTAAATCTGCAGTTAAATAAGAAACTTAGTAAATCAAGAGATGCTATAAAATAAGATAAATAAAAGAAATATATAAGTGTGTAGAAATCTCATAAGCAGCTGATGTATGCCAATGCCGGGCAGTTACAGAAATTTATGCTTCAATTTCTTGTTTTGCTTGACTTTGACACTAAAGATTTATTCTAGATGCTGCTTATAAATTTGTGACTGGACGATTATATAACCGAAAATCGTTACCAGTTAAAGTAACAGCGATTCTGACACCCGCTGAAAGGAAAATTGTAAAATTAGAATAAGATTGAAGGAGTTTTTATTTGGAAAAGTAATAATATTGTTTGTATGCTCTTGTGACCCGTTTGTATGATAAGCCTTTGCTATTTAATTTCAATTAAAATATTAACAAAACATGTGCAATTCCACTACCTTTGTTCAGCAGGAGATTATCTATCAACTTTCGCTTGCAGAGCACGCAAAGCGTGTGAAAGTTGCTAGACGATTTCGTTTTCGGTAAAAAAAAAAATTGTGAACACACTAGAATAGAGCCGTAAGGTATTTTTTTCACGCATTTTATTACTCACAAAATCCCTTAACTTTTCCAATCACAAAAACATTAACTTTTAAACATTTGACTTATTTATTTTGTAAACAAATTGATATCACTACACATTTGTCTTCGGTTTTAGTTTATTCAATTTCCTTGCCTAATCCTTTGCCAAATATCAGTAAATAACTACCATAAAAATAAAAACAAATAGCAGCTGCTTGGGAAGGGAGAGTATACAAAAAGCTCATAATTTTTGATTAAAGAAAGCACTAACAGCGAGTGGTAGTGACAAATTTATCGGATGTGATTTGCAGAAAGTACAGTGCAGTGAAAAAAATATACATTTCGAAGCTATTGCACGCATACATCTGGCAATTACTAGTACTAGACATTCTTTTTATTATTGCTTATCAGTTTTGACTTTTGATTTGTTAGGAATTTAATTATTTTAGTCAATTAAACACTATCACTTGAATTCCAATTTTTTTTTTCTAAGTGAATTCAATCTTAGGGTCGTATAAATCTTCATTTTAAACTTTTTGCTCATTTAAAAAAAGGTAAAATTTGATTTTAAAACTTTTCGAAACATTTTGAAATGCTTGATATCTTCCGGCTTCTACCCGAAAATAGAGTTTTGCAGCCTCACAAATTCTAGTGCAATATAGTATAAATTAAAAGTTTTAAAAATCGCATTGTGGTTTTCGAATTTTTGTATGTGAACGTTCGTTTCCAGGAAAGCAGTTGCCGATCACTGATCTAAACGGATGCTCTACACTTAAGCTATCGTATTTTTAGATTGTTATGAAATTAATTGGGTTGGAGTTTGCGGATCCCTTAAAGTAGGTAAAATTGGCTTATTATTATAATACCCACAAATGCCTTTTTGTTTAAAATTTGATATTGCGATTTATGTATTTGTGTAGACTGATACCTGGACACGAGTTTCTGTACGATACGATACTATAGCGATACTTTGGCCCTTCGATATCGATATTTTGTACTCGATACTTTTTGGCATCGAGTATACAGATCGCAGTATCGCAATGCATTTGTAGAAAAATGGAAAAAACTTGTAAACTGAAGACACCGCTTTGTTGGTTGTCCCTTTCTAAATTAGGGCCGGAATCGAAGGAAAGTGTACAAGAGCTTTCGTTGATCGATGATCATTCTTATTGCAACATGCACTTACTTTTCAGATTTTTTTAAATAAAAATCAACAATAATAGGTATCTTCAAGTATAATTTTTTTGATTAGGGATAATGTTTATTTTTTGAGTTTTATTTTTTTTGACAAAAATAATATTTTTTTCTTGAGCTATATTTAATACTTCAAGAATAAAAATAAAATTTTGAGTTTTAATTTTTTTCACGGATCGTTAAACTCAAAAAGCTGCTGCACTCTTTGGCAAGTAATTGATAATAAATATTGATTGGTATAATCTCGTCAACATATGTACTCAATAAATAAAACAAATTTATAGACACATACATTTGTAAATGTATGTAGGTTGGCATGCAAAATGCCTTTTTGAGTTTTTCGAATTGTGAAAAAAATTACAACTTAAAATTTAATTTTTATTCTTGAAGGATAAAATGCCGCTCAAGGAATAAGTTTTACTTTCATCAAAAAAAAAAAAAAAAATTAATAAAACTCAAACACGAGTTTTATTTTCGAGCAAAAAAAATAAAACTCAAAACAGATTGATTATGATTACTTTAAACTGCCCTTTTTCATTAAAAAAATCATTATCGGGAGTCCCTGCTTTCTATTGCGAAAAAAAGAAAAGGGCAATGAAAATACACATTTTTTACTGTACTAAAATTTAATGGGCTACAAATTACATACTCCAATAAAAATCTAAAAATTCTGAAAAAAAATCTAAAAATGTTTATGAAAATTCGTAGTGTATTTAGATTTAAGCCATTGTAAGCTGAAAATTTAGATACATATCAATATGTGTAATCCTTTTATTATAAATAGGCATTACATGATATAAATAAATATGTATGTAAAGGGTGTTTTTTTTTAGGGGTATAGAACTTCGAATTGAAATAAAACACAAGAAAATCGTTTTAAGGTCCATCAATTTGGCTTTATTGGAAGGATAATTTTATGCCATTAATGTTTAAATATGATTTCGGGCATGTGGCCGCCGCGGCTGGCTCGAATTCTACATGTCCAATTTTCAACCACTTTTTCGAGCATATGGGGCCGTATGTCGGCAATAACGCCACGAATGTTGGCTTCCAATTCCCCTAACGTTTCTGGTTTGTTGGTGTAGACGAGCGACTTCACATATCCCCAAAGAAAATAATCCAATGGTGTCAAATCACACGACCTTGGTGGCCAATTGACAGGTCCATTCCGCGAAATTATGCGCTCATCGAATGTTTCCTTCAATAAATCGATTGTGACGTGCGCTGTGTGGCATGTAGCGCCGTCTTGTTGGAACCACAATTCATCCACATTCATGCCATCCAATTCGGGAACAAAATAGTCGGTTATCATGGCTCTATACCGGTCTCCATTAACGGTAGCTGCCTCTCCAGCATTATTGCGGAAGAAGTATGGCCCAATGACTCCACCAGCCCATAGAGCACACCAAACAGTCAGTTTTTGTGGATTTAATGGCGTTTCAAGGGTCTCATGTGGATTCTCTTCACTCCAAATGCGGCAATTTTGCTTGTTGACGTAGCCATTCAACCAAAAATGAGCCTCATCACTGAACAAAATTTTGCGATGAAAATCAGCATCGAAATCAATCTCATTTTCGGCCCATACACCAAAATCACGACGCATTGCATGGTCTCGCGGCTTTAATTCTTGCACAAGCTGGATCTTGTAAGGTCGCAAGCCAAGATCTTTGCGCAAAATCTTCCATAAAGTTGATGGACAAAGCTCCAATTGCTGTGCACGGTGGCGAATCGATTCATTCGGGTCCTCTTCAACACTTTGCTCTACAGCGGCAATTGTTTCTTCGGTGCGCACTGTTCGACGTCTCTGCGGATGCGTATTATCACATAGAGTAAACGTAGTGCGAAAACGATCCATGGTTAACCGAATTAATTGCTCTGATGGACGATTATGTCGACCATAAAATGGACGGAGCTCACGGTAAACTTCGCGAACTGAACCATTATTTTCGAAATAAATTTGCACGATTTGCAAGCGTTGTTCTTTTGTCAACCTATTTATGATGAAATGGCAAACCAAACTGAACATAAATGATATTAGAGTTGCCAGATTTGACCACAAAATGCCAGTTTTATCTCTATTCGAAAAACAAACCTGTAAAAAAAACATCTTTAGGATATCTAGAATTTCAGAGTAAGCCACAACTTCCAATTTTATCATAACATACCTATGTACTTGGCGTGATTGCACTGCTTATTTATGTGTAAATTTAAAATCGATAGTTTGAGCATCGATCCCTTTTCTTTCGATACTATCGGATAGCCGATACTTGTACGGCGATACTTCAGATGAGTACAGCATCGATACTTTGCATTCGATATCGTGTCCCTACTGAAGTACCTACCCAATTCCGGGATGCCATAGTTTTCGAGAATAAGCCACAAGTTTGCATTGCTTTATTTAACTGCTTATTTATCTCGTGAATTTATTATCGCTTATTTTAGTATCAAGTCATTTTGTTTCGATACTTTACATTCGATATTGTGTCCCTAACTGTACAACGGTGGTGGCGAATTATTTACCACTAGTCTTGAGGGTGCGAATGTAATGCTGCTTTTCCACGTCCCGCAGGCGAAAATTGGAAGTTGCGTATAGGATGTTTGTGAAGCATAACGTTCTCTACCTGAACCTACTCCTATCGATTATTAGTGAACTGCGGATTATCATCTTAAGCATAAGAAAAAGATAAGCAATTTGAGAATTACATGCAAGACACAAGCAAGTGGTCGAGCATGTACGAAATTATGCTAAGCGTTCACTTCCTTTGTGCTGGCGTTGTACGTCTGCTTTGTTTAAGTGTTTGTTAATCATGGTAGTGTGTGTCGTAGTAACAAGTGTGGGTTTGAATTTTCATGATTCTATTAAAAGCAAAGTTAAATAGTTTTGCACAAAAAAAAAGACATACGTAAAATCGTATTCTCTAAGGCATTCTGTGAAAAAAAAAATGGTTTGCCCTATGTGTCCTAGATTTTATTGCAGACTTTCTTAGTGAGTTGGTTTCTGCAGTTCAAATATATGTTAGTCTATCACGTATTCGTGCTCCACAGAACTAAAACTTTTCTCTTTCTTGAAAACGGCAATAAAACAAAGATTGCTGTATTTACCGAAGTTTCTTATGAAATGAACCTTATTTGATGTACTAATTTTTTTGTGTTACACCCAAGTAGAACTAAGGCTAATCGTTTTATTAATCCGGGAAAACTCCCTTGCTAGTACTGGAATTCTCCATATACTTCTGTGTATTACCATCTAGTTTTGTATACTCGCTTTTAACATTGCATGTCCTCGGAGGGCTGGTAATAGAAAAACTCCCTTTCACCTGTCAAAAAATATTAAGAGAGTAATAGGGGAGACATTTCATATTCCTTCTAAACGACTAATCAAAGTTCTTTGGATAATCATACCTCACGCCTTCTATGAAGACAAATAAAGGAATGAAAGCAATGGAATATAACATACATAAATTGCTGACATATTAGCAAATAAGGGATTATGGTAAACAATAGTTGTTATAATTAGAATTGTGTTTATTTTTCATATTTCTACGATTGCAGCTTTTTCTTTTTTTTTTTTAAATCTTTTTCATTTGTTGAAAAGAATCTCTAATTTCGCTCCAAAAATATATAACAGGTATAGAACTTGGGGAGGTCTCTCCTCTAGCTCTAAAATTAGTAAACTCGGAGCACAGAGCACAGAGTATAGAAATCTCTGTTATTGATCCGAAAGAATGTTAAGAGGAGTACTCTCTTATTTGTCGCTTGCGGACATTTCGCTTCAAGTTCTACTAGGAGCATTCAAATATTTTATATAATGTTATATTAATTTTTATTTTTCCTGTATCTTTTTGCTCTTTGTTACCTTCAAAAAAAAAAAAAATTCCCATAAAAAATGTTTTTCGTAGCTTATGCCTTATCGTGACTGCATCGATATATCGTACTAATGGATTGGTGTTTCTTAGTGTTAGGCTTTTCAACCACATGGGAAATATAGGAAGTTGAGCATTTTAATGGGGTTTCTTCCAAATATCTGTCTTTTAGGGGCCGAAAAAGAGCAGTTGGTAACTCCGAAAATCGTCGTAAAGGAGTCTTCTCAGAGTCAAATAAGTGCTGATTTTGAGACAAAACGGTGTCATATATCCTCTTATTCAAGCTCATATGAAACATGAAATTAGGCCCATACGAGTATATGACGACCATTGCAAGAAAGAAAACACCCCCATTTGCAACTCATAAATGCTCTTATAAAGGGCGTAAACGCTCGTATTTAGGACATCTTTCTGACTCAGTTTTGGATTTCAATGGTCTGCTGGGAAGCTGCACATTGATCATATATGTGTAGCTCTTTTTCAAACCCAAATAGACAAAGTTAAAAAGTATTGAAAAAAATTTTGAGGTAGGGCGTTCTTCAAAGAAATTCTGAGGTAGGGCGTTTTGAAAAATATTTTGAAATAGGGGGATCTTCCACTCAGCCGTCGATGTACATCACTCTAAATCGCCCTTTCTCGGAATTTTTTTGAAGAACGCCCTACCTCAACATTTTTTTCAATAACGCTCTATTTCAAAATTTGGTTCAAGAACGTCCTATCTCAGAATGAGTTTCAAAAATGCCCTATCTGAACGAAAATTCAATATAATTTTAACTGAGATAGGGCGTTTTTGAATCAAATTCTGGAAAAGAGTGTTATTCAAACACATTTGGATATTGGGCGTTTTTGAAAAATATTTTGAAATAGGGCGATCTCCCACTCAGCAGTCGACATGTAAAAGATTTTAGTTTTTGCGTAGTGCCAATATTATATAACTCGAAAAACTAACTGAAAAATCAACATTTTTTTATAACACTAACGAATAGGTGGACGGCTAAAATAGAAATTCCAAAAAAAATGTGTCTCAAAACAAAATTTGCAGCACAAACAAAAAATGTAAAACGCCAATAAATGGCAAAAAGGAAATTCCCACTTACAAAAAATTTTAACAGTTCATAAAAAAAAAATATGAAAGGAGACAAAATAACTTTTCGAATCAGTTATTTTGCTAGCCGGATATTGGGCAACATTTTTGCTTTGTTGGTAGATTTTGTGCCTGTGGCATTGGGAATCGATTTGCAAATCTGAAATATGTTGCTATGCCGTTGCGCTGATGTATAGCTTCTGGCTTGCAGTGGAATTGGACAACACAGATTTTTGAACGCTGCTTCTTCTTCGGAAAAGAAATCATCAAACGAGAATTGCAGTTTAACGTTCCAATGTGTACTAGGAAGCACCAGTTTCAGAGCAAAAGTGAGTGCGTACAAATACGATTTATTATTGAGTATAAGTCAGCTCAGTTGAAAGAATTTATTTCTTTGATGTTTTTCTTCACACCAAAGCTCAGCAAAAGCTGGTGAAATCGTACTTGTGCAGCTGACCGCATCCATCGGCAAGTTCCTTTCATGGCGGAAGTTCAGCAGAGAATTTGCTAACAAATGAAAAAAGTTCAAAGCGAAAAATAAAATGTCTGCAATGAGGGAGTGCGTGTGAGTGCAACTGGCTTTGTCAATGTGGTTAAAGTGCAGTGCTGAAGTTAGGGATGTATATCGAAATTGAAATTCCGCACGATAAATGGCTAGAATATACACACACCCATAACCACACACACACATGAGTGCAGAGGGAAGTGCGGTCTGGTCTAAGAAAGTCATGAAATTAAAGTTAAAGTTTACATGGAAATTGGATTTGCTCATAGTTTGAGATTTATTATTATGCTTTGAAATGTCTTGAGATTTGTTAGTGCAATCTAGAACCTCAGAGCTATTTTGAATATGATGAAGTGGGTCAATAGAAGTCGGTTGTATTTTCGCTACATAAACACAAAAAAATTTTATGTGTACATTTAGGGTGTTTCATTTTCTGTTTTTTTTTCTCGAATAGCTATCCGATTTCTTAGCTTATTTGTATGTATGTATGGGCGTCCAGAGTGCTTAAGCAGTATTTATGTCAGCAGGTTCATACGATTTCCAAATTTTCTTTGAGTATTTTAATACAATTAATTAACTTAATTCAATTTCGAGCTTTGAAAGCCCAAAACTACATTTTCTAAGCTAATTTTGAAAACCGCGAAATTAATTGCACAGTGTTGTTAAGCTTATAGGCTCATACGGTAAGTTCTTAAAAAGATTGTAAGACATGTATACCGAAGGTTGGCTTCTGCGATCGGATAAGCAGAACTGAACATTTTTGGAATCATGAAAAAATGGAAAAGTGATAGTTAAGTGAAATCACCAAGTCATTTTATTACTATGTTGTTGTTGTGGTAACGACAAAAACACTCCCCGAAGGTTTTGGGGAATGTTGGCGAATTAACAGTCCTTGTCCGGATTTGAACCCGGTACGCTCCAATAGTCCCTTGCGGTATTTCCCGACTGTCGTGGTAGCGATTTATGACCAGTGAATCCTTCTAGGTCATGTCACCCCTCCATCCGTAAGGACGGATAAGATGGGTAATGAGAGGTGAGAGGCATCATATCCGTAGATTAACCATCGAGTTACACATTATCTTATATATAAATAGACAAGATGAATGCAATCTAGAACCGTTTTCTGATAAACTATAATTCTAAGGTATACAAATTATATATGTATAGATAGGAAATTTTGAGGTGTACTTTTATCCGTAAATAAAAAAAGTTTTAAAAATCATTTTAATATAAAAAATTTTACATAAAAGTCACACCACTACACATTCACTTATTCACACTATAGACATGCTGTGTGTGTGTGTACTTGCTTTTTGTGTACTATGCTGAATCGTGAGCATGGCCGAGGAGTTGCTTTGTAGGAAAAAAGTTAAGAGCCGTAGTAGTGTGACTTGCCATGCATGTTTTTGTGTTATTCGTGTGATCGGCTCTCACTATGAGTGCGAAGAGTTGGTAGTGGACCAATGAAAAATAAGTATTCGCACTATAGATACTCTGTTGTGTCATGCATTTTTGCTTTAGTTGTTGTTATTGTATTGATTACTGGCTACGATGCCCAGTGTCAGCTGCTCTCCTGAGAGCACGAAAAGTTGCTTTGTTGGATACATTAAACAAGCAATGTAAAATATGAGCAAATATGTAGAATTCATTGCTGATACCTACAAACAAGGTTTACAAAAATAAAATAAATGATTACTCATAAAGAGTATTAAACACCGAAGAAAATTAAAGGAAAATAGAGGAAAGGAAAAGAATTGAAAGGAAGGAAAATTAAAGGAAAAGAAGGAGAGAAAAGGAAAAGGAAAGGAAGAAAAGGGAAGGGAATGGAAAGGAAAGGAAAGGAAAAAAATTAAAGGAATTGTAAGGAAATGAAAGGAAGGGAAGGGAAAGGGAATTAAAGGAAAGGTAAGAAACCGAAGGAGAAAGAAAGAAAATAAAAGGAAGGGAAAGGAAAGGAAAAGAAGTTTGAGGAAAGGAAAAAATAAAATAATAGAGTAAGAGAAGAAATCAAGGAAAATAAAAATATGTTAGAGGAAAGGAACGACATAGAAAGGAAGAAAAAAAGGCGGATAAAAGATACAGCAAAAAAATAAAATAAAATAAAGTTTACTGGTTGAATTTCAACCACTGGGCGAACTCTATTTAAATAAATTGGTATCGAACGAAAGGTGATATTGAGTGCTGCAATAAGCGATGTAATTAAGTTCTATATCATATCTGATATGGGATATAATGATTGAAATCTGACTAAGTATATTATTAGTTCTCAAAGGAGCGAAGTTTGCCGGGTTTACTAGTTACTAATAGGAAAGAAGTGCAAAACACACATTTTTTCGAAGAATCACTACTTAGAACCCCTTGAGCTCTTCACTCATTTTTTTTGTGTTTCCATACTTAAAATCTGCGAGTTTTGTTAAGCATTAAAATAATTGCAATTTCCTATAATTGATATAAAAATAATTTTTTGATGTTATGTGAACAATTTTTTTAAAGGAACAGCTTAATATAAACTTCTCATACGTATATGTGCCCATGTTTGTAATTGTGTTTGTGCGTCATCGCCTTGATGCATGGCTGCTTTTGTGGCATTTTGAACTCGCTTTGTTATGCTTTTGTTGCTGATTAAATACAATGTGAATTTGCGATTTCCTTTATATTGAATTGTATTAAATGAGATTTACTTTATTTATTGTGAAAGTTCTCGAAGGAGCTATTCGGGCGCATGCGTGACTTTTAAAAATGAAATTTATTGCGAATTTGGTGCAAAAGTGTGAATTTGGTGCAAAAAATGATTCAATTGTTGCAGCTAAGTAAACCAACGCCAAGAATTTATATTAGTTTAATTGTGAGTTACGGACACCCTAAGAGTTCATGCAATTATTATCTAATTTTGATTATATTTGTTGAGAGAAAACAAAAAAAAAACAGCCATGAGTAATGGATGGACCAAACGAAAGCGGTTTCTGTGATACCACAACACAATTCTTCATAGGTTTACGATGGATTTATGGCTTTAACAGCATCGCTCGCCATCCAGCAGCTGAACAGATTTTTGATGTCATGGGGAGTTTCGCCGCATGCCGGGAAAATGTTCGGCATGTCGGGGCTTAGTTGTATATAAATAAGAGTTTAATCTGTTAAGGTTTCCAGATCGAAGTTGAGCCATTGTGACCCTTGCGTCCCTTTAAAGTTAGTGTTTGCCTTCGGCAACAGATGGTGCTTGTGCCTGAATTAAGGAATTCAGCAGGTAAGAGCAGACAAATTAGGCTGTACCAATTCTAAAAGGGAACTGGTTTTCTAGGCCCCTATATTAAGCATCCATCTAATTAAATTGTACTTTTACACCATTCTTTTATTAATTTTAAATACGAAGTAAACAGGAAATGTTCTCAGACCGTTACTTATTCTCTTCCGTTACTAAAACCTTTACTTGAACAATACTTATTTAGAATACGAAAGGTTGTATATTAGGGTGGGTCGACTTGTATGGACGAAAGTTAACCGATATCGAGCAATCGATTTTTCGATAGGTTTTGGGCTCAGGAAAAAAAAGTTCCCCTACGCATACTGAAAAAAATAATTTTCGATCCTGCGAAATTTAGTTTTTTTGACTTTTTTCGACTTTGATTTTTAAGGTTTTTTGGATGACCTACTAAAAAAATTTTCGTTTGATTAAATTTTGTTTTCGGGTTTTGGACTTGTTTTGGTCGAAAAATCGACTTTTCCAAAACCCGAAAGTAAAATTTTTTTTCACAAAACTGTTATCGCCAACGTTTTTAGCGCATAATTTTAAGTGGGACAGGAAATATGAGACAAATTCGTTTTCATCGAAAACATTTTTGCAAGTATGCTGAGAAAACCCTTAAAAAAAATTGCGAAAGGGTCAACAAAACACTCCCCAAAACCCAAAAAATATTTTTTTTTTCAAAAAACTCGCCAACGTTTTTAGTGGACATATTTGGGTCGGACAGGGTATGCATGAAAATTTTAAAATCAAATGAAAATTTTTTTAGCAGGTCATGAAAAAAACCTTCAAAATCAAAGTCGAAAAAAGTCAAAAAAATGAAATTTCGCGGGCTCGAAAATAATTTTTTTGGGTATGCGTAGTGGAAATTTTTTTCCTGAGCCCAAAAACTATCGAAAAATCGATGGCGCGATATCGCTTAGCTTTCGTCCATACAAGTCGACCCACCCTATTGTATATGCATGCGAGCACAACTGTGCAAATCTCTGACGATAGTTTTGTAGGCATACTGCTTGTCTCCTTGGCATCTTGGACAAATGAAAGCTTGTAGAAAGTTCTTAAAAAATAGGAAATATGGAATGTCAATGTAAATAATGTGAAAGAGGGCTAAGAAGTCAAGCAAACAATTCAATCGGGTTGTTGTTTTTTTAATAAAAAAAAACACTTCTCGAAAGTTTTAGGAAGTGCTGCTAAAGGGTTGGCGACTTATTTTATCAGACCTACTGACCATGCGAATTTTGTCATATGGCAGCGTTAAACCTTCGACTCAGCTTACTCAGCTTACTCATTACTTCTTTAATAAGCTGAGATTTGGCAGAGACACGCTAGCTAAATATATATATATATCCGCATACCTTCATATAAGAAGCAGGATTCCCCTAGGGTGTGTTAGATTTACGCTTCCTTCTGCTTGTTCTTAAAATAACTGTAACTTTCATAAATAAGCTAGATACTGCTGCTTAGAATTTTCTATTGATAGTGTTTTCTTCTCTCTTAAATCTCAACTTGATCACCGCAACTTTTTTTTGATTTGTTCTTCAGCATCGCACAACTGGCGCCACAATTTAAAACGCATTTTCTCGCCGTAAATAATGTTTTGTGTTTACATCTAAAAGACGACCGACAGCCAACCAAGCATACAGACAAGCTTCCACTAACTACTCACTGCTTTGGCAACAACTTTTCGATTTTGCGACAATTTTTGTCTCTCTTTTTGTCCTTAGTTGGGTTTTATTCTTTCATTCTTATTGTTTTCCTAGTTGCTATTTTTGCCTGTAACATTGTTATTGTAACATTGTTATTGCATTTTTGCAACACCAAAACAATTGTTGACCCACTTTGACGGTGACAAGGCAGTCCGCCACCAGCTCTCAGCCACTGTTTCGTTGAGTTTAGTAGATGCGGCTGCACATAATTCTGTCGCCACTTGTCCTTTCTTGCTTTTTTTGTTACATTAGTGGCTTAGTTTGATATATACATACATACCTACATACATGCTTGCAGCTTACTTTTTATATTTTTATTTACGTTCAAAGAAAATTTCGTAGTTTTTCATTCGCAATGCTTTCAGGATGCAGGAAATTTGTCGAAAGTAGTGAGCAATTGTGGTTGGCTAGCGTAAATGGATTTTTTTTTATTTATTCTTTATTTTATTGTTGTTTCGGCATCAGTTCTTTACTCTCAATCATTGCTTCTATTGTACAAGTTTGGAGCGTTTCTTATTACATTTTTTACATTTCAACTTTGTTTTGGAAGATGCACGTAGCCATCGAACAGCATGGACAATCAGCACGAAAATGCGCGGGATTCAACCAAAATGTGACACAGCTGGGATATAGAAAAGTCATGGTTTTAAGCCTGCCTATGGTTGACATATCAGCTGATCAACCTTGGTCAGGTTATGTTGGTCGGTGGTCCGAAAATGTTTGATCAAATATTGCACGGCGGCCTGAACTAAGAAAGTATGTTAGGATGTCTTTAATGTTCTGACCAATATGTTATGAAAAATATATAAGCTGTGCCACAGAGCATATCCAAAGCCGCAAGATCTTCTGTAATACAAAAACAATATGAACAAGTAAGCAAAGCGCTGTCTTCTTTACTTACAATAAGTGCAAACTCTGCAAAATTTGTTGGTCTTGCCCTGTTAATTTAAAGATACATAGCCCAAACCCCGTTTTTCGGAAAAGTATGTTGTATGGGGGCTATACGATATATTGGTCCAATCTTTATGATTTTCACAACACACATTACATATATATAAGAAGTACTGTAGCTGCCAAATTTTGTGTTCCTAGCTAATAAATTGAAAGAGTTATAGCCCAAAACGCATTTATTGGAACAATCGATTGTATG
This sequence comes from Merzomyia westermanni, assembly GCA_949987695.1. NCBI lineage: Eukaryota > Metazoa > Arthropoda > Insecta > Diptera > Tephritidae > Merzomyia > Merzomyia westermanni. The sequence goes on along the minus strand of OX465290.1, from coordinate 9,056,101 downwards.
GGAGCTATGCGTTGTATCGCTCCGACCTTGCTGCTTCCAACAAATTATTAATCTTATGCAAAATGGTAGTTCCATACCAAATTTCAGCGAGATATCTCAAAAACTGAGGGACTAGTTTGCGTTCAAACAGACAAACAAACGGACAGACGGACATGGTTATGTCGACTCAGCTCATCGCTATGATCATTTCAGTATACTTATTAGTGGGTATATCTCTTCTTCTTCTCCTACTTACAAACATCGGACCAAATTTATAATACCGTTTCATGTTCATGGAAGTTATACAAAAAATGGCAGCTGAGATAGGGATTTCTTCAATCGAACCAATTCAAGCTTTTCTACTCGAAGCAATCTAAATCTGGAGCCAAAGTAGTGAAGTTAGAGTAATAATTAGAATAGTGTGTCCAACATTATTAGATATCGAACACCTTTCGAATAATCAAACTGAACGAACAACCTGGTAACTTCTATAGACTAATATCGCCTGTCGGACTATAAAAGGCGGTCAACAAGAAAGCTATATTGTTAAGCTTATTTTCAAGTGTTGTACAATGAACTTACTTGTTGATGAGCATACAAATAATATAAATCGAGCTGTAATGTACTGTGAAATCACTAAATGTAAATGGCTACATTGAACAGGCCAAAACAGGACAATGTTGACGACAGTTTAAGCAGATGTAGTATGAAAGAGACAATGTAAAACATGCGTGAAAACCAAGAAAGACAATAACATAATGCACGAATTTATTTTATTCAAAAGAAAAATAAAATCTTGGCAATATCACCTCATGACTAAGCATAAATTGCGTAACAAATCAAAACTCAAAATGAAATATAGCTTGGTGGCGCTAAGCCCATTCGACAAACTTTGGCTCTAATAATGACACTGGGAAGCCAAATAATGTCTTTGGTGTAGTTTGCACATAAATTAAGTGTCAATGGAACGAAACGTGCACGAGCATGCTGTGTATTGTTGCGCAAAGTTTCTCTTTTATTTTCAGAAAAAGTTAATGGTTGTGGGGAGGAGAAGAAAGTGAATGTTTTGCTGCTATTATCAGATCTACTAATGACACTTGAGGTATAAATCTCATGTTGGAATATAAATGAATCTGATTACGTGACGCAAGCTTGTTTACCCACTAGTGAGGCAAAGCTAATGCTGGCTGCAGTTGTAGTTTGATTTGTACTTTAGGCCAACATCGCCTAATGATGCCCAGAATGTAGGAAAGATTTCCAGAAAATCGGATCTTCATACAATCTATAGTTTCGGATCTAATGGGAACCCCCAGTCAGCATACAAAGCTCACCGCGTGAATGCTGAAACGTCAAATTTTGGAAGCATTGCTATAAGTAAAATTTCCAACCAAATCGATTCCACTGAAAGTGGGATGACGCTTTCAATTCGAATCATAATCGGAAGGAAAGCGAATAATGTTGCTGATTAAGTGAACAAGAAAGTGAAACCATTACACTGAGCAAAGTTTCATATTGCCACTGGTGAGGACGACCATTCAGATATTGTTGACGAAATGATAATTGATGTGGAATTCTTAATCGACGAAGTCATCAAGTTCGACGAGAAAAGCATAATTATGAGTTATCAAAACATGGAAGGCCTCCAAAAACACCATAGGAATAAGGCGAGGCAAGAATAGGAAAGTACTCGAACATATTTGTAACACGTTGTAAATTATAATATTGATACTTCCGATGCGAGGCCAATCCGCTAAACTCCTTGTTGTGTTCTTTTGGACAATTACCATGGAGCTCACCCGTAGTACAAGTGAAAAACAAGAATGGAAACGAGGACAGCTCTACATTGCCTATAATTGACGGCACTCTGGACTCACTATCTGATGCGGAATGGCTTTCCACGCTGGACTTGGAAAGTGGCTACTTAAAAGTGAAGGTACACTTGTGGCAATTTATGGCAATGCCCTTCGGATTTTGTAATTCTCTCGCTACTTTTGAAGTACTGAGGAGTTAAAAGGATCTGCACTGCTTTGGCTGTTGGTATGGTGTACCTGGATAACAGCATCGTGATGGAAAAAAGCTTTTCGAAACACCTTAGGAACTTGGCGGAAGTTTTGCAAAGGATGGCTAGTATTCGTTTGACGGTACGTTTGTTGTTATTGTTAAAGAAAGAAGTAAGTGATTTTAGATCACAAAGTAACCAAGTAATCAAGCGCGGGGTTGCAAAGTCTCCAAGATAAGGCGCAAAGCATATCATATCAGGTCAACCAAACTGCTCTTCCGGCTGAAAAGGGAAGACTGCACTCTCATGATACGCGTCTCGTCGGTGATAAGAGATGCAGGAAGTGCGGGCAGCAGGAGGAGACGGTTCTGCATGTTTTCTGCTCGTGCCCTGTATTCACTACGATTATTTGGAGTTCCACAATTATCAGATCTCAAAGGAGCAAGAATCATAGGACCCAGCAAGCTTTCAATGTTTGCCTTGAGGACGGAGTTATTCTTTTACAAAGCTCCTGGTTGTAAAAAGGGGTTTGGTTTCTGATCTAAGGAACTTCTAGTAGCACTATGGGCATTTTCAGTCTTTGTGGGGTCTTGACCGGAAAGCACAATCTAACCCAAGGTAAAAAAGGAGAGCATCTGCACTGCTAATCGCATCCCATGCTCAACGTTTATTCTGGATACGGATGCAACTGGTTATGCTTTGTAATTTGTTTTGCCACAGATTGTACAGGGGCTGGAAAATTAGTTGCGTACTATAGCCGAATAATCTAAAAACTATGACTTCGTCTGGTTAGGAAACAGTGTGAACAATATATACCCGCGGTAAGGCAAGCCGGTCGTGAGTGTATACTAAAAACCTCAAACGTAATGACGTGCAACTTGATGGTTGATCTACGGATATGATGGCACTCACCTCGTATTACCAACCTTCTTATGCCTTACTCAAGGAGGAGGTGAGATGACCTAGAAGGTTCCGCGACAGTCGGGCGGTGTACCGAAAGAGAGTATCGTATCTGGCTTCTGGCAGAGAACTGCCACTTTCGACAACTCTCTACGAAACCTTCGCGGAGTGTTTCTGTCGCTAAAAACAAAAACAACAACATGATATGACGCCATTAGCATTCCAGTGAAATTTTAGTGTGTTAATAGAATTCAGCAGCTCTTCGACCATTAGAGACTTCCACCCTTTTTAAAGTATTCGGCGAAAAAAATCACCTTTAGATGGCCAAAGACACATTTTAAAAGCCTGCAAAAAGGGGTAAGATACTATCGGTAAGTTGGTAACCAGATCTTATACCAGTTCAAATACCCTTGAATGTCAGGAGCTCAATCACGCACATCACTAACGCCTACGGTAGTTGAAGCCTTCCCTGCACTAAAATACAAAGCACGCTTATGGCAAACCCCCAGCGGAGAGCAGCTTGCAACAGCTGATGGCAAGTACTTAATGCTCCTTGATAATTTGGAAATAATTCCTTTAAAGCCAATGCGCGTGATTTGTTTGCCAAATTGGCACCAACAGCTGAGTTAGCGTAGGCTGCCACGGCGTATACGCAACAGCTTTTGCCAACGGCTCAATTTGTCTGAGTTTACAATGCAGTGAGTACGAGCTATTTTCCCTTTCGTTGGTGTAAAGTCTTTGTTGTTTGATTTCAGCGCTACATTCCAATGAACATAATTTTAGTTTATTTGCGGTTTTATTGTTGGGTTTTAGCGTTTAAGCATGCTAGTCAGATGTTTTATTGGCCGAGTTTTCTGCAGGCGCATCCACTTCGTTTTGTTCGCGCACTCGACTAAATGAGTTCATTTCGCTGTTAATTCGTGGTGACCTCGTTTTGTTGTTAAGAGGATTTCGATGTAAAAGTGAAACTACGGGCATTTGCAAGTAAACAACCAAACTGTTGCCTAATCATCGACGCAAAACATGAAAGTAAAGTGAATGCATTGTGAGCGGCAATCGCTAAAATGCAGAGGAAAGGAAATTTGTAAAATTTCTGGAAAACGAAAGCAACATGAGTGAACGTGCGTGTGCATGTGCGCCGCTTAATGATCCAAGTTGTTTATGCACAAGAACAAAGCTATTGTATACTTATTGTTGTTCCTCTAACTGCTCCCATGGCTGTCGTCTCAACATAACCAACGTACTCAGCTCTCCTGTTTGTTGCTGTGTTGTTGTTTGCTTTACAGCTGTGCTTAAATGTGTGCCAATAATATTGTTGTTGTTATTTTCGTTTGCTCCTCTTATTACGATAGCTGTTGTTGTTATTAGAATGCACATTAATCATGTCACGCATACAGCAGATAAGACGATTGCAGCTTTGTGCATTGTGCTACTTTTGCTAATGTTAATTTTCGTTTGTTTATTTGCCTTTATGAGTTCACCTCATCGTGAGTAATTGTTAGATTTGCTACAGTAACAACCATAGTTAGTGATTGTGCTCTAGTATGCATTGTTATCAAATATTGGTATAGTTGTTGTTGGCCTTTGTTTTACGAATGCAAATTTGCACAGATCTGCTCTTGATTATAATTATGTACATAACTGCTCCCATGTCACTTGCCTTTGCGCCATTCATTACTTGAGTGAGTCCATTTTAATTAGGATTTACAAATTTGGTTTCTATCACTTCCGATACTCATTATATGAGTCGCCACTCAAAAGGAGTTTTTCATGCTGCTAGAATGATGGGAGATTTATGCACTTGGTGGTGAAAGAAACTCATGTCTTTAGTGTTCAGAACAGCTATAGCTACTAGAAGGAGAATCTGATAACTCCGAAAAAATAAGAACTTAACCGGCAAGTTCATACATTTTGAATAATTCTTCGCCCTGCGGTGTGAGCTGCTAGCCCCTTTCAGCAAAATTTTTTTATGAGCAAAATCTACACTCAAACTTCAAATTATGAATTTGTATTGAAATGTATGCAGTTAGCTGTTCTTAAACTTTTTGGCCTTAACACGTTTTATTTTTGGTGTGTTTTTAGCGCTTCGGAATATTAAACACAACATTACATTTCACTCCCATGCATAGAAACAGCTCCGGTTCCTAAGTGTATAAAAAAGTCGATTTGGGTGAACAGTGTTCTTAGCACCTTTTACCGCGGTGTGGATGACTATTTCAATTCTTCTACCGAATACACCGAAAATAAGCCTCCGAAGTGTATTTGTTAAAATTATTACCTGTAAATAAGTTAAACTGCCAGGATATATAAACGAAATTTCCTTATGCTAAAATCTAAAAATATCCACTTATGGAATTTATTAACTGCAAACTCAATATAACATTGTAATCAGACTTGTTAAATAATGACTACCCGATTGAGTAAATAGTTTCTTGAGAATCCATTTAATGATTGATTACCAAAACTTTAAATTTTTAATGATTATTTTCCAATTAATTAAAAAATAATCGAAAAAACATGGTTTTTTACGATTATTAAAAATAAACAAAAATAATCAAAACAAGTTGTTTTGATTACTTTTAATTATTTTGGAAAAAAATTTGATATTATTTTCCATTTTTTGATTATTTTTTAATATTTTTTTAATATTTTTTCCAGTATTGTTGTAGAATTACATAAACATACATATCAAAAATACTAAATAAAATTTTAAATAATAAAAAAAAACTAAAAAAATTAAAAAAAAAAATATCAAAAGTAATTGCACCAACTTTTTTTGATTGTTTTTGATTTTTTTTTTAATAATCGTAAAAAATCATGAATATATTTTGATTTTTTTCAAATCGCATTAAATTAATAATTACCTTTTCTTGAAAAACGATTAAAATAAGCATTGCCAATTAAAAAAGCCGTCTAATTAATTAATTACTAATTACTAATCAAATTTAACATGAAATATCCTTTTTTATTTAGAAAGATAATTGAAGTGCTTTAATCACTTTTTACTAACTTAAACCTTAAAAGGAGAAAGCACTTCGTGAAAATTGTGACAGTGAGCGCTAGGTGATTCGATAGTCGGGATGACGACAGGAGTAAAACTAGATGGTGATAACTCTCCTTCCTGGCTTCAGCAAGTTTCGATAAAAATACATACTGACCGTAGCATCTTCATTAGCGTAGCATAACCTAACCCACTGTGTTCCGATTCCTTGAATTATGGCGATGTTTGAGTAAAGCCCATGCGTTCATCATTAAATCTTCTGCGGAACTAACCATTGACAAAGCATGCATTTCTCTAAATCTTCTAGACCATGCAGCAGGATGAGTACCTTTACTGACTCATAGAGTGTCATTTTTATATTGCGAAAAAGGAGTTTACTTATCAATTTCTCTCTGAGTCTGAAGTACCTCTTGGGCAGAGAACTGACTCTATGCTTGATGGTAGAATTTAATTTATTTCACCTTGGTTTCCGGCCTTTCTCTAACCTAAGGTAAGCAAATTTTCAATCCTCGTTTTTTTTTTTATTTGTAATGTTTTAATTGGGATATGGGGGACAAATTCGTTTTTCTCGAAAACATTATTGCATGTACAAGGTGTGTTCAAAACGTATCGCGAATTTCGAATTTTTTGTGGCGTTATGTTGGTACACATGTCTCTCACTTATGCCGACAAGCTCAGCCATTTTGAATGTTCAGTTAATTGTTGACAGCTGCTCTGCTTGCACGTGTTTTGGATCGTCTTCGATTTTTACCTATTCAAAAAAATGGATCAAAGAACCTGGATCAAATTTTGTGTGAAAAACGAAATTAAGTGCGCGGATGCATTCCGAATGTTGACTGTGGCATACGGAGAAGCTACCTTGGACCGAAGCAACGTTTATCGGTGGTACAAAATGTTCTCAGAAGGCCGAGAAGATGTGCAAAGAAGAACAAAAATTGGCTTTTGCACCACGATAACGCCCCTGCTCACGCATCGTTGCTTGTGCGCGACTTTTTGGCCAAAAACAACACACTAATGATGCCGCAGCCACCGTATTCCCCAGATCTGGCCCCCTGTGACTTTTTCTTGTTCCCTAAACTGAAGAGGCCCATGAAAGGACGACGTTACGCTTCTCTTGACGAGATAAAGACGGCATCGAAGGAGGAGCTGAACAAGATACAAAAAAATGATTGTTTGAAGTGCTTCGAAGATTGGAAAAACCGTTGGCACAAGTGTATAATTTCTCATGGGGATTACTTTGAAGGGGACAAAATAGATATTCATGAATAAATAAATAATTTTTGAAAAAACACAAAATTCGCGATACTTTTTGAGCACACCTCGTATGCTGAAAAACCCTTAAAAAAATGCCAAAAGGCAAAATTTTTAGACCAAAACATTCCCCAAAACCCAAAAAATATTTTTTTTTTCAAAAAACTGTTATCGCCAACGTTTTTAGAGAAAATTTTATGGTCGGGCAGGGTATACATGAAAGTTTTAAAATCAAACGAAATTTTGTTTAGTAGGTCATGAAAAAAACCTTCAAAATGAAAGTCGAAAAAAGTCAAAAAAATTAAATTTCGCAGGCTCGAAAATTATTTTTTTGGGTATGCGTAGTGGAACTTTTTGTTCTGAGCCCAAAATCTATCGAAAAATCGATGGCGCGATATCGGTTAATAAATCGACCCAGTCTAATATATAGGTATATATATATTTTTTTTTCATATTGTTGTTTTCTACTTTGATAACATTTTCTAAAAAATCAGTTTTTTATAAAGCAGCATTAAAAATGTAACATATCGTGTGCTTTTTCTTAATTTATTAGCTACTAACATCATGCATGGTTAATTTTATTCTTAACACATAACTGCTCCACATTCCCATCAATTAAAGTTCCGTTCCCGATGGATAAACGTGAAAGTCAGAATGACGTCTCGTTGTCAATGCGCCAAGCTGCGTTATTATTGGTTTTGATTCTTTCATTTAGTTTCGACGCTTAACACGAAACATTTACATACCTACACCCAGCAGGCATTTTGCTTGTATGCGAATCGTAAGCGTCGCACTTGTTGGCTATATGTGGTGGTTTTCTGTGGTTTAAAAACATATATGACAAAACTAAATTTTGTATAAATTTTAAACTAGTCCAACTATCGAAAAAATGAGTGTGTTAAGGATTTCAAATTTCAATGAATTGCCTTCCGAATTAAGAATATTAAAAAATTTGTCAGTTGGACGAATTTCAAAAGACGTCATCCCCATCAGAGTCCAGTGCTCTATCCACGTAGCAACGCCACACATAAAAAATCCTAGTAGGTAATTATAAGGTTTGAAATTTACTACCAAAAACCTTAACAAATCTCTAAAACCGATAAGTGGTAATATTAGACATTACAAAATAATTAACTTCATAGCATCCAAAAAAGCCATCTATAATTTGTATCACTGGGGAAGTGCAAAGAGACAAAGATGCCAAATGACGCGAACTCCCAAAAATCACTCAAATGCTGGATGAACTTGTGCACTCTAATTATACCGGCATATGAATACATACATACAACAAAAGAAATGAAGTTGGTTCCCACCAAAAATTCGCTTTTGTCAGCTTCACGATATATTAACGCACAGCGTTTGTGGACGTAGAGGAGCTAACATACATTAACTTAAGAAATCAAAATTAAAGTTCGCTCTGTTTAATTAAATATTAAATTCATCTCGTATATATTTCAAAGGAATAAATTTTGATCAAACAATTTGTTTAAAAAGCAAAAATAACAAAACAAAAATACATCGCTACAACATAAAATGAATTAAAAATGAATTGGCTTTACACGCACGGAATTAAATTTCAGGGTTTCTCTCAAATTAGCTGGTAACACTACCAAGAAATTTGACGTGCGAGGCCTATAGTTTTTTTTACTCATATTGTCATATTCTTTTTAATTATTTTTAATTACAGATTAGTTTGAAGTCTTTAAAAACATTCCAAGTGAGAACACTTAAGTCAAACAGTTTATAGTCTAGCAGATAATCTTCACACAACTTTTCACAGATATGTGTTCAAGATTTTTAGAGATAAAATCTGATATACAACAGAAAAAAATGTGGATTAAAAAAGGATTAAATGGCAACCGTACCAACACAATTTTTCGGTTGAAATACTACGCATGTTGCTACTCGTCTTTTGTTGTATTTGTTTTTTTTGTATTTTGTGCCCATTATCGAGGATATTCAATTCGTTTGATGCCCATAATGACATACTGTATTTCAAAAAAAATTCGAATAAATGGCAAATTTGTAAAAAAAATCCTTAGTGACGATACCTCGGTGGAAGGCCTAAGAAGTTAGTAGGCTATTCATATGCAAATTTGTACCTAAATTGTTACTGATATTTCCGATATAGTAGTGGGTATAGAAAGATATCCCGTTCGATGTTATAAGATCCGCTCCGGTTTCAGAACAGTGTTATACAAATATGTATATCAAATAAAAGAATTCCTTCGCAATTTGTTCTTTTTGTTGTTGGAAAACAGAAATAAGTGTAAACAAATACACATCTGAAGAAGATCGTAAACATTAACGAAACGTTGGATTAGGAAATTAAATAAACCCTAAAAATATTCCACTTTCCTTGAGTTGACATATAAAATCCAAAGAATGTATAAAAGAAATAAAGCAAATGGCACATTAGAGAAAAAATGCAACGTGACGCTACAGGGCATCATAGCTTAGTTATTAGAGTACTCTAACGACGGCTTTGGTGCAGACACTTGGGTTCGATCCCAGTGTCCGGGAAGGCATCTGACGAGAAGTTGGGCACTTCAAAACATGTCATCCCATACCATCGCTGTGAATATCGTTGTAATTTTTCCTCTAATATCAATTAACAAATAAACCTGTTTTATTTGGAATCAGAACCGATGGGAAAATGAAAAAATAAAAAAAATAAAATAACAGAATGTTTAGATTTTATTATGAAAATTTAATTTAGTTAATTTAAGTAATTTTTTAATTGTCTTTTCGCTGCTAGATAAAGTTTTTTCTGTTTGTCTAAACACTTTTTTGAATCTAAATTAATTAAAAAAATAAGCAAGCGGCAAAACTTTAATCGCTCACAAGTTTGGTTGTTATCTCGCAAGCGAGAAGTTCACATTTAATTCTCAAAGGATATTTCAAATTTTGACAAAAAAAAATTCGTTTGGTTTTTTTTATTCATACGTCGCTAAGTGCTTGTGAAAAAAAATTTTCTCTATAGTTTATCGCTCATCGTAGTTTGCACCGCTGCTGCTTTATTTCTTGCCAGTAGAGTACCCGGCGTAGCTAGCGTTGTGAAGAGTTCATGCATTCCTGTTATTTTGAATCTTATAGCACAATTGTATAGCTCAATTCCCTCATCCATTTTCCATACATCCCAAACTCCATCATAATCGGCTCCATACTTCCCTCTATCTTAACCTCAATTTTTATCTTCACCTCAATCTTTTTTATTATAAGTTTCGACAAATAATTCTAAAATTTTTCTTACATAGCTTAAAATATGTGACGTTTGGAAATAAGCGCTTAGGTATACTCAAGAGATCGTATAATTTTGCAAGGCTTCAATCACCCTTGAAATATTTTTTATCAATTATTCAAAAAATATGTTTGGCTAACTTAATTATCAGTTATATTGTTAAAAATCGCCACGAAACATATCGATTTGCCAATTTTTTTAGATCGTTCATATCGCCCTCCCCATCTATATTCTTGTGTTTGACCCCGTTTTTATATTCCTCAATTCTTCACTAGCCTAAATCTAAAATTTCCCATCAAAAATTGGTTTAAATGAACTATACTCTACGACCTTCTACAACAACAACAACATTCCCTAAGTCACCTTAACCTATTTTTGAAAAGATATATTTATTCAACGTTGTCCTGCCTAAAATTTGACTTGCCTACTGTTAACATGAGAAATAATAAAACGAACGACCTCTTTCAAATACTCTGCTCCGTATACTGACAACTTTATTTTCTAGTACCTGTTATGTGTCAACATACATATATACATACATTATATGGTTATGTACATACATTCTAAATATGTAGCTCCAAATGGCAGCACAAAAGGGAAAGGGCAAGAACGATGACCATCGACAGAGTTGTCATATGGCCGCAATTATTTAACATTCCGCCCACCTCTTCCAAAATTGGGACGAAATTATATTGACACAGGCCGCCCACCTTCGGCCATATCATTTTCAATGGGTAATATGGAAAGTTTGGTAATTGGTCGCTTAAGGATGGTGGCTTTCGTTTTGACAGTTGCGACTCTAGCAATGCCATCCGTGCCCGGGTGAATATCCAGGATCCTGCCCAGTAACCATTGCGTAGGAGGTAGCCGTTCATCTCGAACGAAAACGAGTTGTCCGACGTCGAGCTTACTTTGTTGATATTGCCACTTGTTTCTCGATTGAAGCCCTTGAAGGTATTCGTTTGACCGACGTATCCAGAAGTCATGATACATTTGGGTCAGTTGCTTCCATCTGCTTACATGGGTCATCTTAGCATTGAGCGGACAAGCCTCTGGGCTGGTAGTGAGAGCTCTGCCGATCAAAAAGTGTCCGGAAGTTAACGCCGTGAAGTCACTAGGATCGTCAGTTAATCGTGTAAGCGAGCGCGAGTTCAAACAGGCCTCAATTTGTTTAAGTAAAGTGTAAAACTCTTCAAATGTAAGTGTAGTTGACCCGATTACTCGCTTCAGATGCATCTTCATGCTTTTGACCGCAGCCTCCCAGAGTCCTCCAAAGTTAAGCGCAGCAGGGGGTATAAAGTGCCAATTGATCTCACGACGAGAGGTGTATAATGCAGCAGCTTTAAGTTGGGCTTGCAGAGCTACTCGTTCGCTGTCCAAAAGTGTAATGGCGCCTACGAACGTGGTACCATTGTCGCTGTAGATATCGGTGCAGAGGTCGCGCGTAGCAATGCATCGGTTTAGAGCAACGATAAACGCTTCGGTTGTCATGTCGCTCACAAGCTCTAGATGGCAAGCCTTTGTGGCGAGACAGATGAAGACAGCAACATATCCCTTGTACGCACTATGCCCTCTTCCTTTTGTAGTGCGCACATGAAACGGGCCTGTATAGTCCACCCCGGTGTGTCCGAATGGTTAAGAGATATTGCATCGAGGAGCAGGTAATTGACCCATAAGTTGCGTGTTTGGCTTGCAGGACTGACGAAAACAGACAAGGCATTTCCTGATGACCCCTTTAACTGCATCACGACCATTTATAACCCAGAATCGTCGTCTGATGTGATTCAAGGTTGCCTGCGCCCCAGCATGCAGTAATTGATTATGTGCATGGTTAATAAGCAAAATAGTTAGATTACTGTTTTTTGGTAAAATCATTGGGTGTCGCTCATTGAATGATAAGTTAGCGTTTTTGCGCCGCCCACCAACACGTAGTACGCCCTCCGAGTCCTAGTGTGGTTTTTTTGTCGATGCTCTTGCTTGCACGTAGATGTCTTACTTCTTGAGGATACTCTTCTTGATGTACACGTTTGGTCCACGACTTCAATGCGGCATAGAGTTCAGTCCACAGGCAGTATGGTGCCGTAGAGTGCTCCCTTCCAAGTGCGATATCGATGAAACGCTGACACCAGGCAGTAATTGCAAGAAACTTGTCAAGATCCGAATATTTATTCAAAATGGACACATCAACTATTCGCGTATTTAGTATCTTCACAAGTTTAGTTTCTGGAAGCGTGTCTGGAATTCCTGGACGCAGTTTCGGCCATTGGTCTTCAGATAAATGAAGCCATGGTGGACCAGTCCACCAGAGTACATGATTAGTTGAGTTGGAGATATTACCCTCGTTGCGCAATCGGCACGTACCTCCACTGGTCACTAGATGTAGTTTCATGAATTTGAGTTACGCGGTTACATACGAACTCTTTGAAGCTGCCAGGGTTTGATCGAATCCAGCCAAGAACCGAGGTGGAGTCGGACCAAAAATATGTAGCAACACTTTGAATTTTAAGTACTTCCTGAACCTTTGCCATAAGTTTGGATGCCAAAAGTGCAGCACAAAATTCAAGTCTCGGTATGGTCATCCTCTTAAGTGGTGCTACTTCAGTTTTAGCTATGAGCAAAGTTACATGTATGCCCAGTCCCGAAGCAATCTTTAAGTACACCACCGCGGCGTAGGCTTGCGTGGATGCATCTGCGAATGCGTGGTATTCTAGTGAAGTGGCATTGTTAGAGGTTTGTATCCAGCGTGGAATTCTTAGGTTGCGTAAGCTTTCTAGTTGGGTTCGAAGTGAACCCCATTCACTTTGTATGGTACCGGGTAAATCCTCGTCCCAATCGATTTTAAGTTTCCAGAGATTCTGAAGTAGCATTTTCCCTTTGTTCATGCGAACCCCTTTCTTCACGGTCGGCAGGGTCAATTTTGACTAGGATGTCCTGGCAGTTAGAATTCCATTTACGGAGCTTGAATCCTCCAGCTAGCAATAATTTTTGCAACTCGCTTCTGAGTTGATTGGCTTCATCTATAGTTTCACCGCCAGACAGAACGTCGTCGACATAGAAATCGTGTAGTAGAGTAGCAGAGCCGCGAGGAAAACGATGCTCTTCGTCCTTAGCGAGCGTTTGCAACACCTTCATTGCGAGGAATGGCGCACAGTTGGTGCCGTAAGTGACAGTTAATAGGCGCAATGTAGAAACTGGTTCCTGATCGTCGAATCTCCATAGAATTCGTTGCAAGTCAACGTCGTCATGATGAACCAATATCTGCCTGTACATTTTTTCAATATCCGCGGTGAATGCGACGCGGTATTTTCGCGAATTCAAAACAATCGAGGCGAGGTCTCTTTGTAGTTTAGGACCGGTGTACAGACAATCGTTTAAGGACAGTCCTGACTCACTGCACTTTGATGCGTTAAACACTACGCGTTGTTTGATCGTAGTGCTGGATTCTTTTAATACGCTATGATGTGGGAGATAGCTGACTCGCCTGCTTGTTGTAAGTGAATAATACTCGGACATAAAGTCGTGGTATAATTTTCGCACTGTATCATCTCGATGCAAACGACGTTACATCGAATTCAAAAGTGATAGTGCTGCCCCTCGTGTTGATGAAAGTTGGGACAGTTGCGACTCATTTTGTACGGGAAGTCGGACCACATACCGACCTGTTTCGTTCAGTAGTTGCCTCAAAGAACTGGTCACACAGTGTATCATCTTTACTTAAGGTGTTTTGAGTCGATAACTCTTCTTGCTCCCAAAAACGACTGATGAGTTCGTCAAGCTCTAAGCTAGTAGCATAACAGTCATATGCGGGTTTAAGTGAAGGTGTGCCTTGTGGTGCCAATCTACCGAAAATGATCCACCCCAATTGTGTCTTTTGGGCAATCATCTCTGAGTTTGGACAGTGCTTGATTTCGCTGAGTAGAATTGCAGCGTAGTCACCTGCGCTCAAGATGACATCTATTGTTCCAGCTAGATGGAATTCAGGATCAGCAAGATCGAGTTTCCAAAAGCTTGCGAATTGTTCCGGAGGGCTGCTGACGGACGGACAGGGATTTCCCACGCGTGGTAATACAAGAGCATAGCAGAGTTTTTCAAACGCGGATTTAGTTGAGCGTAGCGTGAATTTCATCGAGCCAGTCTTGGTAGTCAGCCTTTCACCTTTTGCGCCGTTTAGTGGTATGCGCAGCGCAGATTTCGCTAACCTTAATTGCGATACGGCATACTCGCTAATAAACGTTGCTTCAGCTCCACTATCTAACAAGGCACGGAGCACTATCGTATGACCAGTGTCAGATCTTACTTCAATTAAAGCTGTACCGAGTAGCACTGGAGGAATGCCACATGAATTATGATGTGCGATGGATCCGTTGTGAATGGTTATTGGTGGTTGATCTGCGTCTGCCACCGCAGACCTCAACTGATTTGGGGAACTATACGTGTAATAATCATGAAGCATTGTGTGATAAGCCAAACTACATTTTTGACATCGGCGGGTTGAGGGACAAGTTTGTGACTTGTGATTAGGTCGTAAACAATTTGAGCACAGCTTTGATTGTTGTACTGTTTTGTACCGCTGCTGTGGAGTTTGGTTGCGAAACTCTGTGCAAAAGAGGATATATTGTTTACTGGCACAACATGCACAGTTAGATGTAGTGGTGTGATACCCTTTCACGCCAGATGGTTTGGATTTCGCATCGTCCTTAGATGAAACATTGTTAGGTTTAGAATCTGCAAAAGCTTTGCAGAACTTCTAATGATTGATTTTCGAGAAACTGGCGTAAATGGTCAAAGCTTGGAATTGTTTGCTTGGACGAGATAGATAACTCCCAAGCACGTACAGAAGCAGCGTCCAATTTGTGTACGACAGTACAATCAACCAATCGTCCCAGTGCGCTACTGGACGTCCAAGTTGTTCCAATGCGCGCAAGGTCGCAGTGACCTTTTCAATTAGTGATCGCAAGTTTACAGCTGATTCCTTTCGGATTGGTGTCAATGTCATGATTTCATTGAGATGCGCATTGATAATAATGCGTTTGTTGTCAAACTTGCGCTCCAGTAGCTCCCAGGCTACGGTGAAATTAGCGTCTGTTGTTGCTATGTTGTCCAGTGTATTTTTAGCTTCGCCGGTGAGGCTTTGAATAACTATGGATGTGAATAAATCCTTGAAGGGATACCAAGCGTAGAGATGAGCCGTTGAACAGTGGAATTTTTGTTGGTTTTAGCCTTTGACTTAACTGAACGTCGAGAGGCGTGGTGGTGAGGGTTTGTTGTTGCCCTGAAATGGTAGGAGGATTAGTAGCTGCCTCAATCATATCGTTCAACTCCCCTAATGTTTCAGTGTAAACTCGCTCGGATTCAATGAATGCGTCCAAGGCTTGTTGGGCCATTTCGGTTGTGGTGTCGTCTTCAGCTGCATTTGAAAGGTCCTCATACCCTTTCACATATTTCTCCCAATATTGGCAAAGGCGTGATCGCCGACCGATTAAAAAGCCTATGGTTTGCTTATTTTTAGCTGTTTTGCGCAAATTTCTCATGAAATTTGTAATTAAGGTTGCAGCACATGTTTGCTGCCTTATGAGTGAAATTTTCCACCAAGAATGGCGTGATATTTTTGCAGTATGTCCCAACCAAATATAAATGTGTATGTAGGTTTTGCGCTGTCCGTTATGTGCATTTATTGAAGTGCGTTGCTTGCGTAGAGCAAAAGGTACAAAAATGCAAAAATCAGCTATTGAGATGAGTTGTATTATTTCTTTTAGCTATACGGCCACGAGTTTTGCGATGACTCTCCAGAGGTAGAGGGCTTATTCCCCGCAAGGGATGCCAATGTTAACGCGAGAAATAATAAAACGAACGACCTCTTTCAAATACTCTTCTCCGTATACTGACAACTTTATTTTCTAGTACCTGTTATGTGTCAACATACATATATCCATACATTATATGGTTATGTACATACATTCTAAATATGAAGCTCCAAATGGAAGCACAAAAGGGAAAGGACAAGAACGATGACCATCGACAGAGTTGTCATATGGCCGCAATTATTTAACACCTACATTTAACAAATTGCACTCTCTTCCCTCCTCACTAGGCGATTTCTCGTAATATATTCCTATATCTTCGTATTTTTTTCCTTTGTTTTCACCCCCCCTCATATCCCGTTATTGTTTTTCCCCTCTTCAATTTCCTGTCACACCGCCTCTACATCTCAAATTTTCTATGTCTACTCCTCTTCTTCTCCCTTTCCTCTGCGGGAAGATATAGCGATTTAACTTTTTTTGGTCTTGGTACCACTAGGTTTTTTGCTATATAGAACACATATCTATGTATAAAATATCATTAGTTTGAACCAAATAAATTCCTAGCTATACCGAATTGCAGCTTTATACAACCTGGGGGCTTTTCCAAAAACTCTACGCAGCCTGTGTCGTGCACAACGAGCTCCTGAACCTATCATAAAAGTTTCATAGAGCTCGACAATTAACTTTGGATATTAGTGAAGCACAAACAAAACACAAAATATATGGGCGTGGCATCGTCCACTTTTCCAAAATTATGTAAATCTTGACTAAGTCAGACATATATCCAAATATCATTCATTTAGACCAAATACATTCAGGGATATGACGAATTGAAATTTTATATGGCCTGGGGGCGTGGCACCGCCAACTTTTCAAAAACTGTTATATCCTAAGCTGTAACCAGTGAAACCAGGAATAGTTCTTGAAAATTTCATAAAGATCGGTTGAGTAGTTTGAAAGCCTTTAAAGGATATACCGATACACATTCATTTTTATTTATAAGATAGATTTCCTGTATTCGGTTACACCAGTCCTAGCGGGGTTCGTACTTGATTCCGCTAGAAACACCAAAAATACAGATGCTCATTGCCTTCTAGCCACGCATCATCACGTTTTTGTATTGTTGTTGTTACTGGTGCTATCGACGTTAGTACGAGTACACCGCTCTTTGCTGATAAACACTTTCTTCGTCTATTTTTTTGTTTGTAAATGAGCATGAGTAACTGTACATGCGTATGCCATACTTAGTTATTTATGTAAGTTTCGTCGATATGTTTTGGCGTTGGCTGTTGTCGGCTTGTTTACGCTAAAAGTTGGTAACTTTGTTTTGATTGCATTTTAACAACAACATATTGACTGTGGAAACTGAAAGTTAATGAAGAAAAAGTTTAACCAACAATTGTGCTGATGATAATACTACAGCTACTCACTTATGTTAAGCATTTTGTGTTGTTCAGCTTTTCTTAAGCTGTTTTTCTTGTTCAGTTCAATTATTGAGCTGTTTGTTTTCATTTAAGATAAACAACATTTATGACAAAACATAAAAAGAAAATCATGCGTGAAACAATTTCTTAACTTAGCAAACAATTCATGCGACGCATAAATATTTCAGGTTAATATATTCACAATAAAAGCATGGCGTTGTGCATAATAAAATGTTATATATGAGTTGTGCGTATGGATGTGCTTCTGCCTGTTTATGAAAAAAAAGGTAGAAATATCACAACAAGTAGATATTTACGTAAATTTCTTTAAAAATAATTTTTAACTCTCCAACATTCTCGGAGTATTCATTATTTAAGAGTTTGAAATGAGTTTCAAATATGTGGGAAATATGAGCCACAGAAATATGAGTACTTTATGACTCCAGTGTGATCAAACTAATGAGCCAGTTGTTCATTTTACAAGCCAGCTTTGGAACAAATATTCATATTTTATTTTGGAACAGCGTTTGTTTGAATAAAAACTGAATTACATCACCGAATCTGTTCCTGATTTGCACTGTTCTTAGCTTCATTTACATTATACTTGCTGGCTAAATTCATACTCAAGTAGTTTTTCAATGGATTGCCTCATAAACATGCCCTCCCCTATTAAAAAAAACAGACATCCAAAATAATAATTATTTGTAATTGAGTTTCATAAAAATCACAGAAATCTCAGCAAATATAAAAAAAATTATTTCGTATATAATTATAACTAAGAAATATTTCTTTGAGTCATCCGTAATTTTTATTTTGATATTTTACTTTAAAAACTTCAAAATAATAATTATAATCAATTTTTAGTTTTTGAGTCTTTAGAGAATTTTTGTTTGAGTCTTTTGAAATAAAAGTCTTTCGAAAGTAACTATGGACAATTTTTATTTTTTTAGGTCTTTGAAAAAAAATTTGTTAATTTTTTTGCCTTAAAATAAGCCACTTATGCAAAGGTATTTACAATCACATTGTCAATAAATTCAATCAAGCTCAAGCTTAAAATAGAGTATGGCAAATGTTCGCCTTCGTGAAGGTGAAAGCCAAAGAAAGTGCGTCTATTACTTACGGGGCCAATATTGCGCCAAACCTAACATTAATATTGATATTGAGAGGCAAATATTCCATATCTATGGAATTTTACCACGTTTTAAGAATCGTGGTGGCGCTCTTTCTTGGCATTTAACCGCTTTGGCGATTTTAGAACACAGGAGGTTAAGCCATCCTCACTCAGTTTTTTCCATATCAGTCTAGGCCTCCCCCTTCCTTTTCTGCCGAGTTCGGGTATCAATAGGAAAACTTTATGGGCCGAAGCGTCTATGTCCATTCCAATAACATGACCGAGGCAGCGGGGCCTTTGACGCTAGGTAGTTTCGAATGTCGTCACTTATCGGCAACAAGAGACGACTGGCGTGTTTTGATACGCCACAGTTTCTTTTGTTTGCACGCAGACGACTGTACGATAATGGCCACGGAGCAGGATCCTAAAATTTATGAGCTCTGCACTAAACTAAACGATTATCTCCAGGTGTTAACCACTTTGCATCAAGCGGAACCTGCCATTGTTCACGACCAAATCTCCGGCCTCACAACTCCTGAAGTGGCACAAGCAGGTGAACAAGGAATTAGGTTGACTTTCCACCAAAATAAAATCTTGGATGTGACGTTACATAAAATTTTCACCTTCGTCGCTTAGACAATGCCGATTGTAAGCAAAGTTCAAAGCCGCAACAAAAATCTCCAGCCACTGTCTTTGAGTACCTGGCAATATACAAAGGCCAGCCGGCCTTGAGCTACTATTCTCTAATAAAGTTGTCGAGTCTAGCAGATACACAGAACTTCCAGGTCTGCTATAACACCGCACTCAGGATACCTACGGAATGTCTTTTTCTTATGCGTAAGTATGCAATTTACTTACGGCTGTGCCATCCTTCGACCTTTGAATACCTTAACTCGAGGAGGAATACGTATCTACATTAGATCCTGATATGCCCAATCAAAATCCTTTATACAGAGAAATTAACTTTAAATAGTGTCATATAACAATTTTTACAAAAGAACATAATTTCAATACTAATTATATAAAAAGCCTTCCCAATTTAAAGGTGAAAAGCTTTGAAGACTTAAATAAATATATCTTACAAATAATTATAACTTTGAGACCTTTATAATATAAATTACGAAATAAAAGTCTTTTGATGACTTTAAAAAAAAAATTTGGTATAATTATAATTTCACTCTCAAAATTCTAAAAAACTTTCAATAATTATTATGAACAATTTTTATTTCTCTGTTGCAAAGTAGTAATTCGCAAGACTTAAAAAAATATCTATTAAAATAAAATAACTATTTTGGGACTTTTATGAATATTTCTTATAATAGTTAAGTCCCTGGAAAAAAGCTTTTTTTGCAAGCGAAAGTTTAGGTATCTTTCCCCAATTCTAGTGTTCAAAGCCAAAAAAGGCGTAACTAAGAAGCCCGAAATGTCCATTTTATGAATTTAAGAATGCTCATAAATGACTCTAAAGATGCTTCGTAGCAAGGCTTTTTTGAGTCCAAAAAGTGCCGATTATGAGAACTTAAGTTCTCATATATGACTCTTTTTCAAGCTCATCTAATATATATTTTATTTATTTATTTAAAGTTATTTGTACATTAGGATCATATCGGACGACCATCGACCTCAGTTCGGACTCACAAATGGCCTCATAAAGAGCGTAAAGCTCTTGTTTAGTACTCTTTTTTGACTCATTTATGACTACAGTGGTTTGCTGGGAAGTATATTATAATAACCTATATGTGAACGTATTCAGTATCCAATTTTTGTAAAGCTTTTAAGTAGACATATTATAAACTTTAAGAACCAATTTTTCAAAATGTTTTATTTTGTATACCAACAATTCAATTGAATTATTGTTTTTACGGTCTGTACATTTGCAAAGTACCATGACTATAAACGAGCTCAAGGCCAATAATAATAATTTGTCTTTTTATTTGAGAAAATTATTATTGTTTTTTTTTTTTTTTAAATTGTAATTTTTAATTCATTGTTAAACGTTTTTATTAGATTTAAATAGAAAAATTTTAGAGACAATCGCCATGGCTTTTCTTATAGATCGAAAAAAATAAAAACAATAATAATTTTCATAAATAAAAAGAAAAATTATTTTTATTGGCCTTGAGCTAGTTTATAACTTAAAAAAATAAAAGAAGAACTCTTTACAACATGGAAATATGTAACCAAATCAAATAAAATCATCAAAAATTGATGAAAAACCCAAACGTTTAGAATGCACCAAAAAAAGCTTGAATTTCAAACCAATTTTCAAATTTCACTTTAGTTCGCATAAAGCTAGCCAAAACGTAGCTAACGGTCTAAACAAATCACACTCTAACTGACGTTCTATCTGGCACTTAGATTTTGTTTGTTATTTACAACACAGCATAATTTAATATGCTCGAAACGCCTATGAGCTCGGAACTGCAATACTAAAACTGGCAAATTAAAAAAGCAAAACTGCATACGTAGAAGCCACTAACAACATCACTACGATGGCAAATCATGCGCTTGTTTTTTTTTATAAATATTTGCATAAAGCGATAGGAAATAACACTTTTGGCACTGGCTGCCAGCAATTTTGGCAGTGAAAATATTTTTCAGCGCTTTCAAATTTTTTTTATTTGATTGTTGTTGTTGCTATGGCGCTTATCAGTTGGCGCATGGCTGCATGTGGCAAGCAATTTATGGTCACTACGCCGATAGCAACCGTCAACGGGACACAAACAAATATGAAGAGTACGAGTATGAAAGCTTTAGTTGGACGGCAATAACGATAACAGTTATTACATGTATATAAATATGTGTTAGGGTATGTGTGAGTACATTCGAAAGCGAACAAAAGCAACATAAAAATAAAATGGTCATAAAAATGTTGAAAGTCAAAAAGCGTACACCTCCAGCACCAACGCAATATATTTTCGCTGGTATTCACGCGCACACAAACATACAAACGCACTTCACTCTTTATGTGGCTCAATGGCCAAGTACTTGTGTGTTGCAATCATTTTCCTTGCATTGTCGCATTGCTACAATCTATCGTGCATGCACAGCACATCTGACCAAACATCAACGGTCATAGCTCACGCGCATAGCGCGAGTGGAGTTGGGTGAGCTACATGAGCCGGACATGCTGACGTTGCTACATTTTGCACGAACTGCCCTTTTGAACAATTTATTGTGCTGCTGCATGCCATTGCACTTGTTATTGTTGTTGTGTTGCCACAATTGTAGATATGTGCAGTATAAATCCACTCTTCTGCGTACTTTGTGTCCATCGGTTGTTAACCCAAATGAAAGCAATATAGTATTTGTTGTTGGCGTATTTCCATTTTCCTATCCCCAAATTGCTAGTTCCAAAGTGAAAGAATTTCTGATGAAGTGCTATTCATATGAAAGCGGATACTCGTGCAACATCAGTCATCATCAGTACCTTTTGAAAAAATTGTAATTTGTAATATTTCTCTTTTAGGGCCATGGCGTATACGCAACTTTCACGTGTTAGTAAATCGCTCACTACGGAATATGAAAAACATATAAATCGGTTACAAATGAATAATATTTGCGCACAGATTGAACAAGGTGTTTTAATGAATCTCGATTTGTGATTAATGCTGCTATCTGTGTTTGTTTTATATATATGATTTGGCACAAAGCTTTGCTGTTTGCTTATGTTTATTGGCCTGATTAATTAGTGCTGCAGCTGGTGCTTGATTAATTATGCGCTACAACATATCGTTATATATGAATATAATTGCGCACTAAAGAATGCTCAAGTTCATTTCATTTACTAAAATTCACACACGAATTATTAATAGTAATTCAAACGCTCCCCAGGTATGCGGCTTTTGAGCGGCTGGATCATAAAGAGGCCAAAACATTTTAAAATTAATTTTTATAAAAACCGCATACAGCTTTTCCGGAAATTGTGCTGCCTTTTTTGTAAGTATGCACAGATAGTTGTGGAAAAATAATGAACCACACAAAGAGGCAAACGAATGAACGTGACTTTTCACAAAAAACGAATTACGTAAATTAATACATTATTAAAACATAATTTTATTAGGTGGTATATACAAGGTGGCGCAAAAGTAAGCTTCCGATGTTCAGCATATCGGTTGTGGCACGTGCAGTGTGTGCTGTTGCACCGTCTTGTTGGAACCACATGTTTTCCAATCCCAATTCATCAAGTTGCGGCAAAAAGAACTCGTTGATCATTGCTCTGTAGCGCTCACCATTCACAGTAACCGTTTGGCCCCGACCGATTATTGGTCAAATAAATAGTCAGCAATATTCCGCGTTCTGGAGCAGTGTAGCGTAACATTGTTTATTAACGTGTATTTCGCATGTGTTTACTACACAAATGTCAAAACAGAACTGACTTTAGGGGCCAATCGTAAAATTTATAGCATTTTCTGGTAGGAGGATTACTTTTGCGCCACCTTGTACAGGGTGGCTAATGAAAGCCGCTACCAAAAAAAAATTAAATAACTTTTTTTCTATTTAATGAATCTGGTAAATTTTTTTTTTATTTTGCAGATTGACTTTTACATTAAACAAAAATGGATAACTGGGACACTGAAACAAGAATTTGGATTGTCCGCCGCTATCACGCACTGGAGTCCGTAGTTTCGGTTCAAAGAGAGTATATAGCACGTTTGGCGGCAATCCTCCGAGCAGATGGACCATAATAAGACTTGTAAACAATTTTGCCGAGCATGGGACAGTCAACAGAAGACCTTACCATCGAAACCCTTCAGTTCGAACGGAGGAAACAATCGCTGCTGTAGCTGCTGCCATACAAAACAATCCACGTGTTTCGACAAGAAGCTTATCTGCTCAAATGGGTGTAAGCAGACAGTCATTACAGTCAATTATGCACAAAGATTTGGACTTATTCCCATATAAAATTCAAATGGCCAACAAACTGAACGCTGCAGACTTGCCGATTCGCTTGGAATTTTGCCAGAAGATGCTTCAAATGGTGGAAGAGGATGGAAACATGTTGAACTGTCTTTTCATGTCTGACGAGGCCCATTTCGATTAAAACGGCAACATAAACAAACAAAATTGTCGAATATGGAGTGCTTCCAACCCACAGATACTCCATGAGACGGAATTGCATCCACTTCGTGTCACAGTGTGGTGTGCAGTTTCATCACGCTGCATTGTCGGGCCCTACTTCTTCGAAGAAAACGGTCACACCGTTACGGTTACTGGAGACCGTTACTTGAGCATGTTGAGAGAGTTTTTCTATCCAGAATTACGCCGAATGAGAATTTCTTTCAACTCTGTGTTGTTTCAGCAAGATGGTGCAGCTCCTCATATAGCCCAACCTGTTATGACAGAATTGCGACGAAAATTTCCCAATAAGCTGATATCCAGAAACTCCACATTCCGTTGGCCACCCAGGTCGCCTGACCTTACTGCACCTGACTTCTTCTTGTGGGGTTATTGCAAACAGGAAGTCTTCAAAGCAAAACCAACAAATTTGAATGAACTAAGGCAATCCATTCGAGAAACAATTGCGGCTATTCCTGTCTCAACTCTCCAAGCAGTAATGAACAACTTTTTGGTAAGATGCCGCACATGCATCGACGAGCAGGGGGGGCATTTAAATTCCATTATTTTTAAAACTAATTAAGCTATATTTAATAAAATTTAATGAGCTTTAACATGAATAAAAGAAAAATGAATTCCATACACTGAAAAAAAAATTATTTGTGTTTCTTAATGTAGCAAAATTCATCAGCCACCCTGTACATGAACTATTTTCTGGTAGCGACATCTACCCGCTGATAGAAAATGTACTTAGAAATATTCTCAACGTACTTGGATGACATTTTTTTATAGATATTTTTATTTGAACCTGTTATTCTGAAAATACCCTTTGCTTCTATAATAGCGTTCTACCGAAAACCGCAAAAACAATTCAATGCTTCATAAAATAGATTTTTTTGCAAACTTACAAAATGCACCAAAAATTAATTTGTTTGTGTACTTTTTATAGATATGCACAGAGAAAAAAATGTATACTTCTGAATGTGTCGCTTTTCATTTCATTTATTTAAAACATATAAAAATTAGTACAATGAGATTTAACATCTTTTGTAGTACAACACAGAGTTGAATCTATATACTCGTATATAAAAATGAATGCATGTTTACCTTGGACATTACATCACGCCTGAACGGATGGACCGATTTCACAAATTTTGTTTTTATTGTATTTGCTTTTACAAGGCGAAGGTTCTTTTATAAAAGAAAAAATTAAATAAGTTTGTGGAGTCCTGAGATATTGACCAAAATGTGGACCAGGGGTGACCCGGAATGTGTTTATACGATATGGGTATCAAATGAAAGGTGTTGATGAAAGCTTTCACAAGGAGCGATTTTCATGTTCATCTCTGAACCCCTTTCCAAGATATTGACCATTAGGTGGACCAAGGCTGACCCAACAATATGTTCATATAATATACCTATCAAATCAAAGGTTTTGATGAGTGTGAAATGCTGTGAATATTTTCAATATTATGAATAAAAATGAATGTGTGTCTTTTATAGGCGTCCAAAGTAATCAACCGATTTCGATGAAATTTTCACAGTATATTTTCGGGTTCTAACCAGCTCAATCAGTTGAGGTGGAATAAATAAATTAAGAATAATCGACGATTTAATGGGGTCTGCCGTGGAGACTGGTTTAAATCTTTAGTGAACATCCAAGAAAGACGACAATTTCAAACATTCATTATTGATATCTTATTAAATGGTAAAAAAATTATGATCAAATCAAAACCCTAAAGAAATTCGCCACACTCACCAAAGTTAAAATAACCAAATTTATATATTGAAAATACACATATGAAGTTCGAGCGAATTGTGCTACGCAATAAGGTATACGAGTATATAAATTAAATAAGTCATACAAGCCGTACGTATGTGGCTATTGTAGTTATAGGCATAATGATAGGGATAGGAATGCAGATTAATTTTTGGCAGGACAACGTCTGCCGGTTCCGCTAGCAAAAAATAAAAAAAAAAATACAATCAAATATAAATACAAAATATGAAATATAAAAATAAATGAATAACTACTTAAACCTAACAGGATTTTTATCAGTAATTACCTAAATTAAGTGAGTCATGATGGTCGGTCTGAATTATGTGATAATGTAGAGAAATATGAGAATATTATATTCTTGAAATTGTCCTTGTTTATCTTACTTCCAATTACGGCAGTTATCGAATTCCAGGTTCTTAGTGTGTTGACAAAAAACAGTCTAGTAGATGCTACAAAGTTAAAGATAAGGACGATTAGATCACTTGTTCGCGCAGACCTCGTGAATATAAGTTTCTAGTACAAATATGAGGGCAATTTCAGACACATAAGGCGAAAAAGAAAAATTCAGCTTCTAGCTTTAACGTACTCATCTATGTCACATCCTAAGAGCTGACATCTCCAAGTGGAGATGTGATCGTACTATTTTAAACCATATACATAACGTGTAATATGATTAAATAATGCGTCGATCTTGTGAGCAGATTGCGAGTCCAGCTTATTATAAACTGATTCCGAGTATAAGATTATTGGTTTCTTTACAAAAAAAATTGTGACAAACACACGGTAGAAGAACAATTTTCTTTAGATGCTTCCATTAGCAAAATAGTTAGGAAAAATAAAGAAATGCACTTTAAAGGGTTATAGCAATTATATTTTTTCTTAAAAAAAAAAATTTACGACAACCCAATTTGTGGGAAAGAATAGAAGCTACACACCACAAATTGGTAGAAAAACCCGCCCACTCTCCTCGGAGGTATATCTCACCAAATATTTTTTTTTTTTTTATTAAAGTTTTCATCCTTGCTAGTAGCCCGAGAGATTCCTCAGTCCATTGATTCTTAGCCCTAATCATCTGGACTATAAGATTTTTATACCTAGTACAAGGTGGCGCAAAAGTAATCCTCCTATCAGAAAATGCTATAAATTTTGCGATTGGCCCCTAAAGTCAGTTCTGTTTTGACATTTGTGTAGTAAACACATGCGAAATACACGTTAATAAACAATTTTACGCTACACTGCTCCAGAACGCGGAATATTGCTGACTATTTATTTGACAAATAATCGGTCGGGGCCAAACGGTTACTGTGAATGGTGAGCGCTACAGAGCAATGATCAACGAGTTCTTTTTGCCGCAACTTGATGAATTGGGATTGGAAAACATGTGGTTCCAACAAGACGGTGCAACACACACACTGCACGTGCCACAACCGATATGCTGAACATCGGAAGCTTACTTTTGCGCCACCTTGTACATAGGACACGTTTATGTAAAATATCATTATCTGGAATCAAATAAATTCGTTGCTATGCCGAATTCCAACTTTATATAGCGTCACACCCAGAGGCCCCCTGAACCCACTGTGAAAATATTATAGAGATTCACAGCCTACTTTGCTAAAATTGAGTAAATATTGATTAAAGAACGCATATATCCAAATATCATTAATTGAGACTAAATATGTTCAGAGTTATGACGAGTTGTAATTCTATACAGCATGAAGTCGTGGCCCCGGCTACTTTTCAAAATTATATATACGCTATACTGTAACCAGTGAACCCGAAATTCTGCTGTGAAAGTTTCATAAAGATCGGTTGAATACTTTCGACGTCAGACACACATACATTTTTATTTATAGGAGTGAAATTTTACTAAATAGAATGAGCCTGGTGTTGCCCACATGTTAGTACAAAATCTTTAAGAGTGCTACAGTTTACCAATTTTACGACCACTTTTACACAGCTGGGTATATAATATTCGGTTCCAGATTTTCTTACTTGTTTAATATGTTACTGTTTGGAAATATGAGTTCCAATGTCAAATGCTTTTGGGACACACATATCCGTTTCATCGAACTGCAACTGGAAAACATGCACCAACATAGCACCAAACTTAACGGGATCATAACGAGACATTGATCTACATGTCATAGACAAAAGAAGGGAAGCAAATACACAGCAATTTGTATAAATATTTGGATATTAGTGAAACGAAAGCGCACATCGGGACGTATTTTTCCCGACAGTATTGAAAGGGTTAAGGCATTTTGCATGCGAATATTGACTCATTTATGTTACTTAAACGCACTGTTGGCCTAAGTAGGGCACATGCTGCGTTGTGGTGGCGATTTGTAAAGTTCAATTTTCTTAAGCTGAAACTTAATTAGCGCTCGTTTTATTGATTAGCTTTTTCAACTTCTTACAGCTTTACCAAATTTGGTTAGTTGGCTGTGATTTACTTAAGCGATTTTATAAGCTAAATAAAATTAAGCTTTTTCTCCAGAACTTCTCTAATATGTACCTACTTAGTAAATTTCGGGGGGAAAAAAATTGATATTAAATTAAATGCGTTGACTGTTTATTTTTGTTGTTGTTGCTGCTACCAACGATGTGGTGGTTGACACACAAATCTGTGGCTTAATCAGCGGCTGGAAAGAAGGCAAGCAATGGCTACTCACGAATTGTGGGCGACACAGCTGCGAGTTTGAACGGAATGCAAAACCAAGTTGCTTAATTTTATGTACAATAGCAAGTCGAGCAGTAATGTAATTAAATTTCAATTGTTTACACTTTGCAGCGTTTGAAAAAGCGCTGTCTGCAGGTTACCGGTTTTGCTTTTGAGTTTTGTTTTACTTTGAAAGTTTCAGCTGGAACTGCGCGCTCCCATTTTGTTAGATTCGTAGAACTCTTCTGTTGGTTTTTACTTACTTATTTTGTATATATATATATGTAAGTGTGTGAGTGCTAGAACAATCCAACAGTGTAGCAATGCTACGTGCTTCCCCATTTTGTTGTTATTTTTATCTTCATTTCTATTGTGTTGTAGCAGCCGATTGTGTTTGTGTTTACTGAGTGCTTGGCGGTGTAGAAAGGCAATGTAGCTGAGGTCTTAGCAGCTGCGTAAACGTGAATGAGAAGCTGCTGCTGGAATGCTGGAAAGTGCAGGGGTTGCGTGTTGCATAACGGAAGAGTGTTGCGCTTGATTATGTTTAACAGGAAGCAAGAGAAAAATAAATATCAAATAAAGCATGAGAAGGTATATGGAGGTGTGCTTATATAGATGCGCAGTTATATGAACTTAGACATCCGTTACTTTGACTACAGAGCTTGGAGAAGACAATCGCAGAAACTAAAGTTTGAAAGCGAACTAAACTGCCGTAGGCTTTTACATTGATTAGTTGTATTACAAAAACTTTTTTGCTGAGAACAATAGATCAACTCATTCAAGCTCGCAAACGCTTCGTACAGGTCCTTGGAACTGAAGTTATGATTTCATCTGCGTGTTGACTGAGTGGTAATAAATTGAGTTCATAAAAACTAAAAATCACGCCTTTATAATAAATCAAACAAAAACAGCAAGAAGTAATTTTTAATAATGAAATTAATTAATAAAAGAAGGATAAGGAGCTGTTTTTATCAGTTATTAAAAAGAGCTTCAAATTTCTTACCAATAAAACTATTTTACATGACTCATGTTAGCTAAACCAATCGGTAGAGACTTGCAAAAATTGTCAAGCATCACACCTATAATATAAATGCGCTTACGGCCAAACAATATATCTATAGTATAAACATTTATATATGTATAGATAGGTCTATCGAAGCAGCAGGGCAGTCTATCAAAAAAAATTAAAAAAAATTTATTATAATACAGAAAAGTCAGTTTAGGGATTACACTACCACAAATGCGAAACATGTATTCACACTATAGAGCCGTAGTTGTGTGAGTAGACATGTTAAGCATGTTATTGTATTACTCGTTAATTTTGTTTTATATTTGTAGTTGGTTTTGTGTCAATTTAAATAAAATCTAATTAAATTAAAGTGAGTAAATTAAAATAAATAAGAAAAAAAAAATTTATTAAAAGGAAAGTAAAGGAAAGGAAATGAAAGGAAAGGAAAGGAAAGGAAAGGAAAGGAAAGGAAAGGAAAGGAAAGGAAAGGAAAGGAAAGGAAAGGAAAGGAAAGGAAAGGAAAGGAAAGGAAAGGAAAGTAAAGGCAAGGAAAGGAAACGAAAGGAAATGAAACGAAAGGAAAGAAAAGGAAAGAAAAGGAAAGGAAAGGAAAGGAAAGGAAAGGAAAGGAAAGTAATGGAACGCAAAGCAAATGAAAGTAATGGAAAGCAAAGGAAAGGAAATGAAAGCAAGGAAAAGGAAAGGAAAGAAGAAATCTTATCAAAAGAACAGCAGAGAAAGGAAGGGGAAAAGGCAAATAAAAGGAATGGCAAATAATAATTAAAGTAAAATAATGTTTTATGGTTGAATTTCAACCACTAGTATAAAAAGTACACGTTTCTTAAGGTAGACATTAAAACACATGCTCAGAAGATCTGAGAGATAAGACAAAATTTTACTAAGATTATAATACGCACTAAATTTAAAATTTATAGTTTCCATGCCACTTTAAAGAAAGTTTTTCAACGAAACAGCTGTACAGGGTGGCTGATGAATTTTGCTACATTAAGAAACTCAAATAATTTTTTTTTCAGTGTATGGAATTCATTTTTCTTTTATTCATGTTAAAGCTCATTAAATTTTATTAAATATAGCTTAATTAGTTTTAAAAATAATGGAATTTAAATGCCCCCCCTGCTCGTCGATGCATGTGCGGCATCTTACCAAAAAGTTGTTCATTACTGCTTGGAGAGTTGAGACAGGAATAACCGCAATTGTTTCTCGAATAGATTGCTTTAGTTCATTCAAATTTGTTGGTTTTGCTTTGAAGACTTCCTGTTTGCAATAACCCCACAAGAAAAAGTCAGGTGCAGTAAGGTCAGGCGACCTGGGTGGCCAACGGAATGTGGAGTTTCTGGATATCAGCTTATTGGGAAATTTTCGTCGCAATTCTGTCATAACAGGTTGGGCTATATGAGGAGCTGCACCATCTTGCTGCAACCACACAGAGTTGAAATAAATTCTCATTCGGCGTAATTCTGGATAGAAAAACTCTCTCAACATGCTCAAGTAACGGTCTCCAGTAACCGTAACGGTGTGACCGTTTTCTTCGAAGAAGTAGGGCCCGACAATGCAGCGTGATGAAACTGCACACCACACTGTGACACGAAGTGGATGCAATTCCGTCTCATGGAGTATCTGTGGGTTGGAAGCACTCCATATTCGACAATTTTGTTTGTTTATGTTGCCGTTTAAATCGAAATGGGCCTCGTCAGACATGAAAAGACAGTTCAACATGTTTCCATCCTCTTCCACCATTTGAAGCATCCTCTGGCAAAATTCCAAGCGAATCGGCAAGTCTGCAGCGTTCAGTTTGTTGGCCATTTGAATTTTATATGGGAATAAGTCCAAATCTTTGTGCATAATTGACTGTAATGACTGTCTGCTTACACCCATTTGAGCAGATAAGCTTCTTGTCGAAACACGTGGATTGTTTTGTATGGCAGCAGCTACAGCAGCGATTGTTTCCTCCGTTCGAACTGAAGGGTTTCGATGGTAAGGTCTTCTGTTGACTGTCCCATGCTCGGCAAAATTGTTTACAAGTCTTATTATGGTCCATCTGCTCGGAGGATTGCCGCCAAACGTGCGCCTATACTCTCTTTGAACCGAAACTACGGACTCCAGTGCGTGATACCGCCGGACAATCCAAATTCTTGTTTCAGTGTCCCAGTTATCCATTTTTGTTAAATGTAAAAGTCAATCTGCAAAATAAAAAAAAAATTAACCAGATTCATTAAATAGAAAAAAAGTCAATCTGCAAAATAAAAAAAAAATTAACCAGATTCATTAAATAGAAAAAAAGTTATTTAATTTTTTTTGGTAGCGGCTTTCATTAGCCACCCTGTATATGCCACAATAGAGTTATCTACTTTTATTTTGATCGCAGAGATAACCGTATGTGAACGGTGTTAAGTGCTTACGGGTTGAATATCTTTTTTCCAAAAATTAATGCAAGTACCCAATTTACAGACTCAAACCGCTCAAAACCTTGCATTGGAATAAAGATAAAATCTTTTTTATTCGTCATTTCGAAACTAGATTACATTTTTTCTGTTCGCCTAAAAAATGTTTGAAATTTAATTTATAAATTTTTTTTTTCAATTTAATTTATTTATTTAAATAGTAATCTATGAAATACAAAGTTTTTTACAGACTACGTGACGAAAAAAAAAAAAATAAAATATAATTTTAAACAAAGCTTAATTTAAAACTCGATTTAATTCTAGTTTTAACGTGGCCTTATACATTGAAAAATCAATTATTAAAGAATTTGAGAACAAATTAAACTCACACAAAGCTCCTATGATTGGCACATGGTATGCGTAATTAGTCCCGACGGGTTCAAGAACAAAAAAATAAACCATTTAGAAGAATAATTGCTTCTTGGTGCTATCTCACAATCGACAAGTTCACAATTGATTTTCAAAGGAAATTTAAAATTTTTAAACAAGATTAGATTTTGTTTTCTCATAAGTCGCTTTGCAAGTGCTTCCCAGTCGAACTTGCATCGAGATCTCCCCAAGCGATGAATCAGTGAGTACTCCACTTCACACCATTTTGGATCAATAACAGGGATTTCTACACTCTGTGCTCCGGTTTTAATAATCTTATGACAAAAGGTGAAAACTCCTAAATTTATTAATAAAAGATTGCTCCATTATATACATTTTTGGAGTGAAAGTAGAGACTTTTCCAACTTCTACTCCAAGCTAATACCTTTCTAAGTGAGCCGAATTGCTTTGCCAACAAAAGCAAACAAAACTTCAACAAAAGTAAAGGTTTCACTAGTAGAAAAAACATTAATCGCGATACCATTTGTAGTCAGCTCAGTGGTCACCTTAGTTTTCAATAAAGTATGTGAGGTATTTATGTATAAGTTCTCCTCCATTGTTCGTTTCAGAGGTTGAAAATAGTACTCTTTAATTGTTTCCATAGAAAGCCTGTGGTCAGATATTCCAAAGGCCTGTCATCGGTCGGTTAGGAGTAGTGTGAAATGTTTCCCTCATTACTTTCCTAGGAGATTTTATAACATTCTGCAAAACTCCCCCATAACTCGATTGTAATGCATATAAAAGTAAAAATAAAAGCTCCATTATTTTTTTGTACCCAAGTTTTCATCCCAAATCTGATTACTTTGTATAGACTAGCTTTAGTTACGTTGGTTAAGAGTTCCCTTTTTAACTTGATTTAAAGCTGACTGGTGAGTGATGGCTTTAAAAAGGGCAACTGACAGGCAAGGAGGCTTTATTGGTTCACTGACAGATTTAGCTGACTGTCTTTTTAATGACCTTATTTCTTGAATATATTCAGGCACACGTGCGTCTGCCTGTACCCAACGGGAGTGTATATTTGAGCTTTGCGTGTTTCGCTTGTGTTGGAGCACTTAATTAAGAGCCATCATGAGCACATGTTGTAGGAGCTCTTTGCGTGAGGAGCCTGCTGTCATACTCATTTGCTAATTTTTTTTTAACTTCACGTGAGTCATATCAGCTTCTTACCTCCCAGCCTATGTGCCTCATACATGGCAGGTTCACATACCTAGCCTGGTCACGGATTGTGCAGGAAACATAAATTAAGTGCTTATCCTTCAGTCATGCACACTTTCTATGTGCTAGCGTACTGTGTTTGAAGTGTTCACGGCAGGTATGATATAATGCGTATGTGTTGGCCTATTATACCTAAGTTCTTTGGTGCAAATCCAAGCAGAAAAGTAAGATCAAAAATAGTTTCGAAAAATGATTTTCTATAAACAGGATCACATCACAGCAATGGACCAATTTGTATTGATGGGCTAAAAATTTCTCAGCAATAGCTCACAAAGTTAAAGAAAAGTTTGGCCTTAATCTCTTGGAAGTTATATATCTTCCGCAAAATATGTATTTTATTATACTAAATGGTTATGTTCATGGTAATGAGTTGAGTTTGGAACAAGTGAAAATTACGCTGTCTACAATCTGATTGAGTAGTTGTTTATTAATTGGGTAAGAAAAAGCAAATCAAAGCTACATTAAGAACCGGCTGTGTATGTAGGCTCTAGAGGAGATCGTAAGAACAAAGAAGTATGGGTCTGATTGTAGTCTGCGGATATGGCTGTCTAATTTAAGCTCCGCTATGTTATACAAAAAGCTTTCGGCTGTCCAGGATTTCAGGGGTTTCATACGTATTGGAATATGTCGCGACTGATGCGCCACCTTGCGACGGTTTTTTTAAATGCTCCATTTTCACTGGGTTTTGAGATGTGCATTAAGTCTCAAGTATTTACCCATTACCGAAAATACTTAAAAATCGCTCGCAACATTCAATTTTTTTTAAGGAAATTGTAAGATAAAAGAGCCACCTAGCGGAGTTTTTTTTTTAATGTTTTCTGAAGTTTCCAGCTTAGCGGGAAGCTTCCTAAAAAGTGATCAGTAAATTGTTTGAACGAGTAGTTCTGAGTTCCCAGCGCAACGGGAAGTTACTCAAAGATCGATTTGCAAAATTCGAAACTAATACTTTTAGAGGTTTTTTTAAATATCACGATCTAAGTGGCACCTAACATAAGTTTTTTTTGGCCGTTATTCATGTGTGAGTTTTGCTCGAAATGTGAAGTCTCTAGATCAATAAAAATTTATTAGAAATCGAGCACAAAATTCCGCACTACTCTTCTCTCTTCACAACACCTAATCCTGATTTCTGGAAGGTGATTATTTCCGTTGGCTTGGGTGTTTGTATGTGCTCTGCCCATGGTGGTCCCAAGAATTTTACCGTTTTACCGACTCTGCAGAGGGAGATATTATATCCTCCCATCATTCCTCAAGCATTCAGTCCCAATCAGCAATGGGGTCGAATATTCCACAGTTTCAGCATATTGCTAGACGACATAACTATAGTATATTGCCACATGTAATGGAGAGTAAATTAAAAATAGCCTCCATAGCAACGGTGGGACATATACGCATTGCCTCTGTACTGCAGACAGACTCCAGCCGCTGGATTTTGGTGAGTGATTGCCGCACTTCGAAAGTGCTGTTCGTGAAGGTCACGCTACCGAGCCATAGGCAATATAAGGGTTGACTATCATCGTGTACATCCCTCTTAAGAGGTCCGGACTACACACCCCTGTTTTCCTGCTGTACGTTTGCACAGCATGATAGACTTTGTGCCCATACTTGATATGTTCGCGAAAAGTTGCTTCCATATAATTTTGTTGACCTCTTCGTATTTTACGTGAAGTTACTTACAAATCTTTGGCAACATTAAAAACTTCTCCCCGAATTTTATAAGTGCCGCGATTACTGCGCCATCTGTATGATTTATAAACAAGCTATGACATAAAGCCAAGTCCAATACCTCCGGTCTATCCTCATACATTCAGCGCCGTTTGCGTTCTTCTGTGTTTTTGTTTCGTTTTGTTTTTAATCAAATTACTCTAGGACTAATAGCTTCTGCTTACTCCAAATTAGAAAAAGAAGCGGAGAAAATGGGATTGGTGGTGAACGAGGGCAAAACGAAGTACCTTCTGTCATCATGCAAAGAGTCAGCGCATTCGCGCCTTGGCAACCAAGCCACTGTTGGCAGCAATAATTTCGAAATAGTAAAGGACTTCGTTTACCTGGGAACCAGCATTAATACCAACAATAATGTTAGCCTAGAAATCCGACGAAGAATCACTCTTGCAAACAAATGCTACTTCGGACTGAGTAGGCAATTGAAAAGTAAAGTCCTCTCTCGACGAACGAAAATAACACTCTACAAGTCACTCATCGCACCCGTCCTGCTATATGGTGCAGAAGCGTGGACACTAACAACATCTGATGAGGCGGCTCTGGGAGTATTCGAGAGAAAGGTTCTTCGAAAGATTTGTGGACCTCTACGCGTTGGCGACGGCGAGTACCGAAGAAGATTTAATGATGAGCTGTATGAACTTTACGCAGACGCCGACATAGTTCAGCGAATTAAAACACAGCGGCTTCGCTGGCTAGGCCACGCAGTGCGAATGAGCGAAGATGCTCCAGCCCAGAAGGTATTCTTATCGGCACCCGCCGGTGGAAGCAGAGGAAGAGGGAGACCACCACTCCGATGGAAGGACCAAGTGGAGACCGATTTGCGATCCCGCGGTGTTTCCAATTGGCGCCAGTTGGCGCAACGAAGAAACGACTGGCGAGCTATGTTGGACGGTCAAAATCGCCCAGGCGGTTAGATGACCATTTAAAGAAGAAGAATAGCCAGTTTACTTGTTATTACTTAAAATCTTTATAAAGTACTGAATAATTCATCAGCAAAAATGGTTTTGTACTGAGAAATAATTACTTGAAATCTGGTTAATTAGAAGGCAATATAACTTTAATATAAACAACCAATTAACTAACAAAAAACAACTAAAAAGTTCGTAACTCACGGCAAGCGGCAACAGACATTAGCTACATACATAATATTCCAATCAATACAAACACTCAACTTTATAGTTGGGGATAAACATTTTAATTGCACCCACGAGAAGCAAACTTGTTCGGTTATGTATTCATAAAATGATGAGCAAATATTTGAACAACTTGGCGACTTTGCTCTTGCCGGCTCATTAGCATAAAGCAGACAATATTAAGAGTAATATTTGCACAAACTGGCTATCGTTTGCTTCTCAAGTATGCTCCGATGAAGACGCTCAAGCTCGTGCCAAATATAGTTGCAGAGAATGATTGATGGTGACAACATGAAACAAACTTCATATATAATAATTATGTTGAGAGTGTGTGTGTATATTATCGAGTGATGAGATAATAATGCTACACAAAAATAGCAAAATTATTTGAGATGTTTCCAGGATTGCGAAATCGTTTTAAACGTCGATGCGAAAATCAATTTAATTAGGGCATACTATTAACACTAGTCCTAATAGAACTTCGAAATTGAATTTTCCCTTGATCGGAACCAAAGCCACTAGAAATATTCAGTGAATAAAAAGCTCAAGCAGAGAAGTATTGCACCAACTTTAGAGACTCCTTGGAAGTAGTTCCGAATAGGGCAAACGTAAAGCCGAGTGTAGAAAACTTCGAACATATTGACAACACTGCTTCTGTAGTGAAGTCCAAAATTGGGAAGAATCGACCATTAATGCAAGAAGCACTCCCTGATGAGTTGAGTTCATACACCGTGTTCCGTTATTTTCCACCAATTAGATTGCCATAAGTAAAACAATATCGTTTAATTATTAAAGAAACAATCAGGTTTTATATCGACGGTTGAGTTGAAGATCGCCTTATGTCAACGTATTTTTGAAAACCGCGCTACTTCACATTTTTTTCAAAAACGCCGTACTTCAGAATTTTCTGAAGAACGTCTTACTTTAGAATCCTTTTCAGCAACGCCCTAGCCCAGCATTTCCTTCCAAAAACGTCCCATCTCATCTGCAAATGTCTCGAATTTTTTCAGGTGAGACAGTGTATTCTTCAACCAAATTTTGAAATTGGGTGTTATTGAAAAAAATTCTGAGAGCGTGTCTTTAAAAAATATTTTGAAATAGGGTGATTTTCCACTCATCTGTAGAAACTAAGCATGGGACTATTCAAATAAAAATTATTCGAATAAAAAATCCATTTATTCGAAGGCTATAAAGAATTCGAATAATATTTATTCGAATAATTTATACTTTGCATGCTCATAGGTACAAGCGATGAAGACAGTGAATTCCGACATCTCACGCATTTCAATGCAACTATTCGAACAATACTATTCGAATAATACCATTCGAATAAACGGATAAATTATTCGAATAAATACTATTCGAACTATTTGAAACGAATTTTTTTATTCGTTTATTCGAATATTATTTTCTCGAATATTATTCGAAAATAGTCCCACTACTAGTAGAAATTGTTTTTTTTTTTGCTCAGAAAATAAACTAAATTTTTTTATGTAAATATGCGGGTAAAATATTAGCTTATAGTATATTACTTAGGAGTGTCTATCCCGAAAACCACGCCAACTTCTGAGGAAGCAGGGAAAACGATCCCAGCCCATAGTGAATAAGCAGTCTAGGTAAGTCTACTATCTACTAGATTTGCAGAATACGATAACTTTTAAAAAAAGTTTCAAAACAGTTGTTATCAGCATGAAAATGAACTGCCTATATGCTCCATGTCTGTTCTGTTTTCGCTATAAAACTTGTGAACCGGTGAGCACCAT
This sequence comes from Merzomyia westermanni, assembly GCA_949987695.1. Lineage (NCBI taxonomy): Eukaryota > Metazoa > Arthropoda > Insecta > Diptera > Tephritidae > Merzomyia > Merzomyia westermanni. The sequence goes on along the minus strand of OX465290.1, from coordinate 9,018,224 downwards.
CAACAGCTATGATTATTGAAAAGGACTTCTTTGAGCCATTCAAAATAAAGAGAGTCTCCAGAAAAGCGGCTGCTAGGTCATAGAAGAATGCAACAAAAAATTATACCAAACATCTTCTAATCTGCGTTCTGCAACTTGTTTCTGCTTTGTCGCTACATTTGTGTGAGGACTCCGAATGACATCTGCTATGAGAGGTGTATTTATTCTAAGAAAATTTTCATGATAAAAATACGCTCTTCCGAGAGGGGTCCTGGTTTTAGAAAAATATGGTTTTAACAAGATTTTCCGGGATGTGAAACTCGATTCTTAGAATACTGAGATAATGGCGGGCATTAAACAAATATACAGTGCAGGATCTAACTAAAGCACCAAAAGCTCCTTTGCTAAATAGGATTAAATAAAATTCTATGTGCATGAGGAAGGCCACATATTACACAGGGTGGAAATAGGCGGGTAAAGACCCCGAATAGAAACTACCGGGAAATCGTTCGGGGCCTAAAAACAATTCTTTATAAAAGCATTTGCCAAATCCAATCTGGAGCATTCATAGACGTGCTTTTTAAGACCGTTGACTTCACTTCGAAGCTTTGAAACCATTTCGATTGCAGATAAAAAGGAACAAGGGTTTTCAAGATTCTACATAAACTGGAATTTTACAATAAGACAGGGCATTATATTTTCTGTCAAATAACAGGACGCTCTGTAGCTTGTTCGCAGGCCTAAAGCACAAGGTTTACTTACTATTACCATATCTTGATCGGCGAAACACGATTGAGGCCGTGCAGTATTTCTAAGATGCCTCTCCGATTCATACGATTGAAGGGATATTTAATACGTTTATGTACAAAGAGAGTCTTCAAATATCCATGCTGTTGTATGCAGACGAAGAAATGCCACTAAGGAGGTTCTGTCAGCAAGACATTCTGTAGAAACGTATAGCTTTTTGATTTAAAGAATATATTTGTCCTAAAATAGCGCAATATTTCCGTAACCCGTGTTATCCAACCGAACAGGACATCTCTGGAAAAAGGTTTGAGCCTAAAACTCCGTCTACTAAAACTGCAATTACAAATTCTCTCTATTCGGGCAAGTTTAAGTGGCGTGGAAAAATATTATATAATATATTTTGTGCAGTTACTTAATGCCAAGACGTTGTGAATCTGAGCCACAGACATGCCACGAAATAAGTAACAACTCCAGTTTGTTTCATAAATAGTTGATGGTGTTTTAGTTTTCTCGCTTCACACTTTGAGCTCATCAGATGCTTTGTACAAAGTTTTTAGAACGAACTAGAAAACTATTTTTATTTTTTTTAATTTCTTCTAAATAATATTTATTCTTCCTGAATAAAAAGAATAAAACTGTATAGAGCTTGTACATACGATTTATTGAGTAAACTGTTTTAAAGGAAATTTCGGTGCTTTTGTTTTGTAGTATACTGTATGTATATGCATAAATAACGTAGGTGGATGCCCTACCTAAATATATTTTTGTTGAAATGTACCATTTTTTTTATACCCACATTGGCACATCTTATTTGTTTTTTCTTAAGGTTTCAGATAGGTAGCAGCTCGGGAAAAAAAATTCTAAGTGGCAGCACTCGTGTAAGATTGCTTAGATTGTAACATATAATGTTTAAACAAATGTTTTAAAATTTTTTTGAGATATTAGCTCATATTCAAACAAAAACATATAATAAGATTAAGTGGCAACCCTATATGGAGACATGAAATGCGACATAAAATACCATTCGTTTGAAACCCATATTAGTACGAGTATATCTCTCTCATATTTTAAAAATTTTCAAATACATGGCAACGTTAATAACATTTTAGTGGCAACGCTTAGGTAGTTTAGCTTGAAGTAACTAATATTACTTATTTCAAAGTTGATTCAAATGGGGCAGGTGGTAACTCTATATAGAAATTTTTTTCTTTAAGTACGACTTAAAATACCTTTCTTTTGGTATCTCATTTCATTACAAAAAATTATACAGGTGGCAACGCCATAAAAGCCTCCCGATTGTCAACATCTAGGTACTTAGAATACAGTGCACTATCTACACACCGACGTCCACCAAAAACAAATACAAATATACAAAAAGAGCTCATCTAAAGCCGCAAGATAGGTCCAGGGGTACCTCGGCTGGGCTGAAAATAATAGGAGGGGTTGCTGCCTTGGCCTTGCTTGGTATATAGAATTTATATCTAGTAAGTTCTGAATTTGTCTGACGTTTTTTGGTGGTACCTGGATTTGAACGTGTAACCTTCAGTATGGTAGACAAGCACACCAACGTGGAAACCTTAAACGATTTGATTTGAGCACGTGGTACATCTGTATTAAATTGATATCTTTCCTTCAAAAGGTTTTTTGTAAATGAATTGAGAGACTGCAGTTATCTGCCGATCAGTCATCGAGTATCCTTTGCGGCAGCAGGTCCGTAAGGAATGGACAATTCCCTCATTGGGCTATGTATGTCACATAAGAACTACTGAATCCTTATCCGTAGCCACCAAAGCTGTGGTCATAGAAATATCTATGTCCAAAGCTAAAATATGTTTCACATTTGTTTTTTTTTTTGTTTTCTCAGATTAACATATGTAATTTTGTATATGGAGGTGTGTGTTGCCGCCCATAAATTACGCATCATTCTCGACTTAAACCAAAAGTGTTAGATAAGTTATTCTGAAATGATTTATTGGTTGAATTGGCGTCATGAGAATGCTTAAGAATCTACATTTTGCTACTTTTAGCTTTGTACATCCATGCAAGTTGTTTGCTTTCACATTCAAAAAGAAATATCGAACAGAAGACCCGACAAGGACACTAAGATATTGATTGTCGAGTAAACACAAGAAAAGTATGTATAAACTACCACAAACTACTGGTATATTCTTATTATCATTAATAAAATAATAAAAGATACTAAAATCAAAGTGAAGAACGAGGACATACCAAACACAACAACAAAAGAATATATTATCCTAAACCAAGAATGTTCGTAAATGAATATTGACATTGGCTTCAGTGTCGCCTTTGCTTCTTGTCTCAAGATCATATATCGGTATTTTGCGGTGCGAAAGGCAGCTAAGGCAATGCGCGCTAAATATTGAGTCATGGCAAGAGGAGGTAGTGGCGGTGGTGGTAGTGACATAATAAATAGTCTCTGAGTGCATTATTATGTAACTTTTGCATTGTACGCTTATTTGTCAAAGAAAATATCTATGTTGGCGTGTATGTATCAATGAGTTTGTGCAAATTTACGTTGTTTACCATTACCGGCTGGCTCCTATGTCTTGTGCTGTTAGTGTCACCTGCTAACATTATGTAGATGAATGCTAATGTGTGTGGGTGTGTGTGTGTGTGTCTAGCAACTATATTGATTACAAATGTTATCGTAAAAGTCATATCTATTTGTTGTATTTGTTTAGTCTAATAGAAGCATGTATGTATGCGCATTTCCATTTGTTTTTACATTGACTACTCCAATTACAACTTTTGCCACAAATTATTAATTGAGTCGACTGACACATACTGAGAGCAGTGCACCTATAGCCATAGGCCGCACTAGAAAGCGGAAGAGGATTCCTTATGAACACAAACTCTGCCAATGAATATTTACACAGCTGCAGCGGTGTAGTTTAAAATGACACGTCAGATTGAAGATTGTATTAGCATGAGTTCTAAAGAAAAAAATGTTGGTGGATAGCGATAGGCTTAAACTCAGAATGTGGTTGCATTTGTTTAAAAACAGATCGAGCGATTTGAAGTTCGAAATATTTTTTTTGAAACATCAATAAATATTGAGATCTAAAAGTGTTAAGAAATTTCGGGAAAGAAATTTAAGAAGTATCTAACTCTTCATCTATAAAACTTCTTTATAGCAACAAATTGCCTTTCAAAGATATCAAAACGAAACATCTTGTAAAAGCTTTAGCTTTAAAGGGGATGTGATCTATTCTTGTCTACTACCCATATCTATATACCAAGGAACCTCAAAGTATCAATAGTTCAAAGAAATTTTAAGTGGAGTGAGCTACTCATATTCTGCCACGGAACTAGTCATTTTAAAATTTTACTAAATTAAATCACTAACATTTTATAGTCTATATGCTCTTTAAAACCTTTTCCACGTGTTCTAAAGGCAGTCAGTAAAAAATCCTATATGACGCCAAGGCAAACTTAGCCAAAGCTTTTCGCATTACGTGTTCGATTTAAAAATTTCAAATTTTACCAATAACAATTACTCCCCCTCTGAGCATAAGTAGAGTAATATATCTGGTATAAGCTTAATTTTGGCTCTGCCACCATCTGCTGTTGTTGTTTTTAGCGTTGAGTTATAGTTTGTCCAAATATCATAAAAAAAAGGGTTTCTTCTTCTTTAATTGGTCATCTAAGCGCCTTGGCGATTTTAACCGCCTGGGCGATTTTACGCCCAACATAGCTGCTAGTCGATTCTTTACTGCTCCAACTGACGCTAATTGAATACAGTGAGGGATTTCAAATCGCTCTCGACTTGGTCCTTCCATAGTAGTGGTGTTCTCTCTCTTCCCCTGCTTCCACCTGCGGGTGCTGGTAAGAATACCTTCCGGGTCGGAGCGTCTTCGTTCATTCGCACACCGTGGTCTAGCCACGGAAGCCGCTTGGTTTTAATACGCTGAACTATGTCGGCGTCTGCATAGAGTTCATACAGCTCATTATTAAATCTTCTTCGATACTCACCTTCGCCAACACGTGGAAGCCCACAAATCTTTCGAAGAACCTTTTTCTCGAATACTCCCAGAGCCGCCTCGTCGGATGCTATCAGTGTCCATGCTTCTGCATGATATAGTAGGCGGGGTGCAATAAAAATATTTACAAAATTATAATTGTAGGTCAATTATATCCAAAAAATGTTTATCGATGTGTTCCCCGCCGAGTCTAAACAAGGCTAGAAATCCATTTTGGAATAAAGCTGGATATCTTTTCACATCATCTCACCTCCCTAGCTACGCTTATGTTGTTAAAGATGGGTAGATACAAGAATTTAACGGAGTTAGTTACCATTGGGGTTGTTGTACTTCCTGTTAGTTTAGTTTGTTTCCATTACATCGAAGTACTTAAAGTGTCTTGTTGGCTTTGGACAGCAACAACTACAATACACTCAAGTATCAAGAAATTAGTTACATCACTTTGTCTCTTGGTGGGCGCTGCTGCCAACGCAAAGGGTCACTTTAAAGTGCATAATACAATCAGGCAGCTGTCAACAGCGCTAGGTGCCACAGACACATGCATATTGTGAATATTTTGCTTTTGCATTTCTCGGTCTAATTAAAATGTATGCCATAATTAAAATACAGTCAACATGTTTTGTGTGCATCTTCGGTGCCATCAGCAGCCAATGAAATAGCAAATGCGCTTGCAAGGACAGTCGATGTTGTTGATGTTTTTTCTCGGCTTTGTAGTTGTGCAAAGCTTCCCTGAAGGAAGCATGGGTGTGAGTGTCGCTAAGGCACCACTGTAATTGACTATTGTGGTGAATTACTGCATGACATTGTCAACAAGGCGTCTACTATTAGGCTTTGCCTTTAACGGCAGTAGTAGAATTTCGAATCAGAAATTCAGCACTCTCTGTTTTGTTTTTGCGGACCCACTTGCAGACTCTAGAACCAAGAGTTTACCACTCTCTGCATGGTTCCAAAGTCTCCAAGTAGGAGAATCATACAGAGAGTGGTGAATTCCTGGTTAAAAATAATACACGTGGGTCTACAAGCACATGTTAAATATCTAAAAGAAATTGCATAGTTGGTGAGCAGAGCTGTTGACATATTCAGCTGAAAATCTCTACTGTTTTGTAGTTGATATTTCCTGCAGGATTGTATTTAACTAGCTATAAAAACTTTGCCACGTCGATGCCGGCAAACTGAAAAGGAACTATTTTTTTCTTTATTAAGTATTAGTGTAATTACTTTTCATTTCCGTTTTTTACTTAGTTTACCTAAAGCAGTTTTGATTACAATCCTTTCCGACCTCGCATATTATTATTTCCTTCATAAAACCTTTGATATTGCAGCGGTGATTGACAAATGTTGTTTCTGCTTTGAGAGTCACTAAGCAGAAGACACACAAAGTGAACACTTTTTTAAGTTCAACTCAACTCTTTTCTCAGCATCTTATCAAAGCAACAAACTTTGTGCAACTGAAACGTATCTATCTATATCTCTTTATCTGTGTGTCAAAGTATAATTTGCATTAAACCGAAGAGCTCTTAGTGCATATTTGAAGTATGCATGTTTTTGCTCCATTTCCCAGATAACACGGTGCTACAAAAAAAAGTAAATATACTTTTAAAGCGACCTAGTAGAGATTGATAGAAACACCGTTCCGAAAATTCCTAACACCCCCAAAATCTTGTTTTATGGTCAAAAAACCGTTTTTTCAGTGTATTCCTAAAAAAAAAATTTATTAAAAAACTAATTTCCAGCCGACTTCAAAACTCTCAACGTTTTTAGATAGAGAAATGTTGACACTTTTGAAGTGTTTATAGTGTTCCGTTCATTTGAAAAGGTTATGAAGTGTTTTTCACGCGAGAAATTGAATTTTTTGAAAAATGTTTCCCATTTTCCGATTTTGGCGTCATTTTTTTGGCACTAATTGGCAACGAATGCTATTTATTGGACATATATCATCGACACGCAATCACTATTTAAATAAGCCAGCTTTTTTTTTTGGAAAGGACTTCAAGTTTTCACGTTAAGCTGCATAATCCAAAATCGAATATTTTGGTCTCAAGCACCCTACAGTGGTACTGTGAGAAAGTGGTGAACTGTAAGAACAGTAATTATAATTTTAAATAAAAAATAGTCGTTTTTAGCGATAGTTAGATTGATAACATATATATTTTTCATAAAATTTTACACTCATGAGATTTATTTTAGACAAAACAATGAATTGAGGAACGATACCGATATGAACACAATTTGACTTAAAATGTTTCCTGGATCTTCTGCGTTTATAAGGTAAGTCATCGGTTTCACGTTTAAGCTACCAGGAGTAATTAGCGAGCATCTCAACCTGTTATTTTTCCTGCAAAGCGCTTTTCGATCGCCGGTATTTACTGGTGAAATCGTTCACCTTGTTCGTCGCTAAACTGACCAAGACTATCTGGGAAAAATCCAAATGAGAATGCAAAAAATGGATCTTGATGGACATTTTGCATCCCATTTCTTAAGCTTCCAAAAATTCTTGAACCACTTCCTTGCATTTCGAACTTCTTTTATTTCCAAGATAGTTACTACACAAAGAGATGAAACTCAGCTATGCTCTCTTTTCTACTTTGTTCAATTTTTCGACAAAATGTTCATTAATCATGAGCTTGCGAATCTGGGGTCCGACGAAAATGCCAGTGAGTCATTTTGTAAAGTATTAAAATGGTTGCAGATGCGTTTTTGAAAAAATCATTTGAATTTTTTCTTAGATATTCTTGGTCAGTTTAGCGACGAACAAGGTGAACGATTGCACCAGTAAATATCGGCGATCGAAATGCGCTTTGCAGGAAAAACAAAAACAGGTTGAGATGTTCGCTAATTACCCCCGGTCGCTTAAACGCGAAACCGATGACTTATCTTATAAACGCAGAAGATCCAGCAAACACTTTAAGTCAAATTGTGTTCATATCGGTATCGTTCCTCAATTCATTGGTTTGTCTAAAATAAATCTCATGATTGTAAAATTTTATGAAAAATATACAGTGAATCAAAAAAAAAAACTTGTACAGCAAGGAGATTCGGCTTTCATATTAATTATCTCTTAAACCGATAAAGATAATAAGTTGTACCGAAATAAAATAAAACGCTACACTATTTACTTGTAATATAGTCATAGAAATTTATTTCAAAAACTAGTTACATTACTAAGATTTTTAATAAAACTAAAGTGATACTATGTATGGGGCCAAAAAAAACTTGTACAGTATCAATTCTTTAAAAACAATTCATTCTTTTATAGATATTAATACTTGGTATGACCGCCCTTCGCATCCAGCACAGCTTGCAGCCTCCTCGGCATAGAATGAACTAAGTTTTTTGTGATTCCAACTGGTATATTTTCCCATATATCCTGAAGAGCAGCCGTGACCTCATTTTTACCATTTACATGGCTATCACGCAGCTTGACCTCCATGTATGCCCACAGGTGTTCGATAGGGTTGAGATCAGGACTCTGTGGGGGATGTGGCAGTACTTTTTTTAGGTTATACAATAACCATTCTTTAATAATGTAAGCGGAATGCTTAGGGTCGTTATCCTGCACTAGGCAATAACCGCCATTGATATTCAATTTCGCAGCAGACTGAGCCAAATTATTTTTTAAAATTGCAAGGTAGTACATCTTTTTCATAATACCATCGATAAAGACAAGATTACCGACGCCATTTGAACCCATTGCGCTCCAAACCATTACGCTTCCTCCTCCGTGCTTCACCGTTTTGTTTACATTCTTATTATTATATGCTTCACCTTCTTTTCGCCAAACAAACCGGCATCCATCAGACCCAAATAAATTAAATTTTGACTTATCTGTAAAAACTACAGTGTCCCAAAAGTCATTATCGCGGTGAATGTAGCCTCGGGCATATTGTAAACGCTTAGAAATATTTTTCTTAGACAAATATGGTTGGCTGCGCGGAATACTTGCCTTAAAATGAAGCCAATATAAATAGTTTCGAACAGTTTGAGGGTGGACCTGTGCAATTGAGGCTTCCTTTAGCTCTTTAGCGATAGCCACCGCAGAAATTTTGGGGTCCTCCTTGACAAAGCGAGCAATTTTTTTTGGGCCTTCCGCTCCCCACCTGAACTTCGCCATTTTTTTTGTATTTACCAATTATATACTGGACGGTAGTATGTGGTTTTTGAACAATTTCGCCTATTTCGCGAGTGGTCTTCCCTTCCTGCCAATAGTTAATAATGAGAGCTTGCATGTCCTTTGAGGTTTGCTTATTTGCCATATTATATTATGTATGTAATGAACCACGAAAAATAACAAAACGCTATTAAAAACTGATTAAAATAATTATGGTTACTGGAAAACTGCTGTTAAAGTGTATTCTCATCAAGTGTACAACTTTTTTTTGGCCTTCAAAAAAGGGGTTCTTCAATATTCTTACGTTCTTAATATTACAATGAATTTATTGTTATTAAACACGTAATCCAACATAATGCACATAAAATGTACGTTTCTCAGGATTGGGTTGCAACTTAAAAGCTTTTGTGGTGTTGGAGATAATCAATTTTGAAAGGTTATTACTTCGATGTACAAGTTTTTTTTGGTTCACTGTATATGTTATCAATCTAACTATCGCTACAAACGACTATTTTTATTTAAAATTATAATTACTGTTCTAACAGTTCACCACTTTCTCACAGTACCACTGTAGGGTGCTTGAGACCAAAATATTCGATTTTGGATTATGCAGCTTAACGTGAAAACTTGAAGTCCTTTCCAAAAAAAAAAAGCTGGCTTATTTAAATAGTGATTGCCTGTCGATGATATATGTCCAATAAATAGCATTCGTTGCCAATTAGTGCCAAAAAAATGACGCCAAAATTGGAAAATGGGAAAAATTTTTCAAAAAATTCAATTTCTCGCGTGAAAAACACTTCATAACCTTTTCAAATGAACAGAACACTATTAACACTAAAAACGTTGAGAATTTTGAAATCGGCTGGAAATTAGTTTTTTAATGAATTTTTTTTTACGAATACACTGAAAAAACGGTTTTTTGACCATAAAACAAGATTTTGGGGGTGTTAGGAATTTTCGGAACGGCGTTTCGTGCATAATTCGACCAGATGAACAATCTCTACTAGTTCGCTTCAAAAGTTTTTTGCTGTAAAATGTCCATAGCAATACACATCACAACTCTGACGCAACTACTCTCTTAAATTGACTTCGGTATTTCGCTTTAAAAAAAAAAATTGGGTTTAATAAATCATAAATTGTGTAAACAAGGTTTTCGAGCCTTTTTTTACAGGAGTTTCATGCTTCACTATTTCCCCGTGTACAAATATTACGCGCATTTTATTCATACAAGGTGGCGCAAAAGTAATCCTCCTATCAGAAAATGCTATAAATTTTTCGATTGGCCCCTAAAGTCAGTTCTGTTTTGACATTTGTGTAGTAAACACATGCGAAATACACCTTAATAAACAATGTTACGCTACACTGCTCCAGAACGCGGAATATTGCTGACTATTTATTTGACCAATAATCGGTCGGGGCCAAACGGTTACTGTGAATGGTGAGCGCTACAGAGCAATGATCAACGAGTTCTTTTTGCCGCAACTTCATGAATTGGGATTGGAAAACATGTGGTTCCAACAAGAAGGTGCAACAACACACACTGCACGTGCCACAACCGATATGCTGAACATCGGAAGCTTACTTTTGCGCCACCTTGTATAATTGGATGCATTCGGTTTTTTGGTCTCAGTGTTATGAACATTTCAATTCGATTTAACCTTTTAGCACTCAATGAGAGCGAGAGCAGTTACTACCAAAAAAATGCAATCGCTCACTAAAAAGTTATTAAAACTGTTCACTTAATTATTTACAAATGTCCAAGGTTTTACTTTGGCGCAATAACGAAATGTGGATGGTACTCTTACATAGACATCGAGCAATAACAGCAATTTTAGTGCAACCAACAAAAATTAAATTTTGCAGGATAAGGGTTTTCAGTTTACAAATATAAAAAATTTCAAAGCAAAATGTTACTAACATCATAATTGCCTTTGCTTTATTTTTCTAATGGTACATATTAGAGTTGTAATATTTTGTGAAGTGGTAAAAAATAAACAGAATTATCGATAACTGTCAAAATACGGATTTTCAGAATTTTGTTGGTTTTTCCAAAATCGCGGTTGGGGCTGGATATTAAAAAAATAAAATGTTTGGGATAATTAAGATAAATAATATGAAGCACCGATAAGGGTGACTAATTGCGGGTGGAACAGAGCATTTAATACTCAGCTGTGAGCTTTACCATCAAATTGTTTTCCTCCATAAAAGAACTCCTAATTTTCATGAAAAGTAGCTGATAACTTAAGCAGTATAAAAGCGAAAAAAGAGGAATTTCGGCTTTAGAAGTGGGCAATATCACCTAGGGTTATGTATAAATAATCGATTTGAATTTAATCGGGTATTTTTGTTTAATTATCTACGATTTTATGATTAGTACATATCAATTTTTAATAAACGATTATCAAAAGTAAGATTTTTAAATCGATTTCTGTAATTACTCTGCAGAAAATTGTACTATCCCTGAGCTAAACGGTTTGACGACACCTCCAGTTCTAGCTCAATACCCAAGCAGTGCCTTCAACTGTCCACTTTTACATGGAGATGTCAATGCCCGTGGCAATTGTCGATAGTGCATTACGTCGCAGCTCGTTCTGAACCGGTTCCCATCCCGATAGTTTGGCTTTGACTAGTTCTCAACTTGTGCCATTTTGCTGGACAGGTCTTTGTTTTTCACAATCTTTCTTTCTTCAATATAGCATGTTGAATTGTGGTTCATCATCGTTCTAGAATTCAAACAAGTTATGAGGCCAGCATGCTTCCACTTCGCCGAAGAACCATTCTCTATCAACGGCAGGAATTGGCGCAGAAGGTGTGCAACCACAATTTGCGCAGCAACAAGCTGAAGAACGAGTTTTTGAAATGAGATTCACTGACGGAAAGATCAATGTCAAAATGAGCTACGGATCAATTTATAATTGATCCGCTACGGAAGGACAATTTCGATGCGGAAAATACACGTCCAACCATTGCTAATTAAAAATGATACTTTGAAGCTTGTCAACGGAACAGTTGAAGAATGGGAAGAAAACGACGAGAAGTCTGGTCTTGTCCATCATTCCACTAGAATTGGAAAATAAATACTAAAAACTGTGCCACATCAAAAGGCGTTTGGGGAAAATTGCACAACGTATAACAGTCAAATGGGCCAGCAATACAGGCAAACCACGCCAAAAACGCTACACAACCACGGATGCTGGTGCTCTCTACGGGGAAGGTGCTCTCTACGTAAACAGAAAAAACTGAAGGAGAATTTAAAACACATACTACAAAAACGATAAACGCAGCAAGAATATCAAAAGGGACAGTAGGTGCAACAACAAAAATATCTTTAAATTTACATGCCATAAGTTGGGAAACATCGTCCATAAAGCCAAGGACTACAAATCAAAAAATTTTGGTGCTCGAAAACAGCAAACGTCGCACGAAATTTCTTGCCAAGCCATTGAGACTGTGTTTAATGTTTTAATTAACTAAAAATCCGAACGCCTGCATTTCGGGTACACACTACAAGAAAAATTAGTTAATTTTGGAACTGCCAACAACAATTCATTAACATTAGTAAATGATAACTCAGCAAGCATAGATGGATGTGGGGAAGTTACCAAGAAGATTAGATTAAAGAACAAACCAGAAATCCTATGGAACAATTGTTACAGGATTGGAATGAAACGTTTGGCCATCTTAACGAAAACGATTTGAAACGCATTATCAGCAAGAACCTGGCCAAAGTTATACAGGTGAACAAAAAATTTCTTGCATTTTTTTGTTTTAAAACCAAACGACTTTCGTTTTATTAGTTTAAAAAAAAATTTTAATTCATAAACCTTAGTTGTTTCGAGTAATGATTTTTATTTTAGTTTCGAGATCAAAAAGTTGTTATATTTGACATACAGGGTGGCTGATGAATTTTGCTACATTAAGAAACTCAAATAATTTTTTTTTCAGTGTATGGAATTCATTTTTTTTTATTCATGTTAAAGCTCATTAAATTTTATTAAATATAGCTTAATTAGTTTTAAAAATAATGGAATTTAAATGCCCCCCCTGCTCGTCGAGGCATGTGCGGCATCTTACCAAAAAGTTGTTCATTACTGCTTGGAGAGTTGAGACAGGAATAGCCGCAATTGTTTCTCGAATGGATTGCCTTAGTTCATTCAAATTTGTTGGTTTTGCTTTGAAGACTTCCTGTTTGCAATAACCCCACAAGAAAAAGTCAGGTGCAGTAAGGTCAGGCGACCTGGGTGGCCAACGGAATGTGGAGTTTCTGGATATCAGCTTATTGGGAAATTTTCGTCGCAATTCTGTCATAACAGGTTGGGCTATATGAGGAGCTGCACCATCTTGCTGAAACCACACACAGTTGAAAAAAATTCTCATTCGGCGTAATTCTGGATAGAAAAACTCTCTCAACATGCTCAAGTAACGGTCTCCAGTAACCGTAACGGTGTGACCGTTTTCTTCGAAGAAGTAGGGCCCGACAATGCAGCGTGATGAAACTGCACACCACACTGTGACACGAAGTGGATGCAATTCCGTCTCATGGAGTATCTGTGGGTTGGAAGCACTCCATATTCGACAATTTTGTTTGTTTATGTTGCCGTTTAAATCGAAATGGGCCTCGTCAGACATGAAAAGACAGTTCAACATGTTTCCATCCTCTTCCACCATTTGAAGCATCTTCTGGCAAAATTCCAAGCGAATCGGCAAGTCTGCAGCGTTCAGTTTGTTGGCCATTTGAATTTTATATGGGAATAAGTCAAAATCTTTGTGCATAATTGACTGTAATGACTGTCTGCTTACACCCATTTGAGCAGATAAGCTTCTTGTCGAAACACGTGGATTCTTTTGTATAGCAGCAGCTACAGCAGCGATTGTTTCCTCCGTTCGAACTGAAGGGTATCGATGGTAAGGTCTTCTGTTGACTGTCCCATGCTCGGCAAAATTGTTTACAAGTCTTATTATGGTCCATCTGCTCGGAGGATTGCCGCCAAACGTGCGCCTATACTCTCTTTGAACCGAAACTACGGACTCCAGTGCGTGATAGCGGCGGACAATCCAAATTCTTGTTTCGGTGTCCCAGTTATCCATTTTTGTTAAATGTAAAAGTCAATCTGCAAAATAAAAGAAAAATTAACCAGATTCATTAAATAGAAAAAAAGTTATTTAATTTTTTTTTGGTAGCGGCTTTCATTAGCCACCCTGTACAAACACACGGACAGGTAAAAATTCTAAAAACTGTTGCCTTGTTTGTTTGTTGACTTAATAATGATTGCTCATATAAATTTTTCTTGAATATCTGCAATTTATAGACATCAACCTGCTACAACTTTTGTATATGTGATGTTTAGTTAAGATCCGCCGACCTAAAATAAATTTTAATGAGACGAAATTTGTTTTACTAAGGTTATTCTTTTTAAATTTTTTTGACACCATTATCATTATTGTGTGGTTCTAAAGCCAATTTTGTGCTTTTTTCCAAAAAAGTTTTTGGTATACTATATGTTTCGTATTATGCGTCAACTTCTCCTCAAGTAATGGCTACTGAAGCGTAAGTATAGCTGGGTTAAAAAAGGGGGATGCCACGCCTATTTAAATTTATATTTTTTCGGATTTCCAATTACAACGCCATTTTAGAAGTAAATTGGAGTTAATTAAATATATTATATATAAAACCGGGAGTGGTGCTTAACCAATTAGTTTCTGTGTGCCGAAAATTATTTAGATATCTCAAACGGGTTTTGATTTATGGTTAATAATATTTGCAAATTTGTCTCACAGCACATATCGTCATTATCTTTGTATGTGTATGGAATAATCGCCTTTTCTGTATTTGGTAAAGTAGCCGAGATCAGTACCAAGGAACCCACATATAAAATTTTCATAAGATTACTGAAAATATATACATTGGACTTACAAAAAAAAAAATGTATTAGTTTTCAGAATATTGCAAAGAGTACTGTAGAAGTCCGAACGGTAATGTTAGCTTTTGCAAGTTCTTTTTTTTCTCATTTCTGCATAAAAAATGCCCAATTAACGGAGCAATGTGGCCGCATCGTTTTGTAGGAAATTAAATTCCGCCAATGTAGATTTTCGTCAGATGCGCCGTTCTAAAGTAGTATAGCCTACCAAATGTTGCAAAAAGTTTTTCACAAACGCCATTCGTCAGTAGCTTCTCAGCAAAAATTCATCTGCACTTGCAGATGCCTTTCGAAATCGGCATAAAACCAGGGATGGAAAATAAAAGTTTTTCTGTTGTTCGATTTCATAAAAGTCCTGAATTATATAGTGTCCCTGAAGAAAACTATTAACTTTTTTGTCATCTTAGGACTTCCATGATCAAAATCCTGGACACAATACATTTTTATGACTTTTATGAAACAGTTTTTTCTCTCCAGCAACAAAAGTTTTCTTTTCGAAGTATTTTTGAAGCACAGAATAAAGGTCGTTCTCACTAACAAACAAACCGCTAATTCTGATCAAACAAATTTGTCGTCAATTATTTAATCAGATTATCGGTTTGTTAGTTGATGCAAGGACTTGTATACTGTTCTTAAAAATATCTCGCCAAAGATAACTCTTATTGTTGGCGAGAAAAAATGAAAGATTGGACCTATATTTTTGTCCGAATG
The DNA here is from genome assembly GCA_949987695.1 of Merzomyia westermanni. Lineage (NCBI taxonomy): Eukaryota > Metazoa > Arthropoda > Insecta > Diptera > Tephritidae > Merzomyia > Merzomyia westermanni. The sequence continues at coordinate 9,002,757 of OX465290.1, read as the reverse complement.
AAGTACATTTTTCTTTGCACTATTATTTTAAAAGGAATAAAAGTCCCGCTCTCTCCATATAACATGTAAGTCCAGCCAATTTGAAGGACACATTAGAAGCAACACACCATAAGTGGGTAGAAAAGCTCGGTTTAATCACTTTGGAGGTATATCACTCCAAATAAATATACAAATTTTATACGTAAATATATACATAAATACATGGTTTTCTGATTTCAAGTTTTTATTTTGTCAAACCCGGAAACATTAATGTAGACAGATGAAAGATGAATATATGTATTTGCTAGCACTCTAAAAATTTTCAATCTCTAAATGTGGTTGATAAAAACTTAAAAAGTTTTAATCAGAATTTTTATACCTTTCATGAACATGAAATGGTATTATAACTTTGGTCCGACGTTTGTAAGTATGACAAAAAGAAGAGTTAGACCCACCAATAAGTATATCGAAATGAGAAGGGCGATGAGCTGAGTTGATTTAGCCATGCCCGTCCGTCCGTCCGTCTGTCTGTTTGAACCCAAACTGGTTTTAGAGATATCTCGATGAAACTTAGTAAGAGGCAGCCATTTTGTATATCATTAATCATTTGTCGGAACCAGCATGATTCTAAGCTTTATGGAGGGCGAGTGGTTTTTTTTAAGTTAGTTTATTGGGTGCGGAGCACATGTTGCATAGGGGGCAACCTTTAAATAATATTTATTTAATTATTTTATTTATTCTATCAGAACGGGGTGCGGCGCACCTGTTACACCTTGTATGTATTAATTGGGGGCGAGCACTGTTGGCTCTGAGGCATTGCGCGGGATTGGCTTCCTCATTCTCGTTGTGAAAAATCCTGATTTGGGACTGCAAAGCATAAACTATATCTTTCGAATATTTCCTTAGCTGATTGCGAATTGCATGCAATGCAAATGAAATACACGAAAGAAATGACTACAGCTTATGTCGCTTAAACAACAACGCATAGCTCCCATACAATCAATTGCTCCGATAAACGGGGCATATAGCTCCCATATAATCGATTGTTCCGATAAGTGGGGTTTGGGCTATTTTCTTTAAGTGGCGTTTAGTCGTGTAAACGATTTTGGGTATCCAATATAGCTCGATTTTTTTTTTTTAAATATTTCACTTGCGCCTCCTAATTCTAAAATGTACATCCTGTAGCATCTCTCCTTGCTATGCTTCATAACAATTTGAATCATTTATTCTCTAAACACAGTAAACAATGTAGAAGGGTCGCATACTTCACTGCGTTAATTGAGCTGATTAGTAAAGATTCATCGGCTACAAGCGGCCATTTAGCAATGTCAACTGTTGTCGCACGTTGCTGGGATGCGCTCGTAAATCTCGACGGAGCAATTAATAGTCGCAACGCGTCAATGTGGTTCCAAGTCGACTAATTTATATGCAATCACGCAAAATGAAAACCAGTTTTACCTGTACGCACGCACACTCTCACACACAAAACACAGGGTGAACATCGGACAGCATAATAAACAAAATACCACTAAGCTTTGACGACGTTTTGTGGTTAAATGGTTGAATGTGCCAAGGTATGCAGGACATGAATAAGCAAAACGTTAACGCTGCTGGCAACGCTGGCGGTCTTTGTACGTGTTTGGAAATTTGAATATATCGTTAAAGCGTGAATTTTACTGCCAACAAATAAATATTTGCTGTTAATTTTTAGTATTGGCGGCGGATACTTGATATTCACAAAGGGGCATGAGCTGTAAGAAATTTTAAAACTGAATTCTTCTCACGCCGGTTGAGTAGTGGAGTGCACAAACGATCGATGGCGTTATCAATGACCTTACAATCTATTTCTATTTTCGCAGAAAATATTAAATAATATCGGTATATGTATATCGATAATTCTTCGTCACTAGCGAGCAGTACTTTAATTGACTTTAAACATCAGCCTTAAATTCCATTTTTAAAATATTAAAGTCGTGAGTACCAAATACTCGTGGGGTTTAATGTGAAAACTTGTGTAATTAAATTATTTTAATTATTTTACTATTACTTTTTATTTTATTTTATTTCTAAGTATTCATAAGCCAGATCAAGACCAAGAATAATAATTTTTCACATTTTAATTTTTATTTTATTTTATTTTATTTTATTTTATCTTATTTTATTTTATTTTATTTTATTTTATTTTATTTTATTTTATTTTATTTTATTTTATTTTTTTCTATTTTATTTTATTTTATTTTACTTTATTTTATTTTATTTTATTTTTTTCTATTTTATTTTATTTTATTTTTATATTATTTCAAAAATAAACAAAAATTCTTGGTATAAAAAAGCAATAACATAACCGAGAGCACGCGGTAAAGCATTTCTGCTGATGATGATAAAGCAGATGATGTTCATGCATATGGTAAAAGAAGAATAGAATTAGGAGTTTAGATGGTATCAAAACCAGCGTATTATTAGCTTAATGTTTAGCAATTTGTACCAAAATTTCTCTGATAAAGAAGTCTAGCAGTTTCCGAAATGGATCTATAAGAAAAGCTATGGCGGTTGGCTCTACACATTTTTCCTACTCCATTCAATTAAAACAAATTTAAAAAATGATTATTAAAAAAATAAAAACAATAATAATTTTCGTAAAAATTAAAATGTGAAAAATTATTATTCTTTGCCTTGAGCTCGTTTTATGAATACTTATTTTATTTTTTTTATTCAGCATTGGTTTGGCAAACTCTCCATAGAGAAGCCGCGGCTTTAACCTATTCCTCTCCTCACTCCAAATATTTTTTTAATTTGAAACTAACTAGATCCAAACTTTATAATTTAGAAATGGTTTAAAGCTAGAGCAACGGTAGCACTAAGCGAACCACATGCAAACTACACATTTAACTACTTCGGAACTGTCGAAACGGTGATGCCGCATCGGACAATTCCCACCACCGAGGACATCGCCATGTTAAATTAGCCAGTTAATTACATGTTCAGAACTAAAGATTTTTCCCTCAGGGTAGGTCTGGTGCAACCGAATATATATAAGTAGCTAGGGCGGCCGCCGTGGTGTGGAGGTAGTGTTGCCGGCCTACCACACCGAAGGTCCATGGTTCGAGCCCTGGTACAGGTAACATCAAAAGTGATTTGAAAAAAGTTTTTCAAAACGGGGTCGCCCCTCGGCAGTGGTTTGGCAAACTCTCCGAGTGTATTTCTGCCATGACAGGCTTCTCAGCAAAAATTCGTCTCCTTTGTAGATGCCGTTCGGAGTCGGCAAAAAACTGTAGGTCCCACCAATTTGTAGGGAAAATTCAAATCGGCACACCACAAATTGGAAGAGAAGCTTGGCGCAAAAATCTCTTAGGAGGTTTATGATGATATACCTGTTGTATATCGCGCCATAAAGAAAAAATATATTCAGTTGTGAGTTTAAGCAAAAAAGTTCGAGTTGTACTATACTTACGTATGATTCACCACACAACCGGTTGATTGTTCAAATTTCTTTTAAGTTGTACGAGGTTAGTTTTGAAGGTTATGCCTTCTGCAAACTTTTCAATAGTACAACTATTGTGGTTTCAGATGTATCGCTTTTCCAAAGTTGACTCTTTTATCAAAAGTGGGCTTGGTTATCGACAGAATTTTCTCATTTTTGCCAAAAAAGTTTCTCTTTATATGTGAAATATGTGTTTGTTAGGATTCGAAGCTCATCTTTGAGTTACCGTCACCGTAATGGTACTTTAGTGTGTTTATAGACTGAAGGGTGCAAGGGTGAAGATGACTTAATCAATTTCTTTTTCCTCCTGCACACTTTGAGATATATATAAATCTCTATTTTGATTCATTTTAGACTCTATGAGCTCAGCAGCGTATAAGAATACATACATCCTCTCCTCAACTGCTTAAACTTTTTGCTTCTTTTTAATACATAATATAATAACGGCGCATATACCTATACAATTTTAAGCTGATTACTTAACATAAATACAGTGCGTTGTGGATGAGTCAGGCTCTTAATAAGCTCGTTTCATCAAAACGAATACATCAAAGAGGCTGAACTCAACCGAGACTATGTAATCGCTGCCATTCGAACCATGCGAAAAGACATTCTAATAAATGGGATGCAAGCAACGAGATCTTTGGGCTTGAATTATATTAAATTGACGTATTTCTTACAGAATTGAAGAGCTAAAATAATGGATTAAATTAAAAAGGCAGACATTGTTATCCGGCTAATTCTGTTCAAGTAGGTTGTTTCTTATATCTGTTTATTCTTGTATAATTTGTTTTATTCGTTTGAAAAAAAAAACGCTGAGTACTTCAAGAATGAAAAAATGGCAAGGCGAAAAAAATAAAATAAAATGGAACAACATTCGGGAATAAGAATGTAGGAAAGGTCTTCTTGTCGTTCATCTTCAAATGCATAACCGAGCAAAATGTGAACCAAAATGGTCTTTTGGCGGGACTTTTTGGTTTTATTCGGGGAGAGATAGGGATCTTTTTTTGCTCCATTCGGTATGACTTTGGTACCTCTCCGGAACCATTTCGCGATTATTTTCGTGACCATTTGGAAATGTTTTCGGGATCATTTCGGAACTTTTTAGGGACCATTTGGGAATCTTTTTTGGACTATTTTGGAATGTTTTTCGGGATCCTATTAAAATCATTTGGGAATGTTTTCGGGGAGTTTTGGCAATTTTTTGGGATCATTTCCGGACAATTCTGGAATGATTACGGGAATTTTTCTTGACTCTTCCTGAATGTTTTCGCGAACTTTCGGGTCATTTTCGGAACCATTTCAGAATGCTATCATCAATGCTCATTTCAGGACTATTTGGGAATGTTTTCTGGAACATTTTGGATATTTATTGGGTTCATTTATGCAGTATTTGGGAATGTTTCCGAGATTCTTTCGGGTCTTTTTTGAAACCATTTCAGAATATTTTCAGTATCGTTTCGAGACTTTTTAGGACTATTTCGCGTATCGTTTAGTAATGCTAATTATTCTAATGAAAATTGTATGGAATGCAACTTTTCGCAAACATATTACACTACATACCGCTGCCTAGAAAGGTCCTGCTTATATTCACAGAAAAGAGAATCAATATTCAAAAGCTCTATGTATACATACCTACATATACGAGGTGTGTTCAAAACGTATCGCGAATTTTGAATTTTCGCTGGTTACGTATATTCGAATTTCGAATTTTTTGTGGCGTTATGTTGGTACTCATGTCTCTCACTTATGCCGACAAGCTCGGCCATTTTGAATGTTCAGTTAATTGTTGACAGCTGCTTTGCTTGCACGTGTTTTGGATCGTCTTCGATTTTCACCTATTCAAAAAAATGGATCAAAGAACCTGTATCAAATTTTGTGTGAAAAACGAAATTGAGTGCGCGGATGCATTCCGAATGTTGACTGTGGCATACGGAGAAGCTACCTTGGACCGAAGCAACGTTTATCGGTGGTACAAAATGTTCTCAGAAGGCCGAGAAGATGTGCAAAGAAGAACAAAAATTGGCTTTTGCACCACGATAACGCCCCTGCTCACGCATCGTTGCTTGTGCGCGACTTTTTGGCCAAAAACAACACACTAATGATGCCGCAGCCACCGTATTCCCCAGATCTGGCCCCCTGTGACTTTTTCTTGTTCCCTAAACTGAAGAGGCCCATGAAAGGACGACGCTGCACTTCTCTTGACGAGATAAAGACGGCATCGGAAGAGGAGCTGAACAAGATACAAAAAAATGATTTTTTGAAGTGCTTCGAAGATTGGAAAAACCGTTGGCACAAGTGTATAATATCTCATGGGGATTACTTTGAAGGGGACAAAATAGATATTCATGAATAAATAAATAATTTTTGAAAAAACACAAAATTCGCGATACTTTTTGGGCACACCTCGTATGAACGTATATGCATGTGACAAATGAGTTCGATTCAAATACTCTCTGTAAAATTTTGACCTCTATGGGGACTTAAAATTCTTTAGCAAATAACTGGGATCTGAGTGAGCTTTACCCAGAGATAATTGTAAGGAACATTTCAACTTTAAGTTCTCGAAAAAAATTTCAATAAGTTTTTAGCGAATAGTGAACAGATCTCTAAATGCCACTAGACTTGGATTAATTTGGTTTTTCTTTTTTTTAAGCCTGAAAAGGGAAATTTTACCTTCGCGGCCATCCTCACCTGCTGTTATTATACAGGGTGGCGCAAAAGTAACCCTCCTATCAGAAAATGCTATAAATTTTGCGATTGGCCCCTAAAGTCAGTTCTGTTTTGACATTTGTGTAGTAAACACATGCGAAATACACGTTAATAAACAATGTTACGCTACACTGCTCCAGAACGCGGAATATTGCTGACTATTTATTTGACCAATAATCGGTCGGGGCCAAACGGTTACTGTGAATGGTGAGCGCTACAGAGCAATGATCAACGAGTTCTTTTTGCCGCAACTTGATGAATTGGGATTGGAAAACATGTGGTTCCAACAAGACGGTGCAACAGCACACACTGCACGTGCCACAACCGATATGCTGATCATCGGAAGCTTACTTTTGCGCCACCTTGTAAATTATTATTCCTCTGAATACCTACAACAAATTCTACGAACATATTTCAAATTTGCGTTGACGTGACATCACTCTTTTGACCGCTTGTACTTCCATTGAACTCCTTCCCTATTTTCACTTCTGATTAATTACTTTTGCACTCATGAATTATTGCTCACAAAGGTTATGAATGTATTTATCAAGCAACAACAAATCACAAGTATTTTTATTTTAATTGTTTTTTAGTTCTTTTGATATCAGTAACGCCCCACATTTTCTTATATAATTTTTTTGGGCCTAGTAATAAATTTTATTTCAGCACATATAGTAATGATGTCGTGGACGAGGTGCCTTTATTGTTCGGAATCTCTTACAAAACTAAGGCTTATTTCTAAATTAACATTCGCAGAAGCTCAAACCTAAAACTTACATGAGAATGGCTTAACGGTAAACTTAAAAGAGAGAGAAAGTAGTTCAATCAAATAAGAGCAATAGAAGTCAAATAATAATAGCTAAGAGTAGGTTATCAAGATAATGTATTAGAAGAAGGTATTGTGGGTGAGGTCATATTTTTCTATCACCAAATTATATGAAGTCTTAACCATATTCTCCCTCTTTACTGATTGCACCTTATCAGTGCGGCTTCAGACTCAATAAATCTAAAATCGACCAGATTTTCTCTTTGCGCCGAATCTAGTAAGAAACCCGTGAGAAAAGAATTGACACACATTAACTCTTTGTTGATTTTAAAGCCGCCTTCGACAGCGCGAAAAGGAGCTCACTATATACCGCTATGTCTGTCTTCAATTTAATCCTAGAGAAAATAATACAAGCCGCAAAACTTCCGTATGCCGATGACATTGACATCATTGGCTCAAATAAATGTTACTTTGGACTGAGTAGGCAATTGAGAAGCAAGCTCCTCTCTCGTTGAACAAAAACCACGCTCTACAAGTCGCTTACAAGACCCGTCCTGCAATATGGAGCAGAAGCATGGACGATGACAGCGGAAGACTAATCGGCCCTTGGAGTATTCGAGAGAAAGATTTTTGGAAAGTTTTTACCGAAGAAGATTTAATGATGAGTTGTATGAGCTCTAAGCTGACATCCACATTGCCCAACGAATAAAAAAGCCAGCAGTTACGTTGGCTTGGATGTGTAATGCGAATAGAAGAAGATGCTCCAGCCCGGAAGGTATTCTTGTCGGTATCCACCCATGGATGCAGAGGAAGAGGGAGGCCCCCACTTGTTGGAAAGTCAAAATCATTTAGACAGTTAAACAAACAGCTATTAAGGGATGTTGATCTATTTATGTATGTACGAGTATATATATACATATGTATATTTAAAGCTGGAAAACTGAAAACACAGTTTTTTAACCATCAAAACCTATCATAAAAAACTAATAATTTCGAAAAATCGCCCTGAATTTCTAAAATTTGTTTAACCTCTTTTATTTACATATGAAAAGCATTTATTTTTATGCGGAAAAAAGGGGAAGATGATTTCAAAAAAAATTCTAAAAACTTAATGCTTCAAAACTTTTCCTATACTCGAAGTTGATAGGCTACTGAACTATACTTTCAGTATTCTGATATAAAATATTTCAGAATTTTTCGAAAGTTTTTCAGAACTTTTCTGAAGATGCGCTCAAATTTAAAATTCTAATAGAAAAATACTGAAATTCATGTAATAGTGTATAAATCGCTAAAACATATACATTTTGAGTGTGCTATATATTTAAGAAAGTTATGGAAGTTTCACATAATAAAGGAGACGCCCGCCTCGCATCCTTTTTTGATTTCAAGCATTTTGATACATCCTAAGCGATATCTGTAGTTATAAACAGCCGCTAAATGAACAAAGTTATAACAAGCAGTGATTGAGAGAAGTATTGACATATTAAGTGGTCTTTGCTTGAATAAAAAACACAAAAACTTGCGAAATCTTGTCACTTTGTCTTATAAATAATATCTTCAAATTACTAGAAATAAATTATTCGCCAACCAAGCGAGATCTCGTAAGATTTGGCAAAGAAGCAGTAGATGAAAAATAATGAAAAAAGAATTCTTTATTGAAACTGAAAATGTAAAAGTAAAAAGGAAATAAAAAAAAAGCTGAATATTGGCGCAAAATGTAGGTCATTTCAATGCGGTACGGATGTTGATAAATCTGACAATTTGACGTATTCAGGAAATAACTGCTCTGGCTGGCATGACAATCGTCGACCCAGGTTGAAGAAAAATTGACGCAAAACCAAAGGAAATCGGATCAATGCAGTGTTTCTCATATCGTTTTTTTGTTGAATAGGAAAAGCACACATTTAACATATTTCTGTATATTCGACTTAATTAAGCATGTCTTTTTTGTTAGCATAATTTGTTAGAGCTTTATAAAAACAAGGGCATGTACTTATGTACATTTGTAAGGTAGAGTTCTATATGCGTCAAGATTTTTCTTGACAACTAGGTCTCTTAGATTTGTACAAACGTTCGTGAGATAGCGAAATATGTTTGTATCGTAACAAATACATGAACCTAACCTAAAAATGAAAGACAAACAGGGTTCAAGAAAAATTGTCTTCGTCATAATAATAATAATAAGTAAGGAAGTCTAGCCCTTAGGCTATACTCGGAGAAAACAGGTCTACTCTTCACGAGGTAGTACAAGCCACCTACCTTCGAACGACCTAAATTAAATGGCCAGCGGCTATCCTTATCTACTAGCAGCAGGTATCTGGGACTAATATTTGACTGTAAATAGAATTGAAAATCGTGAATCGAAGAGCGGGTGCTGAAGGCCTGCGTTGCTTGCTACGTCTGCAAAGCAATGTTTCTTAAAAACCGGCGTTTCAGGCCTAAGATGGTGCTATGGATGTACGAGGCGGTGGTGCATCCGGTGCTGACCTATGGATCTGTAGTATGGTGGGAAGCTCTTCGGAAGAACCACAATCTCACAAACCTACAGAAGATCAAGCGCGCCGGGTGTGTTGGTGCCACCGGAGCTTTGCGCAGTCGCCCCACTGCGGCCTTTGGTTGGGAGCCGGTATTTTCTGTGAGTCTCTTAACATTTCTGTCTCATTCAGACTCTCCTCGCAAGCCTCGCAAATCACTCAAGGACAGGAACGTAACTGGTAAAGTGACGAGCTTTTCAGACAGCCAGGCAGGAATAAAGGCAATAGCAGCGCCACGTACGAGCTCGAATGTAGTGTATGCATGCAAATAGATCTTGGCTGCACTAAGCGACCTTGAACTATCCATTACCTGGGGAATTGAGGGTAACGAGAGGGATGATGAGCTGACACGCATGGGCTCATCGGAAGGAAATCAGGAAATAACCAGCCTAGAACTGGGGGTACCCTTGGCAATGGCCATGGGAAACACTCAAAGGTATTACCGGAACAAAGCACAATTAAAGTGGTTGTACAATCTCAGGATCCACCTGGCCAGTCTACAGCGAAAGGAGGACGAAGAGTCTGCTAAGTAGGTCATGAGCTGACATCCACAAATTTATAGCAGTCTTTACAGGTCATAGGGCAATAGGTACGCAGTGGGAGAGGATGGGCATTCCGCACCATGATCACTGCAGAAGTTGTAAGGACATAGTTACCAAAGAGACCGTTGAGCATATTCCGTGTAAATGCCCGGCTCTAGCCAGAATGCGCGTAAAATCCTTTGGAAGCCCCTTTTTGGAAAACTTGCAGAGTCTATCTGGAATAGCTATTCCAAAAATCATTGAGTTTATCAACAACTCTGGTTGGTTGTGAAAAATATCCGTACTACATCAGTAGGTTTCGACAAGTTTTTATGGCATCAAAACGGCTTCTAAAAGCTACTTTACCCACCTACCTAGGAAGTCTAAGTTCGAATGGAACCGAATATTAAATACCCAGCTAATCAAAATGGGCTAGGTCAATTGGTAAATTGTTGATGATTTATGACCTGTATAAGGAATGACCAAATTGATTAATCAAAAAATAGCATTCTACCTGTATCGTCTAGGAGATATAGCATGTTCAGTTTTTTGTCTTCTTTTGGTGGAACGACTACTCTTCTTTTCAATAGCTGTATCCGTCGAAACAATAGTATGCCTCGTACCCGGTTTCCTTATTCTCGCGTAAATGGCTGTTAAGTTATTAGCAGTGAAAACTTCGAATTCAAGGTATGCTCATCTTCAAGGCAGGGCTGAGAATAGATAATCGATTTTTATCTTAATCGATTATTTTTTGCAATTACGATTTTTCGGGTCTATATCAGTAGTTTTTTCCATATAAAACAATAACGTTCATAAATTTTTATGGGGGCAAATAACCAAGTCGGCAAGAAAACAAATTGCGGAAAATTCACAAAATTTTTCAAGACTTAAGACAAACACATGATTGTACTAAAATTTAGTAGGCTACAAAACTGCATAGATACTCCAAATTTTAAAAAATTTTGATGAAAGGCTAAAAAAAATTTTATGAAAACAGTACTAGAACTCTCTTTACATAAAATTTTCTACTAAAACTAAATAGGCTACAAAACTGTCTACTCCTGCTTTAGGAATTCGTTCTTACGAATTGCACCGGACAAGAAAATGAATGATTTTTGGAAGTGTTTATCGTAAAGTTTCTATTGTGACCTTCTTCAATAATTTTTGTTTTTTCTATAAAAGAAGCATTTACTTTTTTATATATATTCAAAAAACGACAAAAAAAAAACTAAAATTAAATTTTTCAAAAACATTTTTCAATACTCGGTTTTGTTCCGATAAACAGGTTTTGGGCTATGTATATTTCAATTAACGGGGTAAAAACATAAAATTTGGCACAGTTTGTCCTTTTTGTAAATAAAGATCGGACACTGAAGAGCGTGATTCATTTTCATGACAGGTATTAAGCCGTCGGCCCGCCCGATTATAACGCTTTCCTTACTTGTTTTCTTATACTTATTATTCGAGATGATATGATATTTATCTCTATAGAAAACCAATCAATTGTTGAGTTAATAGACGATTTTTTCGAATTCAGGTCACCTCCCAGCTGGGAGATGTATTTTTACTGAGAAGCTTTTTCGTGGCGAAGAACACCTTAGGTTTTGCGAACACTGCCGAACCAATTTTGAGGTTACCTGTCACGGTACTTAAAATAGGGAGTTTTCAGTGTATTATTTCAGCACAGAACATCTCTGCTACTGCTGTCTTCGTCATAGTCTTGCATGGTACGCAAAATATCTATGAATCTTTTCATCTTGCGCTGCCTCTGCCTGTCTCGCTCATAAGTGGACAGCATCAGTATAGTTCTCTACGTCAAGTAACTGCCATTTTTAATGGTTATTTTAATTATATTGGTACGATTTTTCCTCATCGCTTTTCTCGTTATTTCGTTATTCGTTAGTTTAGTTTATTAAATTTTTTTTAGGGTTATCATTCGTTTTGCTTGCTTTAAAAATTTCATTATAAAATACCATCATATATATTTCTGTAAGGTCTTTTTGTGTTAGTTCCTAATTTTCTGCTCTCATTTGGAACCAATATTAATAAATAAGGTATCGTTTTAAATGTGTGGGTTAGCTCTACATGCAAAACCATGTTTTAATTAGCGGAGTGCTTTTGTTTAAGCGTATTTTATAAAAATAAATTCTTTAAAATAAACGATTGTGAATGCACAAAAAAATCAATTTGTACTGCAACGCTATTGTGACTGTGACATTCATATGCCTCGCGACATCTACAGTTGAATAGTAAGACTGAACAGTGCTAGAATAATTAAAGGCGAGCGCGCCATCTACACTTGAACATTGCTAAAATAAGTGAATAAGACTGCGTCCACACTGGGTCATAAACTCGAGTTAAAGGGGCATTTTTTGAGTTAATTCATATTGATGTTGGCAATCAACTCAAGTTTATGGCTCAATGTGAATGTAATATAAGTGTTGGAATTTTAAATAGCTGTTTGCGCATAAGTGTATAATTTTGTGTGGTCTCACAACAAGTGTAGCTGAAAATATTTTTTTATAATTTGAGAAAAAGGCTTAAAAATCCCGGACCTGGACTAATAAAAGGTTTCAAACCATTTTTGTTTTTTTTTTTTTTGCGCAAGGCGCGCACTAGTCCAGCTAGTATAGTTTAATGCTACTTATAACGCTTTATCTATAATGTAAATAATAATAACGTTCTGGAATTTTTTCCGGAAACTATTAATGCGAAATGTAAATACAATTTCCTTATGCAAAATAATTTTGTAAAAACTTTTCACCACTTCCGTAATTTGTAATGCCTTCTCCCACTTTGATTCACTTTATAGTTTCCCAACTTCAACGTTTTTGCTCGATAATGGAACGTGTGGTGTGAGTAATAAAGAGCTGCACATAAATTCAGCTGACTTGGTACATATACACAAATCTCCTCTGCACACGCCTAGTGACAGAAAGTTTTACATTCATCAAGTCAACGCTGGTTGGGGTTTTAGTAGCCAGCGAGGCAAGCAGCCAGTTGTAGTGGTTACAACTAGTCAGCGCCGGAAATAAAGTAATAAATGAATGGGACGGTGAAATGGAAACGCTCATCTAAAATGTTGTTACAGCTGCTCGAAAAACTGGACCACACAAAAACGAGAAGTTTTGCTAAGCAACAACTTCTGCCTTTGCATCTATAATACATTAGAAGCCCAATAGGAGCATAGTGAACTGGAATACAAATTTTTTCAATTAAAACACGAAATGAAATGTTGGCCACTTTGAGGTTTGGTAATATCTAGATACATATAATAAAATTGTAACAGATCGATGTCTGTACATTGCAGATATTCATAAAAACTTGATATAAGGTATCGTAATCAAGCCAATAGAATCCAAATGAACATCTTTTAGAAATTTTGTCTGTCTGTCTGTGTGTTTGCTCGCGCATCACTCAAAAAAGGCTGAAGGGACTGAATAAAACTTTTACCGCTGCTTTACTTGACATCAAACTTAAAGTTAAAGGTATCTATCGTTTCAATAACTCGATCGGTATCGAAGCTATCGACCAATATGTGGACCAGGGTGACCCAAAATGTGTTAATACAATATGGGTATCAAACAAAAGTGCCAATGAGTGCTACAGTAAGCGATGTGATTATGCTCCATATCTCAACTGATTTTGGAGATATAGGACTGATCGGTTATTTGTTGAGTCGATTCCCCAGATACAACGTGTAGTATTCCAATCTCATCAATGCAAAATGAGCTTCTATGGCTCAGAGTGTTCTATGGCTCAGAGTGTTCGGTCATAAACTACTAGAAAATCGACATGACTTCAAACGGATTCACCTGTTATAAGAACAGAAGCTATACAATATTCAGCAAAAGTCGATTTATCTATCTGCTCTTCAACTGTTGATTGAGAGGCTCGGTTGCAATGAGAGCCTGTTAAATATGGACTTAGCAACAACTCTCTGACTAACAATATTAGCATTTCTAACAGGGCTATCATAATTGTTAACATATGTACATTTGTATGTTACGTTGTTGTGCGCAAGTGGAGGGTGTGGTTGGGAATCGCATTTGCATGGCAACATTTCCATTTCATTTCGAAGACTCAGTTTAATTTTTGTATTCATGAGTCCAAATTGAAATGGAAATGTTGAAAAGTTTTGCTTGTGCTTCTCGCCGCAGGGCTTCCACTTTGTTTTCTCATTATTATTTCCAGTTAGTTCTATTATTATGCATTTGGTTTTGTTATTTAAATTTTTAAAACTATGATTACAAAGGTCACTTTTATTTGGTAAGAAATAAGTTGATAAAGCAATTTGGTCAACAACTATCTTTTCGGGAATGCGACACAAAAGCAGCAGACAATATTTCTTGAGAAAAGAAGACATCAATTTGAAAGTCAACATCTACAAAGACCTTCTTTCGTTAAAAGGTAGTTTTTATAGTTTTGCCCATGTCTTAACCCTCTGTCTTAATCCATAAATACTAAGATTTAAAATTTATCTCTTTCTGCATGCCAGCCTCATTTTCCTATTACAACTTTCTGAACCATGTACCGGGTTTCGAGACTCTTGTCTACCATAAGTCGAAACCGTACAGTGGGATTTTGCTCAGTTTTTTTTAAATATTGAATATGTCACCTTTCATAATTTTTTACCTACTTTATTTATTATCATTTGGTTCTGAAGTATACTCCAATTGCTTAAGTATTTTCTAGACTTCTCGATCCATGCTCCACCTAGCGGCAACGAGCCACTACGTTGTTATATGTTTGTTTTCTATTATCCCTGTGGTTCTCCGCAGGCTTACGGATTTTCTTAATTTGATATATATATGATCCATCTAGAAGAATTTTTTTTTACATCAATGTTACCGGGTACTGATTTGTATTAAAAGTTATAAGACCCTAACTCACCCGGAAGCTCTGAAAAATTGAGTTTTTAAAAGTACGATTGAAAGTATGTTTCAAAAATGCACTATATCCGCTAAAAAAAATATTTTTTTTTACGGATCGGACGTTTTCGAACCATATTTTGACATATAGAAAAAATTCTCGGATGGGTGTTCTTCTAACAAACTCGGACAGTGGACTTTTTGAAAAATATTTTAAAATAGTGTGATCTTCCACTAAGGCCCCGTTTTTGAATACCAGTATATTAATTTTTAGCTAAACTAAGCTTAACGTGATCATTTAGTTTTTCATTCAAATTTGAACGGAGTCTGAACTCTAAACTCTAGTGAATCAGTCAGCTGTTTGCATGTTTCCTTGTTTTGGTTGCAAAATGTAAAAAGAATTTCAACAAATTGAAAATATAAACAAATATTTGCAATTAAAAATTCACAAAAAGAAAAATTTAAGAGTAAAACAAAAAGTTTACAAACGATGGAGCTGCAACTCGCAACCTTACAATTGATAGTGACATTGCGAGTTCGACCTCCAACGTTTGTTAGATTTTTTTTTAAATTTTTTTTCTTCAGTTTTTAGTTGTAAATACATTTTTTGGAATTTATACTATCACTAGCTTATCCCACAGGCTGTGTGTTGCTTAACAATGTGTATTTACTTCAATAAAATAATTTGGTCCCAAGAAGAAGATTTTCTCTTTTAGACAGGCTGAAAATTGTTCTACGGGAGATCTTTGTAAATTTTAATGTAAGTCTCCGAAAAGTATGACAGTTGGAAGTCATTTTGAATTACATAAAATTCCATTTAAAATTATGCTTTGTGTTGACATGTTTGCTGGCTGGGTTGAGGTATGGTTCATTTTGAATTGGATGTCCCATCTTTGAAGCACTTTGAGATAAACTGCATTTTTCGCTTAAGGAGCATGCGCCATACAGTTAAATGTGTGAAAAACATTAAGTTTCCAAATTTAGGCCACAAATACCTAATGATTGGTATTGTTATTTATGAGCTATCATGGCGAAAGGGAGTATACTTGGTAGTTGGATTCGCTTAAACTCCAATGCCATATCGGTTGGGAGCATTGGAATTCTCTGAATGAGAAATTGTTTATCTCGAGCTATCCTTTTGGTACTATCGCGTGAATGACATTGCTCATCAGTTTTGTAACCACTTACAGCATTCCGTTGCATAATTTTGGTTGAATGATATTTCGTTGCAGCTGTCGATTCTGGTATTACTGGTAGTGTTTGCGGGAAATCGCCTGAGCGTCGTAAAATCGCCCCATACAAAATGTATGTGAAAATGTATTTTCTTTGTAATTTTTTTTCGGGAAGTTTTCCGGATTTTCTTGCGTATCCTGCTTGGTTGGTTGCAGACGTATCCGAATTGGTACGAATCATTGAAGTCGGGCCAGGCTTGAGTTATAAGCGTAGAAACTAACGTCACTCTCTTTTATATACACAGATTATTGTATTATCACAACATAACCAACCGATTAAAATTTGTAAAAAAAACCTGTGTTGCCGTACAATAAAATAATTATAAAAGTAACGCACACTGAAGATCCTGCAAATCGGAGTTTTAAATTTCATCTGAGTTCAAGAAAACTTAGGTTAAACTGAACTTAAATAACTACTGAAAAACCCAGCCTATGATTTCGATGATATATTTCTTATAGAAATCAAGCAAAAAACCAAAGCGAGGCTAAGAATACACTAGCGGTCAGCTTGTATTATTCCCAAAACTCAGGTTTTACCCTGCCAAGAGCTATTATTTCCTCGTAAGAGCAGAAGGTCCAAAAGGGTCAAATAAATTTCATCCTTGGTAGTGATGCTAATGATATTACGGGTTATACTTAATACAATGGACTGTCCACATCCCTAATACTCAAATAAATCGTCTGCGAGGGGTTTGAAATATGTAAAACAGTACTATTTTCAAGATCCCAATTACCCAGTTTGAAAAATCATGGCAAACGAGCTCGTAACTTGGTATTCACTTGAAAGAACTCAGCCCAGGAATCGTTAATGATTTCACCCCTTAATAATTCGTTTACACATTCCTTTGAAATTGTTCAATATTTACGATGGTTGAAGAAAACTAAATTTTAAGAAATTTAGAAATTTCTGAGTAATGGATTTCATTGGGTTTCGAACGTGGGACATTTAGAGCATGGGTATTGCGCTCTATACTACACTGTGCTAAAAATAGCACAATTAGAAAATTTTCAACGGTAACAAACATTTTCTTTCAGCATACTTTTTTATAGGATCGTGTTCGACCCTTCTTCCAAACTTTTGCGATTTCGAGGATTGCAAGTGACCACCCGTGTTTGCCAAACCTACGCTACCTTACGGTAGCTTGAAAAGCTTATGGCACTGTATACGTAATTATAACTGTGATCCGCAAAGCCCACCTCGGCTCATTTCCACTGTATGCATGGATACCGCCACGAAAGCTAAAAAAGTGGGTAAATATACACACATATGTATGCATACAGACTGTACGACAAAACAACAACCCTAAACGTCATTCTGATAAACATGATTAAATAAAATTCTATTTGCAGGTCTAAAATTTCGTATTTTTTTTTTTTATTGATGAAAGCCACAAATAAGTAATTTGAAATATGAAGCATAAAAACTGTTTTCATGGTCCATTAAAAAAAAATTAATTGCACAATTCAGGCAAAGCAAAAAATTTGTGCGACAAAACTAAATCACCAAATCAAGGTAAGTCTTGATTTTCCTTAAATATGTTGTAAAAACCATAAAATCGCAGTAAACGTGAGCCACAATATCTCTATCTCTATGGCGCGATATACAACAGGTATATCATCATAAACCTCCTAAGAGATTTTTGCGCCAAGCTTCTCTTCCAATTTGTGGTGTGCCGATTTGAACTTTCCCTACAAATTGGTGGGACCTACAGTTTTTTGCCGACTCCGAACGGCATCTACAAAGGAGACGAATTTTTGCTGAGAAGCCTGTCATGGCAGAAATACACTCGGAGAGTTTGCCAAACCACTGCCGAGGGGCGACCCCGTTTTGAAAAACTTTTTTTTTTCAAATCACTTTTGATGTTACCTGTACCAGGGCTCGAACCATGGACCTTCGGTGTGGTAGGCCGGCAACACTACCTTCACACCACGGCGGCCGCCGAGTACTCTAACAGCGGCTTTGGTGCAGACACTTGGGTTCGTATCTCAGTGTCCGAGAAGGGGTCTGATGAGAAGCTGGGCACTTCGAGCCACAATAACCACGCCAATATATTTGGAAACATTTCAAACAACGGTGCTCGTTCTTTTCTTTAGACGTTAAACGAGGTTGGATAATCTGTAGAAGTATAAAATATTTGATAGAGGAAATCACGCAATGCTATTTCAAAATGTTTTACAAATTTTCATGGCCTTATTTAGCGTACTGCAAAAGTTTTTCCATTCGAATGGCTCCCTTAGCACTGTACAGAGAGGTGCTAGTGCATGAAAAATATCTGAAAATAGTTTCTCTTGTTTCCACAAGAAATTTAATTAAAGAATTTGTGGTTTCCACCCCATGTAGGACTATTTAAAGACTTGCACTTTAAAGGCGATTACTTCACTTCGGAGCTTTGAAAGCCCTTTGATTTCAGATAGAAGAGAAATAATAAAATACTACGAGGACTCTTGTGTTCTGTCAAATAAAAGTTTGCTGAAATACTAGGAAGCTCTGAAGCTTCTTCCGAGGCCTAAAGAAAAAACCTTACTTTCTTTTACCATACTTTTTGATCGGTTGAACACGTTTAAGGCAGTTTGGGAGTTTGTTGATGTTTCTCCGGTCATGCAGTGGGTTCAATTCATACGATTGAACTGGTATTCGATCGTTCCATGTACAAAGATGTTCATAAAATCTTCATCCTATTTCTTGAGGGGGAGGAAATGCCATTAAGGTGGATGTATCAGGAAGATATTCTGGCGAAACATATAGCAATTTGCTTCAAAAAATAGTTTAGGGCTAATAATGTTGACATATTTTCGTGGCCCGTGCTATCAAGCCGAACAGAGATCCTATAGAAAATGATGGATCCTAAAAATCCGGGAGGAAAATTGCAGCAACAAAAACTCTCTATCCGAATAATTTGAGCAGACGCGAAAAATTATTTCCTAAGATATTTTACTTCAATAATAAACTTAGTGCCAACACGATGTGAACCTGCCATAAAGAGCCACGGAGTTGCCACCAAATAACGAAAAAAACCGGGTTTGTTCCATAGATATTTGATGGTGCTTTAGTTTTGTCGCTCCATTTTTTGAGTTCATCGGATTGTTTTTACCAAATTTTTTGGATTGCCGGTAAACTACTTTTATTTATTCA
The DNA here is from genome assembly GCA_949987695.1 of Merzomyia westermanni. NCBI lineage: Eukaryota > Metazoa > Arthropoda > Insecta > Diptera > Tephritidae > Merzomyia > Merzomyia westermanni. Next base: position 8,983,528 of record OX465290.1, on the reverse strand, counting down.
AATTTATAATACCTAATATGTATTCTCTGTGAATAAAAACAAAAAATTTTAGTATCTTGTACTTACCATTTTTTAAAGTAAAATGTTTTAAAGGGAATATCGGTGCTTGAGTTTTGTCGTACACTATATTTATGTATATAAATGTAACTTAGTATGTATGTATGTTAAAAAGTGTAGGTACTTTTCATTAAAAACTTTGGCGATTTACTGCGTGCCCCATAGTTGCTACCATAAATCGCTTAGTTATGGCTACATTTGTCACGTTGGCGGTGGCAACACTACGCGCTTTTCCACACCTCGCCGTGCCAAAAGCGCTCCCGTTCTCTCTCCACGTGCATGTGTGCGTGTGTAAGTAAGCGCGTGGGAAACTTTCAGGCCAACGGTTTTACAATGCTTAACAGGCTTATAAATAAATATGGCAAACGAGCGTTTACTCATAAATCTTTACATAAATTTGCATGTTTCCGACACGCAACAGCACCAACCCCAGCAAATAAATGTCCCGCGTCGTTGTGTATGCGTCGTAGGGTGCTTTACATTTGTTGTTGTAGTTAATGTTTCAAATACAGTTCATGGTGGAAAATTATGCTATTTCCGTTGACCACTGGGCTCGTTTCGTGGCGGAAATGTTGCCACATCCGTTTGCGAGTTTGCGCTTTGAATATGCCGCTTTGTTGACCGCGCTGGGTGTACCATGGCGTATAAGTAAAATAAGCAGCTCTGAGCTGTGCTTGTTATGCGTGTCAAAGTAATTGCCATGTTCATTACACTTCCGAACACATTTATTTGCGTATGTAGTAAATGCGTTTGTCTTGCTCAGCTGCTGCATAAATTATTATTATAAAATTTAGTTTAACCTTCATGCATTTTATTTATCTGCACAATATATTCTTGTACATAATTAATTGCAATTGACCTAATTACAAAAAGTTTCTTAGTAAATTAAAAATCGATTAAAAATTTAATTAATTATTACCTAAAAATTTTTGTAATACATTTCAAGCTTTTAACTTTTTAGATTTAAAACCTAATTGAAAAAAAAAACGATTGACATTTTTAATTTTCTTTTAATTTATTTCTCAGATTTTTCAAGCCATTAATTTTTCTCTTAATGGCATTTATTGCTCCATAGCTCAGCAGATAAAGCAAGTGGATGCAGAATGCGTCGGTTTGAATCCTGTTGAAAAAAAAGTTTATTTTCGGCTTTTGGGACTTGTTTTGGTCGAAAAATCTACTTTTCCAAAACCCAAAAATAAAATTTTTTTTCAAAAAACTGTTATCGCCAACGTTTTCATCGAAAACATTTTTGCATGTATGCTGAAGAAACCCTTGAAAAAAAAAATGGCGAAAGGGTAAATTTTTTGACCAAAACACTCCCCAAAACCCAAACAAAATTTTTTTTTTGAGAAAACTGTTATCGGCAACGTTTTTAGCAGATATTTTTGGGTCGGACAGGGTATACATGAAAATTTTAAAATCAAAGAAAATTTTTTTTAGTAGGTCATGAAAAAAACCTTCAAAATCAAAGTCAAAAAAGTCAAAAAAATTAAATTTCGCAGGCTCGAAAATAATGTTTTTGGGTATGCGTAGTGGAACTTTTTTTCCTGAGCCCAGAACCTATCGAAAAATCGATGGCGCGATATCGGTTAATTTTCGTCCATACAAGTCGACCCACCCTAATATACATATTTCACTTGATTGAAATTTGGTAGCGAAATAAATTTTTTTTTCTAAATCTTTGCAAGCTCAAAACTTAAATTTGTTTACCTTTTGTTGTTTTTGTTGTAAAAACAAAAATACTCCCTGTCGTGGTAGCGATTTGGTATGACCAGTGGAACCTTCTAGGTCATATCACCCCTCCATCCGCCAGGAAGGGCACATGGGTATAGAGAGGTGAGAGGCATCATATCCGTAGATCAAGCATCAAGTTACACGTCATTACCTTGGTGCATATTAGTCGCCTCTTACGACCGGTATGCCTACCTCGGGCATATTCCAAACCCCTAACCCGAAGGGGTTTTTTAACCCTTTTAATATTGTTTTGTTAAGTTTATTTTTCAATATTTCTGTAACTCCGATAGTTAAAAAATAATCTTTGGCACATTGAAGGGGGGTACTTAGAAGTTAAAATAAATATTTTGATGAAGAATTTAAAAACTTCTAATTTTAGAAAATTTGCAGTTTTTAAATCGAAAAAATTAAAGTTCGATATTCAATTTTGAACTAAATTTTTCTTGTATTATAGATAAACTAAATATATCCTAAAATTTTAACAAGGGTGCGTATCAGGGTTAGCAGTATTTTTTTCAAAACATGTCGCCAGATTTTCCTTTAAAAGTCGCAAAAATCGCCAAATTTTACTTACACGCCCAAATAAGTCTCCACAAAATTTCCGGTAAAAAGAAAACCTTGAGAAAAAATCTGAACTTTTTTAAAAATTTTCAAACTTGTTGGCAACCGTTTATCAATTTTGTTGCAAAAGCTTTTAATATATTCAAAAGCTTTAGAAATCTTGAACGAAGAACTTTTCTCTTTATAATAAAGTGTGCCAAAATTTGCTTACTCCAGAAGACAGTACGATAAATCATTGTCAATATACTTGAAAATTTACGCAAGCTTCATAATATTTTGATAGTCCCCAAAAAAGTCACCATCGCCAATTTTCATAATTTGGTCGCGTAAGTTTGTGAAAACTAGCCAAATTGGCAACAATACTGGCAATCCTGGCGCGTATTGTTTCTTTTCCTTTTTTTTAAAATATGCATTTTTAAATGTTGTCCAAAATTTTGTTTTTAAATTTTTTAACTTTCTAATCGAGTTAAATTAGTATAAACAAACTTACTCAATTTTGATTTCTTAAAATTTGTTTTCGTGCCTGTGGAATCTTAAAAAAAAACATTTACGAATACAGAATTTCAGTTATCCAAATTGTGTAATTTTGTCTCGACTAGAAAGTTAAAAAATTAAATAAAAATTTGTTTGCCCAAAATTAAACAATTCATATTAATTAACAACAACGAAAAACACCCTTCTGAAAATTGTAGGATATATTTAGATATATCAGATGTATAATACAATTTCAGTCCAAAATTTAGTGAACAACTTTATCTTTTTCGATTTTGAAATATTAAAAATTTTCTAAAATTTGAAAATAAAATTTTTTTTTGAAAAAATTTTTTTGTGCCACGAAGGACCCCTTTTGAAAATGCCAAAATTTATTTTTTTAGTTACGAAATATTGCAAAAAATAAACTTTAAAAAAGAAGAAAAAAAAAATATATGAAATTGTGGGTTTTCATAACTTTTGAAAAAAAAAATTTGTAATTTATTTTCCTAAGCACAAGTTTTGAATTTCATTCAATTTGGAAGGGGTCGGCTCTAACCACTTGACGATTGACCTGAAAAGACCCAGTAGGGATTTCAATAGAAAAAACAGCTAAATCATTTTCTTATATATTAAATGCTAGAAATCTTTTTGAGTAAAACTAATAGTTGAGGTAATTTTTATGACATTATGACATTATTGATCATTTGATACAAATCACTATTAAACTTTAAATTTAGTTTGTTTATGTGTTATTCGTAATTATATGAAAATTTATTAAATTACGAACCGCCAGGAGCAATATTAAGTTACTAAGATTCTCTTTTGACTAATATGCGAGTTCCGCTAAAATGAAATAACTTGATTGCGTTCTTGTAATTTAGCTTTTGAACATTTGAATGAATGAAATTTCCGCAACATAATTGAGCAGCAATTAAATTTACCAAATGAAATTGATTTTCAAATAACCTCTGGCTATATAATAGAAGGAAGGGGTTGTGGTACGTAAGAAGAACAAAACACAATCTAAATGTGGTTCATAGTAAATTTATTCTTTGTTATTCGTTGATTGCTCGTTCCTTTTAAATAAAATTGAATTTGCTCCTTGTGGCGGAAAAACCGCAATATTATAAAGAAGATGAAGGGTGTTGCAGAAAAACTTAGGGCGGGTGTGCACACTGCAACCAATTGAGCAATAAATTAATGGAGTCTGACATTTAATTCAGTTGCAGAGTGAAAGGAGTTGCTCGAATAGAAGGAGAGGGTGTCCAACTTCGTATGTAAGCAAAATGTGAGTCTGACCATGCGACAAGAGAGTGTTAGATAAAGTTGAGAATGTTATGTTTTACTGAATAAGCAGCATTTTCTTATATTTCGCTGCTCACTAATGAAGTAAAACAACCCATAATTGAATGTATGCAAGGAAACTACATTTTGCTATATTCTAAAAGCCCCAAACTGAGCGAAATACCGGCGGTACAAGCCCAGATATGTGGGAGATTTATGCACTTGATGGAGAAAGAAAATTATTTGATCAATATTCAGAGTCGCTAAAACTTGATCTGCAAACTAAATGCTGCTGACTTGACCTCTAACATGATAATTTTAAAACAGGTGCACCACTGATGGCTGTCTCTGGATTCATAAGAAGATACTTTCTGTATTTTAGGTCTAGTAGACCATATTTTAACTGGATAGATTCGGTTCTGTAGAATATATGACAATCTCAAATCTTGAGCATATTTACGGGAAGGCAGTGTCATGGAAGGCTGTGTCACAAATAGAATATTTTGTCTGCCACTAACATATGAATCCATACTTCTCAATGAACGTTATATGCAAACTTCTCTCAACAAAATTTCCTACAGCTCGGCAGATTAATTCATGCCAACCTGGTATTTTTAAACTGATGCTTGCTATGTATGAAAAAACAGTCCATATCCGTTTATATCTGCCTTTATACTCTGTAAAGTGGACCTTAAAATCCATAAGGTAAAACTTTCGACAGTAAGCTGCGCTATTTAGTTTGACTTTGACAGCCACATAAATCCGAAAACCTTGGGAGGTCGCCTATAGAAGAAGTCACGCCAGAAACTGTCGCTAAAATCCTTTTTGAACCAGCGGGGAATGGAAACGTAGCTGAGACCACATTCATCTCGACTGAGCGACTACATCAAATCTTATATGAATATTGGGATATGGAAAACCTATCCAAGGATCTACTGCCGCTGTTGCTGATACTCGTTTAAATGTGATTTCCTCAAAGCTATAACTATTAAGAGACTATTTAAAATTAACTGTTTCTTTAAATATATGAATAAAGAATAACAAAGTAGTAAACGTTTCTAGGGGGCCCGAGAACCCCAAAAGACAGTACTTATCCCTACTTCTTGAATAGTTAGCTATCTGCGTACCAAATTTCATTTTAAACTGTTTGGACATTCTCGTTCATCCTTATGAAAGGAAAAGTTCCCGGACCTAGAAAGTTCCACTGGTCATATCAAACAAGACTGTCACTTCCGACAAACCTTCGGGGGAGTGTTTTTTTCGATAAAAACAACAACAACAACATGAACAAAGATAATCCTCTGGATGTCTTCACATCCATACATTCATATTTATAATATCAATAACAGTAGTCATGTGTATGCTGCGAGACTGAATAAATCTGTAGACTTAGTAAATAAATAAATATAATAATGCACATCTTTGGGTAACATTGGCCATGTGATTCACTTGGAAATCAACTTCAAACATTTTGGAAATCACAAGAAATGAAATGAAATAACTCAGACTGTAAATACTTTTAAACTTCGTGTTAGTTTGAAGTATAAATGAGTGTCGTGAACTCTTACGAAGTCGTTAAAAACTTTAAATAACTAACTGTGTTAGGGTATTTCCATGGATTAAGACGTGATACGCGTACCAATTTTAAATTAAATAAGGCATAAGGCAAACAATATTTTTTTTAGAAAGTGTTGAATGGTCATTAGATGCAACATAGGAAAATGAGTTTTTAGTGTCTCATAGTTGGCATAAGCGAACATCTGTCCTATATCCTAGCTTTTGCCGAGTTTTGCAGGAGCTATCAAAAATTGTGTGACATCAGGTCGTAAGAGCTCAAGTTGACTTTTGGAATTTTTGAGGTGAGCGTTTGGAGCATTTCAAAATTTCCCTCTGGTAGGTCCCCGGACACAGCAGTAGTGATGAGCCGAAATAGCTGATGAGTTGACAAGTGAAGGGCATACTTTTAGGGAAACTAATTTACTATAGACTAGTAAACCCGTCCCGCTACGCTGCGTCGCAGAACTAATAATAGATTAAGTTCGATTAGAATCATTACATCCCATATTAGCTAAAATATGAAACTTAAGCGATGTACTTATTGCCCCACTTACCTTTCGTTTGATACCAATATTGCACTGTGCAAATTTTGGGTCACTGTGATCTATATATCGGCCGATACCTCCAAAATTGGTGGAGTTATTGGAACAAAAAATATATAAAATTTTAAGTTAAACATCTAGTAATCAAACGGTAGAAGCTTCATTCAATTCCATTCAGCGGTTTTTGAGGGATGCGCGATCAAATATACAGAGAGACAGACAAAAATTCTAAAATTTGTTGATTTGGCTTCTATTGGCTTAATAATTCTCACTACTATCGATTTTTCTGTAATGTACAGACATCGACCTTTTACAATTTTGTTATATGGCGAGATTAACCGAGACGATTGCGAAGTTTTGAAAGCCATATGCCCATAGTAAGATGGGAAGATAGCTAGATTCCTTCTCATACTAAACAAAGCTGCGGTAAGAGTACTTAGAAGTGTCGCCACAGGACATTTATACAACGCACAGATGAAGTAAGTGGTTTAATATGGATCAGGTGAGATATACTTGGTTGGAACCATCCAGCACACATTGAGAGCATCCACAATGAGCATAATTTTCTCCTAGTGAAAGTGTGAAATATCCCACAAGTGACCCCGAGAACGAAACTAGGCATTGAAAATGGCAGAACGCCGAAACCGGTTTGTCACAAAACCAAACTTGACAAGGGATGACGGAAAATCGTTCCAACAAAAATCAGCTTACTACCCTGTCGGAAGATCAACACAACAAAATAAATGACCCTTAACCTTACCTACCTAAAATCTGGAATTTGGTTGCTCGGTTCTACAAAAATGCATTATTTATGTTGACGGTGGACCTTATTGTGGACTAGCCTATATGTTCATGTTTATTTGTTAATCGATCGCCTTCGACTTTAGTTCACCTTAAAAACTTTGCAGCTGCACCTTCCGGCCTCCGGCTTTCCGTACCGTAACATCAACAAGCTGCTAGAAATTTTCATGCATCGCTCCGGTCTACTATCTCAACTTCTGCGGTCATTGCTGCAGTTCTTATAGCCAAAAGCAGGAACGACGTACAACTACACTCCTGAGCATACTTTGTGGCAGTGCAGCAGAATTATATTGCGACATGCAGCTGTTGCTTGAGCTGAAAACAAACTATTTCCTAAGTATGTATGTGTGTGTAAGTAGGTGAACTGAACATTAAATTTACATTACGAAATTAGTTTCAGCTAACTAAGCAACCATGGTTGGTTGGAGATTGGTAGGCAAGACCAGCCCCGCATGATGGTGAGTTTAGTTCGATGTGACTTTTTATAAACCATTTAAAATTCTTTTTTTTTTAGCTTTGTTGTGTACATTGCATTGCATTTTCCATTGAGGCTGTAGCTTATGTGCGTTTGTGTGTGTGTATCATGTTGCATTGCGTGTGAGTCTGCTGTTATTTAAATTTTTTTTGTTGACTAATTTATTTTAATGAGTAAAGTTGTGATGCTTAAGCTGAACTTCAAACGCGCAAATTAAATTACACGCTTACCACATAAACGGTGTTGGTCTGTGCAACCAGCGCAAAATGAAATATTACGGAAATCTCTTACTGTGCCAACGAGACGGAAGTTTATAGACACACAGGCATACATGAGCACCCTGTAGGAAAAATCTGTAGTACCAAACTAGTGCGCTACCGGTGAATTGTTTTATTTTACTACTTAATTTTGAATGGTGATGGCCTAGGAAGTGGAAATCGACCTCAGTCCAAAAGTTCTAGACAACTTCGAGGCAGTAGTCATAGTGACTATGAAAAAGAAACCAAAATTTGTAAGCATTTTATTATTTTTTATAAAAGTTATCTGCAACAGCAGTATACCAGTGGCCACACTATTCCATACCCGTATAACAGCATTGCAATGACATGGTAAGAACTAATCAAATGGGTAAAATTGATGAAGTGTATAATCGTCAGTATACTCTATATTGATGGTTCAATGCTGAGCAATTTGTTCTCATTTTCTCCTATCCGATGTATGAATGCGAATATTATTTAAGTATGAAAACCCAATAATATTTCATCCATGCAGAATAAGTGATTTTGTACGTATAAATCAGGAATTACTTAGAGGGATAAAAAAAAATATTTTGAAAAAATTTTAAAATTTCTTAATTTAGAAAATTTAAAACTTAAGTTTCCCATCAAATTTTGGAATACATTTTTTTTTGTCTTTCCCAAAATATGAATTTAGCCAAACAATTAAAAAAAAAATTTTCTTTTAACTTTGTGGTAATTATCAACGATTACTCAGTTTTGATGACAGATAAATTTTGTTTTTGCTAGTGGAATGTAAAAACAAAAATTAAAAGAAACTACGTCTGTTCCAGAACAGTCTTTGATACAAGCTTCAAGTTTATTTGTCCATTCAGGAACGATTGGAATTATGGAGATCTTAAAATAAAAAAATAAAAATATATATTCGTCTACCGGTCTTAGTGCGTGTATTTTCAATCCGAGATTGATACTCCCCAAGAGGCTTGAATGGAATTACTATGTGCGGACAAAACTAGTAATAGGATGAATCTTCTCTGACAGCCAGTCAACTCTGCACTCACTCTTCGGGAAACGTAATAAAGGGGAATACCTGCTCGCGGATTGTCTAGCTCGCTGGCGTTGCAGAATGAAATTTCTAGGAAAAGTCTTCTTGTGGAAGCTCTCTGTACTCTGTATTGCAAGGCCCTGAGAGCTCCTGAAATTTTGAAAAACAGCGGCACAGAATTAGTAGGAAACTAGTCCTAACAAGGCCTTTCAGAATTTTTAATATTTTTTTAATTTTAATGAACATGAAATGGTATAATAGCTTTGGTGCAACGTTTTTAAGTACGCGAAGAAGTAGAGGTAGACCCACCTATAAATATGATGAATGATGAGATGAGAATATAACCGCTCGTCCATCTGATTGACCACAAACAAACCCCTCAGGTTTAGAGCTTATACAAGGTGGCGCAAAAGTAATCCTCCTATCAGAAAATGCTATAAATTTTGCGATTGGCCCCTAAAGTCAGTTCTGTTTTGACATTTGTGTAGTAAACACATGCGAAATACACGTTAATAAACAATGTTACGGTACACTTCTCCAGAACGCGGAATATTGCTGACTATTTATTTGACCAATAATCGGTCGGGGCCAAACGGTTACTGTGAATGGTGAGCGCTACAGAGCAATGATCAACGAGTTCTTTTTGCCGCAACTTGATGAATTGGGATTGGAAAACATGTGGTTCCAACAAGACGGTGTAACAGCACACACTGCACGTGCCACAACCGATATGCTGAACATCGGAACCTTACTTTTGCGTCACCTTGTATAAAGATCAAAGTTGATTGAAATCTTAATTTTCAAATTTGAAATCATAAAAGTTTGTGCATAAGCTCACGTTTAATTAGTTTTTCATTAAATATTGTATAATTTATTCTATATTTAAAATTTTACTTTGGAAATTAAATATTAATATAAAATACTGAGTAAAGCTGCAGAAAGCTTCACTGAGACGTTTTACATTGGCTTTTATTACAAAATTATTAATAACATTTCTTTAAGCATCGTTGAACATTTATTTAGTCACAGTAGATTAGCTTAAATCATTCAACGCACTCACATTAACACAACGATTAATTCCAATTTTCATATTTTAAATAATCAAAATTGTTTTGCAATTACAGCTTCATAGCCGAAGAGATATTTGGAAGATATTTGGTTGCTCTACTTTTGCACCAGAAATTAAGTTCACTTCATTGTCATTGATTTTCCTGCAGGGTATTTACACAAATAAGTACAAGTAATACATATAGATTTGTACATATATATTTGCATTATTTATGTTTATGCACAATTTAAGCATGAAATATGATATTGAAAAGTTTTGCTAAGAGCGAAGAAGCAAAGTTGCGTGAAAACAAATAAAACTTCATTTGGCATAGAAATTTCTGTTTGATCTGAAAGTATTTGGTTACATTTATGGTTTGCTCACTTTTCCAAAGGCTTGTGGCAAAAGTATGAAATAACTGTAGACAACTGATACCGACTTAAATACTAAAAAGATGTTTTCTGCGAATACGCTGATTGAACAGTAAGTAAGAGCTGAGCGAGATACCAATCAGTGTTTTCTGCGTACACGCACCAGATGAGTTGATCAATTGATCAATAGGCTTTTTGCTACAAGGATGGAATTTAGCAATTGGAAGCTTAAGCGCATTGGTCATCGCTTTGAACTAAATGGTAGGCTAGCACAACTGTTTTATTTTAATAAAGTATATAACAGTAAACTAAGATATCTTTTTGCAGAACTGAAAGTCCTAACTCAAACATGTTTCATGCTAGCTTCTTAAATAAAAGACTTAAAAGGAGGGGGGCTCATCAGACAAGTCCTCAGCTAGAAATGAGTTGAGCGTTTTTAACAGCTACCAGCTTCTAAACGCTGTTACTTGTGGCATTCACCACTACACCAATTAACTTTTTGTTCCCAACCAAAGGCTGAACCGTGGTATATAAAAGAAGATAGTTCCTTTGCCAGAAATAGTTAATTTAATTCTTTATTAAAAAAGAGATGATTGACAATTTCTTGGTATCAAAATTTAGCATGGCGTTGCCCAATCGGATATACGGTAGAGGGACCCTTTTAGCCATACAAATTCTTGTTTGTGGAACCTTAAATAATAAAAACTTTTATTCAACGATACAAATATACAATTTTTATTTTTCTGGTTTATTTTGAAATAGTTTTCGAGACTTTTTATACTTTTCATAAATATGAAATGGTATTATAACTTTGGTCCGATGTCTGTAAGTATAAGAAGAAGAAGAGCTAGACCCACCAATAATCATACCGCAATGATCAGGGCGATGAGCTGAGTTGATTTAGCCATGTCCGTCTGTCCGTATGTCTGTTTGTACGCAAACTAGTCCCTTAGTTTTTGAGATATCTTGATGAAATTTGTCATGGAGCTGCCATTTTGCATGAGATTAATCATTTGTCGGAATCAGAAAGATCGGCCCAATACAACGCATAATTCCCATATAATCGATTGTTCCGATAAATGGGGTTTGGGCTATGTATCTTTAAATTAGCAGTTTTGCAGAGTTTGTGCTAATTGTGAGTAGGGATCTGACATTTAAAACCGTGATGCGTATTTAGGGAAAGTATAAAGAATTCGGCACAGTCAAAGACAGCCCTTTAATTACTTGTTTTTTGATAATTTTTGGACTTTAGTTGGTAATAACAGGATTATTTTTGGATTGTTTTTTCATCGAGACCACTTTCGAGATTTTTTAGAGATCCCTTCAAGATAATTTCGGAACTGTTTTTGGAACCACTTTTGGGTGTTTTCGGGACAAATTCGCCATTGTTTTCAGGACCATTTCTGAATAATTTTTGGTTATTGTCTCAAAACTTCAGGATCATTTCGAGACTTTTTTAGTACAATTTCTTGACTTTTAGGTTGTCATCAAGGGATCAATCCAAAATAATTTCCGCATTGTTTTGTGGACTTTTTCGGCACCATTTTTGAGTTGTTTTTATGGTGAATTCGGTTGCCGAAAATCCTTGGGCTGTACAGGGTACAGAAGTTACGTTTAGGAAGATACCCCAGCAATTCCGTTCGGAAGGTATCCAGCTGAGATCAGGAATCAGTGCTACTCGGCTTAGCTCTCTTAGTAGCTCTGGCAATGGTGTGGAAATATTTCCTGATCTCTGATGATCTCTTAGAGAATTGATAGAGCGTTCTTGAATCAAATTCTAAAATAGAGCGTTATTCAAACAAATTATGATATGGGGAGTTTTTGAAAAATATTTTGAAATATCTTCCACTCAGCAGTCGATTTGCTGTTCCATAAAATGTTACTCATACGCCACGTCGTCGCGTGGCAAGTATTCTCTCCATCTCTAGAGCAAAATGCTTAAAAAGTAGATATATCTTTGTGTAAATTCGTGCCATTGCACCAGGGAACAACTTTCTTTTTATTTCCCCCAGCGGTCCTTTTCTTCACATAACGGACGTTTCTACTTTCCGCATCTCCAATCATGCATGCGGCTCTTAAAAATTTTGATATTTTCAACGCAAAGTGGCATTATTGCAACTTAATGCCACCAATAAATTAGCGAATACTCGTGACTGGAATCCGAGCGATGAAAAAGGAAAACAACAACACAATGTGCAAGTTAAGTGGGATCAAGAAGTAACTTTAAACTACGAGTAGTTGTAGCGTTTGGTCACACACTTTTATATGTATGCATGGTAATGTGGGTAGGATTTGAAAGGATCAGCAACTTGTTAAACATTTTACTAAAAAATTGTATCCGTAACTTTATGTAGTAGAGTTGCAACAAACGTGTGCAAAAAACGGAAAACCCAAAAATATTGGTCATCTCTGTAGGACAAAAATTATTTGGGTTAATTGGTCTAAAACTTCTCAAAGTTGAAATCGCTCCAAATTACTCATGTTGTGTTATACTTTAAAATAGTTTTAACAGTGTGCCAACTCATGAAGCTATGTAAACTCAGTCAATCTGTTTGTAGCAGCAGCGCAAACGCGTCAATAAAAATTACCAACGAGTAAACATGCTTGGGAGCTGATATATCATGCTGTTGACTGTGCCTTTCTTGTGATTCTGTATGAATATGTGTGCGCGTGTGTGTGTAGTTGTAAACTTTAATTTCAACACATGTCGGGAGTTTTTCATTATGTGAACTTGAGGCAGACAATGAAGTTTCGCACGAACACCCCGGTTATATGCACAAATTATATTTACAAATTTTGTTTTTCGTTTAAACTCCCATGCCTGCTTTAAAGTGATCCACTTCTTTCGTTATTATTCGTGTAAGGTTTAAGCAACTGAACAGTTACGTAAAAGGAAGTTATATGAGATAAACATCATTAGTAAAAGTTCGAGATCGCACTCGTTACCCTTAAATGTCAACAAACAGTTTAAGCCCCAGTCATACCTGCACATAGAGCTGGCTGCCGTGGATAGGTGTGATTCTTTATATTAGATTTGAAATATTCTAATTGCAATTTGGTATGTGGCGTTAAAAAAAATTGTTTTCGCTTTGGATTGGAGTAGAAAAAAAAGGAAATAAAAACAATTAAAATTTTACTATATATTTTTAGATGGCGGGCTTTATTTGTAAATAAAAAAGTTAGAATTGCATCTAAAAATAAACCTCCAAGAATTGTGGAATGCGATTTTTGTTGATCCATACTAATACAAAAATAATAAAAAAATATTGCGATGGTATGGAATGATATGTTTCGAAGTCATCAACTTCTCATCAGACCCCTTCTCGGACACTGGGAAACAAACCCAAGTGCCTGCACCGAAGCCGCTGTTAGAGTACTCTAACAATTAAGAAATTCAGTTTCCCGCTATGTTCTTGTTTCCTGAGACCCAAACGAGGTGTGCTCTATTCTGGTGGGCCATCTTCTGCATATATCGGTGGCAGCTTAGTACCAGTTAGTGTCTCTCTAATACCATCCTGTACTTGTACTCAATTAAAAAGTACCCTACAACTACTGGTACTTATTGGCTGAAACGAAAATACGAGCAGAGAAATGGTAAAATTAAAGTTGTATTTATTTTTGTAAAGTTGTCTGAGCGAAGAAGGCGAAAGCAAAATTGGTAAATTTAGGCAAACGGTAAGCGATAACTGAAGATTCTTAATGAGCGGAATGCAATGTTTCTAAGCATTCGCAAATTGGGCGATTCCTAATTAACATTTTTATAGGAGACCGCAAAGTTGGTAAATTTGGCAAATATTAAAATTTTTTTTCTTGAATCCACAAAGCAAAAAGTCGGGAAGTGCTAACTGACGTGCAAGTTCGATACCGTACTTTTTCTGGTAAGGGTTAATAGAATACAAGAAAAACTCGATACTCGAGCAGAGTTCTCGGATGTATACTCGCAGTTACTCGTATCGGAATACGCCTAGCTATATTATCGCGGTCTAGCCATCATTAAAGATAATAATGTTTTTTCCTATAATTTTGTCACTTATATGATCCGCTAAATCTAGGGATAGGTCTTTAGAGAAAATCACACCCACCGTTCTTCCATCTTACTTCGAACCATTATGGTAGATATTTGTGCACCCCCTCACCACGGAGAATCGTCCACTGCCCAGTCTTCCCTTCTGGGAATCAATGTACTATAGCCATATTTGGCTAGGGCGGTTGGAGCACACCTATCCGAAGAGCCTGGAAGAAAGTTAAGCATTTTCAGTATAAAAAAGTGACCCCACGGATTCTGTACCCGATTGACACGACTTCCGGAACCGCACTGCGCCAAGTGTTGCGGCCTGATAGCCAGCCACACCTAACGGCAAGAGATCCAGAATATCGTTTAATGCTTCTCTCGGGGGTACTTTTCTGGACTCTACTGGTGCATATCATGCTGGAACTCTGCATGATATTTGGTATGTGATATTTCATTAATCATTGCCTAATCATGGTCGTGATTAATCTGCGAGAGTTAAATTTTTTTGTTTAAAGAAAAGAAATAAAAGGCTTTGATATATTAAAAAATTGTGAATTAAAATTTTTTTAAATCGAATAATCCCAAGGAAAATATGAAGCTTTAAATTGCTCTATTTTTGTACCAAATTTTCGAGTAATGTTCTCGAATTCAGGATTCAAAAAAACGTAGCTATCGAAGAGAAGATAATTTGTAAATATATTTTACGCCTACCACACCGAAGGTTCAAGGTTCGAATACCGGGACAAGTAAAATCAAAAGTGGTTTGAAAAATGGTTTCAAAACGGAGTCGCCCCTCGGCAGAGGTTTGGCAAACTCTCCGAGTGTATTTCAGCTTTGAAAGACTTCTCAGAAAAAATTCCTGTGGTTTTAGATGCTGTAAAAAACTGTAGGTCCCACCAATTTGCAGGAAGAATTAGAAGCAGCACACCACAAATTGGTAGAGACAGCCTTAATCTCCTCAAAAGTATATTGCTCCAAATATAATTTTTGTTTGTTTGAAGAGAACAATCATCACTGTGAACCCGATACTCAGGAAAATGTAATCTTCTCTTACATAGTTTTATTTACAATTGTTTTTCTCAAGAAATACAGAACGTAAATAGAAAGCAACAACCATGATGAAAAGAAATCCGATTTTATCTTCAAAACAAAATACAAAACACTCGCTTATATTATACAAGAAGCCACCAAGACGTCGAATAGAGCAGGCAACTAATGCAGGTTTGTTGTTTGGTGCCAACAATGTCGAGTTGAGCACAATACTTGCTGCATGGACTTAAATCCTAACACATTTCCTGTCGCCCTACACCAGATATTCTTCGATGACGTTGGATGCTTGCTACAAACATACATACAAACATGTATAGTTGTACTCATGTGAAAAACAAATCCGCGAACAAAAACTAGAACAAATGGGGAAAAATAATTCACTTCACTCTTCACTTCATTTCACTGCACTACACTCTGCACTTTGTGTGCCTTCAGTTCGGATGCCTGAAATCTTAAACGTGGCCCAGCACTTTAGTAGCGCTTCTAATGTACCCGCTTCCTCATGTCTATGCATTGATAATCATGTTGGTAGTATTAGCGCCGATAGGGCGCACTTACTTTTGCAGTGACTGTTGCTTGGTGTTGTTGTTGCTGTAACTGATTAAAATACGAACGTTGTACTGAAGCCAAAAGTAATGCCGGCAGTCGTGCATATCGGTAATCGTGTTGTTATTTCCGGCAGCGTCGTAGACAGAGGATGTCAGTTAGACATGGGAGCAACCAACTGCCTGCCTTCATTCCTGTAACATCCGCTGACGTTGTTTTGCAAAAATTGGCAATGCGCCAAATGCTATTGGCTCCATGTCTTGCCATTTGCCACAGGCATCGCACTATTGTAGAATTAATGCAGATCTATGTAAGAGCACAAATAACTAGCCACTTTTAACTGCTATCGGTATGAGTGGGGGGGGGGGGATGACTTGATGCGGGAGTGAGCGGCGTTTGTTGCTTTTGGATGTGCACTATGTGGCATGCTCTCGGAGCCACTTAAGCTAGTTTTTGGCAGCTGTATGCGTACCAGTATTCATATATAACTAAGTAGCAGCAAATGGGACAGAGATTGACGGGCTCGGGTTTTGGAAAGGGTGGACAGTTTTTTCCAGATTGTAGCTAAAGCAATATCTGCCAAGGCGTTATTCGCATTCCTTAAGGGTTTCCGTAGTAGAATGATGCGCTCTAACTTAGTTGGTTGCTTGTTTATTGATCGGCGGGTGGATGTGGCAGTGAAGTTCGTAAGAGAGATTTTCGGATGGAGTATTGAATGCATTGCTGAATGCTTTTAGACATTACTTGAAAGGCAGAGTGATTGAAAGCAGCTTACGACTGTAGGTTGAGCGTTGTAAGTGTTGACGTGTTGTTGTAATACTGTTGCAACAAGTACCACTCAACCCATTCACGGCACCACTCTAAGACATGATATTAATGGATTTTGAGTGGTGAAGAATAAGAACTCGACAATGAAAATGGTGCGCTTTGTTGGATGCAAATGAAATTTTGTTGGAAATATTTTTATTTTCCTCTTTTTTCTGCAAAGGGAAGGTATTAATTTCATAAAGAAGCTTAAAAGTAGGTCGGAAATATGTAAACATCTGCCGAAAGCTCAATTCAGCTAGTAAGCAACTTAAGACACCGACGAACACTTTTGTTTTTTGCAATGCAGTGGTGGCAGTGAATAGGAAAACCGAGCGCCCCACAAATCTTATCGGAGTCCTTATATTTTAGGAGTCTTATATGAGTCCGAAATATGTGAAAAATATGAGCCCCAGAAATATGATAATCAGAAGCCTTTTATGACTCTGATCTGATGAAAATTAAGAGCCCTATGCCAAAAGTTTTCATTTAAAGAAGCAAGTTGAAATCAGTTGTATGCAGCTGAAATCGCTGATTAAAGCTTCGTCTTTTTGAAGTCCAATAAGTGCCGGCTATAAGTAAAAAATTTCGCACATATCGGACGACCATTGCAAGAAGCAAATACCCTTATTTTATTTTAAAAAATGATCGTATAAAGAGAGTAAACGCTTCCATTTATGATTCGTTTCGCAGGTGTCTCCAAATACCAAGAGACAGTAGCAATGGACGAGGGCCAAGATAAGGACCTCTAAATGATGATGCAGAATCAACAAATAAAATTTTATCACTCACAATTAGCCTTGGCTGCCCTTATCTGACTGACCTGCTCCTGCTAATCCAGGCGCCTTGCTTTGTTAGAAACAAGGTTTGCCGAGTTTCCGCTAAAGCTTAAGAGGTGTTTCGGCCACAGCAACGCTAACTCGCGCACACCGTTTGTAGTTCCGCTGACACTAACGCTCGAGGTAAGTTCCTTTTAGACTCAATACTGCTAAACAACTTAAGTTTTTGTAACACATCATGCTTATCTTTGCCCAATGCCCAAGGATACAGTCAGGAGTGCCGAAGGATTCATTTAGAAGTACTTCTGTAGCAATATAGAAGGAAAGTCGAAGGTCAATCCGAGCGACACGCAGAAGCACGCCGGCAGATGGACTCCATCTACTGAAGAAATCTATTTCCACTTGATGATAATATGCATAGCAACTTGTTAGTACGCAAGCTCTGTACTTCTCAGCACGCATATCTCAACGACAAGTCTGCGAATAAAGCTCTCCATCCATTCTACAAAGATGGAAAAATCGATTTTCTTTAAGGACTTCACTCATAATGTCTTTCTCGATATAGACTGAGCTTCCAACAATGTCTACTTACAAGCTGTACTAGAGTTCTTTAGTTATATGGGGCTGATGACGTCACTGGTGTAGTCGTGTAGCAACTTACAAGAGGGTATAATCTAAAAGCTATTGAAGATGCCTCCTCAGTGAAATACGCATCCAGAGGTACCACTCAAGGAGGTGAAATTCCATAAATAACTGCTTTCCAAGTCCTACGACGACATACCTCAAACGGCAAAACATTTTCAAACTCTAAACTATCTACTTAATTCTGCATTGAACTTCATGAGGGATGGTTTGCAGGCAACTGGACTCAATGTAAATCCTCCTCAGACTAAGTTAGCTCTGGCAAAATACGAATTCTTAAGCCGCCACTTTTAAATGGATTGTGACTCAAATTTGCATTCGAAGCAAAATACCTCAGCGTCATTCTATACGGTAAGCTAAGTTGATATAGGCACATCAAGGATGGCTATCGAAAAGCTATTACTGTTCTCTATATCTCTAAAGCTTGGCCTATACATATATCACGACTATGAAATCAATCCTATCTTACGTCGTAACTGCATGTTTACCGCCAATTTCCTCTACACCATCAAAAGCTTTAGAGGTTATACTCAATATTCCTTTCATAAGCCTACATGTTAGGCTCCAGATCAGCTCTAAGGCAATCACACCTAATGCAGTATTCCCTGGAATGATACTACTTTCGGGCACACTAGTATTTAGAGACTAAACTGAGGAATTTATGGCAAGGGGATTAAACTACAGCTTCCGAATGTAGCCTATTATTATGATCGGATCTTATTTGCAAGAAATTTATGTACAACGCTCTTACCAGGGGACCCTTAAAAAATGGTGCTTGGCTAGAACACGGTTTAATCCAATCATAAAGACCAAATAAGAAGCCAATGTGAGACATGTTATGGTTTTAACTCCAGCGCTTTTCAGGAAGTTTGCGGTATTTGAATAATTTGCTAGGGTATGTTGGAAGCAGACCTGTTAAATAATGATTACTAATCGTAATGAGTACCGGTTTGATTAATTATTCTCTTGAGAATCCATTTAATGGTAGATTACAAATTACTTTCAATTTTTAATGATTATTTTCCAATTAGCAATTAAAAAAAAAATCAAAAATAATTAAAAGTTGTTTTGATGATTGTTGATTATTTTTGATTTTTTGGATTATTTTAAGTTTTTTCAGTATTGTTGTAGAAGCATATAAATGTTTACATCAACAATACTAAAAAAAATCCTAAATTATCAAAAAAAAAAAAATTTTATCAAAAGTAGTCAGAACAACCTTTTTTTTATTTATTCTGATCGTAATCAATTAATAATTGCCAATTCTTGGAAAATAATTAAAATAATCATACCAATTAAAAAAACCGTCTAATTAATGTAATACTTATTACTAATCAAATTTAACAATTCTGGTTGGAAGGTAATTGGAAACTGTTCAATTCTACTAACGATCATTTGAACGCAACTTATAAGCTCTTCTGCAATACTTCAAAAAGTGTCAGACAGTCATTTCTGTAACTGGTTTTTATATGGTATCTCAAAATGTCACAAATATTCGAGTTGCGTCTGTGAGTAGCCCGAACGATGAAGAGGTAGTAGAACAGCAATGCTCCAGGTTTTTAATTTTGCGACTTTAAAACACATCAGCGTATTGAGAATTTTTACACTTAATTAAATGTGCCCAACTCCATATTAAGTTGGTTTAAGTTACAATTAAAGAGTGTGACCGAAAAAAGATTAGAATTTCTTCCTCATTATTCGATAAGGTCTGGCAACACCTCTGTTTTGGTTAATTTCTGAATAATTCAAAAACTGCTAAGTCTTTACTTTGAATTCCTATAACATTTGATAATCCGATCTATATATGCGTGCCCGTTTGTATGCGTTATAAGAACGTACGATTCATGCAAGTATCAGTATGTTATTCATACTTTAAGCCTCCTATGATTCGACTATTCAAAGTTACTGTTTACAATGCAGTTTTCTCAAGTGTTGACCCTTAGACAAAGCCCACTTCACAAACAAACAAAACAGCAAACATCAACAAAGTAACTATAACAACAACCAACCTGTCAAGTATCTGGGCAAACTAAACCTTTGGACCGCAAAACAATAACAACAAAAGCGACAACATCAGCAATAATGCGCATCATCATTTCAAGTGTCTCCACAATGTATGCAACGCTTTTTTCCATTTTCTATTATCTAAGCACAAGCTATAAGAAAAGAAGTGGAAAATGCATACATCAAGCCATACATATATATTTACGAGGGTAAAGAAAAGTCCTGAGCTCAAAGTAGATATATTCAGATGCACAAAGCTTTAGTTTGATGAGAAGAGGGACTTAACTCTCCACTTAGGAAGAATAGGATTAAAGTGTGTCCTTGTGTGTATGTATATATGTATGAGTTTACGGTTTCAAATTTATATGCGCATTTAACGCATCTACATGCTTACATATCTACATACATATACGTATATGTTTGTTTATCAATTGTAAATACTTATTCTTTCAAGCGCTTTTAGTTTTCTGTGTTTGGAGAGCAAATATTTATGTTTTGGGAGTATTTGAATTAATATGTATATATATGTACATTAGGGTGTACTATATACGAATGTATGAAATTGTTTGCTCAAACACAACACAAAGTTTAGATACAAACACCTTCTGGTGTGAGCCCGATTGTATGTGAAACGATTTGTTGGGCCGCCTTAAAACTTAGTGTTGTTGTTTTTTGGTAACAGTGCTGCGCCCAGCCTAATGGACCCGATTACTTTGAGGATCGTCACTAAGTCATTAAAACGGGAGACGAAGGAAACAAGGAGTTTCAGCATGGTTAGAGCAGAGTGATATTTGCGTTACAGGAGTAGGTTAAGTTGAACAGGTAAGGAGAGGTTTAGTATTATGAGGGGACATACCACATATAGGGAAAGTATTTGATGTGATAGAGGTGAGTCTGGGTAAGCAAGTGCTTAACCTATTTCAGTATACAGATCGAAGTATGGCACTTGTCTCCTTGGATAGGAAGCTCAACTCTTGAACTTTTTGAGGTGATTGGATGCCAGTAAAGGGGTTCACAGGCCGAGACCTGAGGGATTTATCTACCGACTCGTTGTGGAGACCATTAAAAGGCCGCCTGTGGCTTTGCGGATCAAACGGCTTTGTAATATGTCGCCGTATCTCAGCATATCGCTTATGGAGATGATTCAATAGGTGTCTGTTTGGGTGCTTAGGTTTGAGGCAGTTTAGTAAAACCTGTCTGCTCAATAAGTCCGCTTGCTCTCTAATATTTTAGTCTCATTATGTAGGTGAGACTTAGAGGACGTAAGAAGACGTCACATATCAGATCTGATATCGATGTTTTGGCAGACTTACAACTTCTTTCAGTTTTCTCCAAGAGCGGCTCTCCAAGAGCGGCTCTGCACCGTTGTCACACGTGACACGCAAGATTTTAGGGTGGTTTACAGCGTTTACAGTTACTCATTCTACGTGGACTTTAAGCTCTTGCTTCATCTGCGCATCCCACGTCGTAAAGAGAGTCCCCGTCGGTCTAACCGGAGATTGGGTGATACTTTTCCCCGTAAGAAACTATAAAGGACGTGGGGACAACTATTGATTCTTGTACAGAGTTCGTCAATAGAGTGTCCCTTTTCGGAAGCCATAATAGTACAGTCGTCAGCGTAGGAGACTAAAGAGACTCCCTCGGTGGAGAAGGAAGCCGCGATATATAGAAATTAAACTAAATAGGGAAAAAGGACACCACCCTGTGCCACCCCCGTATAATCCGTCTTGATTTCGATGTTCTGTCTTTGAGTTCTACTGACGCTTGCAGGCCGTTAAGGTAGTTAGCGGTCCACCTGGCAGGGAGCGCTGACTGTTGAAGGTCTCGAAGAGGTGTGGCATGTTTGAAAGTTTGGGTCGCTAAACCTTGCTTATGTGTTCTGAAATGAAGCTTGGGTTTAACAGTGTCGAATATTTAAAATAAAGCACTAGTTTGATAATCAGAGGTGAACGTCATGATATCCTGACCGCAGCTACCGAATCGTTTTCTTTAAATAGTTATTTGCTTTGTTCTTGTTGCTGTTTTTGCAATTGTAAAACACACTTTTTCGGTTCTTGGATTTGAGCCGCCAGTCATAAATATCGTTGATATAGGGGAAAAGGTGACAGGTTAGACAGGGTAGTGTCGAAATAACAGCCCTTGGTCGGATATAAAAATCCGAGTCATTCCGTTGCGATAGAACCGGCTGTTGTGGGAATGTACCTGTCCATCGTTGATATATTCTAAGACTCTTATCCGCTACGCAAAGAGCCAGTTTTATAATGGAGGTAATAAAACCTCTACATTTACCGCGATCCACCCTATTATGTATAAATACTACCCAGATATCCTCACACACTTATTTATTCATTAAACATTCATTTAGTATGCAAATAAAATCTTCTCTTTTGAGCTGAAGTATTCAAACACTTGAAACGTCCAGTTTATAAAAATTGAGAAGCAGAATATTCTTTTCATGTATCGTCATCACCACGGTAAAAGCTGCAAAATTCATTCTGTATAAGGGAAAATTCAGTTCAAGAAAAGTAAAGTTCAACCATCAAAATTTAAATTTAAACAAAAAATATATATTGAGCAGCTTTTGAGAACTTTTTTATAGATAACAAAATTTTTTGATAAGTTTTAGCTATTCTGATTATTTAATTTATAATTTCGTTTCACTATCAATAGCAGTACCGAACAAGCCTGCTAGTGAAAAAAGGCAGTTAGCAGCTTTTATCGCTGGTGCGACCACCTTAAGCTTTAGCATTAGCATTTTTGTATTGAGTTAAAATATCGTTCTAAAGTAATTTTAAAATATCTCATTTTAAAAATTGTACTTTGGAAGGGTTTAACGTCTGGTTAAGTATTTGACACGTCTCAGTTCGGTGACTAAAAGCGGTCCTTAAAAGGCATAACGTAATAGATTTTATGAACATGAAGTGGTATAATAAAAATGGTGCGATATTTGTAAGTACGAGTAGAAGAAGAGGTGAACCCATTTAGAAGCATACCGAAATAATCAGACCGATGAGCTGCATCAATTTTCCTGTGCCCATCTGTCAGAACGTCTATTTGAATGCGAACCAGTCCCTCAGATTTAAATATATCTTGCTAAAATTTGGTACGGGACCGCCATTTTGTAACAAATTAGTAACACTGATATAGTTTTTTCATCCGACAGCAGGCGATAGCTCATTTCTATATTATTTGGATACGCTGAATTTAATGGTGTTAACTGGTTTGCAAACTAAGCTAAAAAAATTATTTTTTAAACCCTTAAGACTTTGGTGGTTAATGGGGCTTTAAAGGAAAAACTTATTATTTCTTTAGCGGCCGCCTTGGTGTGGCCCAAGATATGAGCTCAACGAAGAATCACTATAATTCTAACCTCTGCGGGTTAGGGGCTTAGAATATGCCTGAGGTAGGCATACCGCTCGTAAGGGGCGACTAATATGCACCTATGTAATGACGTGTAACTTGATGTTTGATCTACGGATATGATGCCTCTCACCTCTCATTACCCTGGGACTATTATCACTAATATATACATACTTAAATGGTGTTTTGTTATTGCCATTGGATGTCATTTATATAACACGACACTGCACTTCTTCGAAGCCAACATAACCAGGCAAAGCTTTCGAGCTTCTACTTGCTTATTTTTGTCCCACGCAAATTTAGATTTACTCATCTTCGCTGGTATTTCTGTAAAGAAAGCCTTAATACCAACCTCGGCACAAACGGAGTCTATGTTGAAGACTGTTTACTTTCGCTTTTGTTTTCGAGTTTGCATTAGTGGGCGTTGGTTTACGCAATGCTCGCTTCGACCAAACAAGCTTTTTGCCACATAAAAGGATAAACAAGCAATTAATGCGTTAATAACGTAACATCTGAAGAGGGAGGTTGAGCAAAAAATATTGCCAGTCCACCAAGAATACAACAATAAACACTCCATGTATAAGACCAAGCGAATGACAACCCCAACTGAAAATAGCGCAACGCAACAAAACAAAATGAAACAAAGCAAAACGAGAACGACCACATGAAGGTCGATTTGTTTTTTTCTTAATAGGGAAGCAGTGGGGAATGAAATTAAATGATCTGTCCAATATTGTTGCCCTACTTCAGCTTTGCTCACACTCTTGAACAGCTAGCTTAAGCCACATCCATGACTGTAAATTAAAGTCTAAATTGGACGCAAGCAGCGTGTAGCAATGAAGAGCTTTAGTCAATAAGTAATTGTGCAATTTACGTGAATGAAAAATAAATGAGTAAAAGATTGGAGTGGTTCTAAATTATTTGCGAATACTGCAAAAACCACAGAATTAAAGTGAATTAAACTGCATAGTCAATGAGTTTGTAGCTGTTCTCGTGGTAAATGAGATCTTGAGAGTAAAATTATAATGAAACATTTTATTTTGAGGGCTACGCACTCCACAAGACAAGTGTAGAACTGCGGTAATTGTGGTACAGGATGTTATGTGTTATAATCGTCTAACTTCAGTACCACAAAGTTCAAAACACCTGTTACTAGCTAAGCTCCTGCTGTTTAGATTAAAATATGGCTATAACTGGGATATATCGCAACCAAAAACCAACCCAAAACATTATTTTTTTATTCTCAAAAAACATGTGTTATTATTCTTCAATGTCTATTTTGATATAACGAGCTGCTTTAACTAGTTTAAATTAGTTTTGTGCTCAAGTGTGGGATACCAGAAACATTATTTGATTCATACCTTGTATAAATAAAATAAAATAAAACAAAACAAAATAATATAAAATAAAACAAAATAAAATAAAATAAAATAAAATAAAATAAAATAAAATAAAATAAAATAAAATAAAATAAAATAAAATAAAATAAAACAAATAAAACAAAATAAAGTAAAATAATATAATATAAAATAAAATAAAATAAAATAAAATAAATTAAATTCAAATAAAGTAAAATAAGAGAAAATAAAATTAAATAAATTAAAATAAAATGGTATTCATGAAACCAAGGCCAAGAATAATAATTTTTCACTTTTTAGTTTTTATGAAAATTAATATTGTTTTAATTTTTAAATAATCATTTTTTAATAAATATTTCTCTGATGAAGAAACCTAACAGCTTCCGAAATAAATCTATAAGAAAAGCTATGGCGGTTGTCTCTAAAAATTTTTCCTCTTTGCAATTAAACCACTTTTAATAATTAATTAAAAATGGTTATTAAAAAAAAAAACAATAATAATTTTCATTAAAATTAAAAAGTGAAAAATTATTATTCTTGGCCTTGAGCTCGTTTCATGAATACTTGAAAATACACAGGCCGTACAATCAACAAAAATTGTTGGTACAAAAAAGCAATAATAAAATAAAATACAGTCATGAGCAAAGATAAATGCCTCCTAATGGCGTTGTTTTTAGATAAGTTTAATAATCTGATTTTATCCAGACTACCTCTTATTTTGTTGTGGCACATTTTTCAACTGCTTCTTGGCACATTTATATAAAGTTAGTCTTATACAAGATTGTAAAGGACGTTTGCTTCATTCTCTGTCTATTTTTGTGATCTGTTAAGATTATGTTCAACTGTAAAACGGCGCCACAGTTCATTTGAGTAAAAGTAGGGAAAAAGTGAAAAGAAAAGTATCGAACATAGCATCTTTCAAACTGGTCACCGTGGGATGGATCACAAAAGTAGTGGTTCAAAATTTCGTGATGCGAAAGAAGTGAGGAACCCATTTATTCTCATTCGGAGTCTCACTTTTGAACACACGATCCCCACAGTGCACGGCGGCCACACCTGTTTTTTGGGAACCCCAGAACGGAATAGAACGTTTGAACGAAGTAATCGTATTTCGTTCATTCAGTGAAATTAGTTGTTGTGGTAACGACAAAAACACTCCCCGAAGGTTTTGGGAGTGTTTTCGAATAAACAGTCCTTGGCCGGATTTGAACCCGGTACGCTCCGGTATTCCCTTGCGGTACTGCCCGACTGTCATGGTAGCGTTTTATGACCAGTGAAACGATGGGTAATGAGAGGTTAGAGGCATCATATCCGTAGATCAACCATCGAGTTGCACGTCATTACCTTTGTGCATATTAGTAGCCTCTTACGACCAGTATGCCTACCTCGGGCATATTCTAAACCCCTAACCCGCAGGGTTCAGTTGACCTGTGCATATCTAAGTTGTTGAATAAGGCTTTGCCAGCGATGCACACGTTGGTGGCTATTATTTCTGTTACAAACAAACAACTGGTAAAAAAATTAAACCTACAATAATATGAATTCTGCATGGCTAAGGAAAATTCGTAATTGTAAAAGTATTTAAAGAATTTATTAACTCCAGCACCACGTTTCCAAAGAACAATTGTGAAAGAGAGAGCGGTGCGGTGTACTGTCCGACTGTAACTTAATATTTTGAATTTTTACGTACTCGAAGCAATCGCATTCTCTTGCTGTTGTTATGGGCGTTGTGCTTGTTATTATTTGTGCAATGTTATTGTCATTGTTATGACTTCGGATGTCGCTGAATATTTTTTCTCAGTGTCAATGATGGGAATAATTTTACAAAGAATTTCCTTTGCTTCACTTTTCGACCGTAAATATTTTTACCTTTTATCGTAGGAATACATACATTCTTATTTACATATATGAGTGCCAGATATGGGGCAGAGCAGCCACTATCTGTTTTCGATTTACACAAATTAAGACTATACACCATGACAAAAAAGGAGACGGCAATTAACTTATGAAATATTTCAAAACTTAGAAAAACCCCACATTTTTCAGTATGAGCCACTTTTGAAAACATGTATAAAATAGCTGTAACCTTACATAACATTTTCGTGTGTACAATAAAATTGGGTAGACATTGTTCTTTAAATTGGATAAAAACAAAATTATATTTATGTACACTAAGCACGGGACGATAGTTCAAATTATACCAATTCCGGGATTTCGCACCCGCTTTTTCATTTTTGAGCACGGATTCAAGTTCAGCGTGAAGAATCCTCAAGGAAGCATATTGTTCTGTTGTAGTTGCATTATATAATTAATGTCTGAAATATGAATAAATTACTTAATTTAGTATTAGTTTTGTGAAATAGAAACAGTATATACCAACGAAACCACAAAAACTCTTTTGGAAAACTTTGTATGATAAAATTCGTGCTTTCACTGAGCATCAAGCGCGATTTTATTTGAAACAGATTTTGGTACTCTGAATGGTCGCTGAACATGCCTCATTCAGACTTTTTGCTGACGAATCGCCCAATATTTTTGATTGTGGTTCAAATGCTTGCTCTTATTTTCTGCTCACATTGAGATTAATCTATCATCATATATAAAAATCTTCTGTGCGTCCGTTGTCACTAAACTCCTTCTAAACGCCTGGACCAATAGTGATGAAATTGTTTGTGTGTACTCTATTGGGATTTAGGATGTAGGCGGGGCCCTTCTATATAAATGCAATTTTCCGTACTGCATATCTCTGAAAGTATTTATGGTAGAATATTGAAAATTAGTATAAAGCTAAATGAGATCAATCTCTAAGTGGGTTTTGGGGAGTGTTGTCGAATTAGCAGGCCTTGGCCGGTACGCTCCGGTACTCCCTTGCGGTACTGCCCGACTGTCGTGGTAGCGATTTATGACCAGTGAAACCTTCTAGGTCATGTCACCCTTCCTTCCGTAAGGAAGGATAAGATGGGTAATGAGAGGCATCATATCCGTAGATCCACCGCCGATACCTTTGTGCATATTAGTCGCCTCTTACGACCGGTATGGCTACCTCGGGCATATTCTAAGCCCCTAACCCGCAGGGGCGATAATATTTGGTATAGAGATCTTTTATATGAATAAGAAGGGCGGGATAGGAATAAGGTAGCAAACGGGACAAGAATAGTAATCTGTATAGGGATAGGCATAGGAAAAATTTCTAGATTCATATGTTTAAATACCTGGGCAGAAAAAAGTCTGCCGGCCTTATAGTCTATACATAAATAAGCTATAAGAAAAGTTTTCAACTCCTTTTTTGAGGGAATGTGGAGTTTCTGGATATCAGCTTATTGGGAAATTTTCGTCGCAATTCTGTCATAACAGGTTGGGCTATATGAGGAGCTGCACCATCTTGCTGAAACCACACAGAGTTGAAAGAAATTCTCATTCGGCGTAATTCTGGATAGAAAAACTCTCTCAACATGCTCAAGTAACGGTCTCCAGTAACCGTAACGGTGTGACCGTTTTCTTCGAAGAAGTAGGGCCCGACAATGCAGCGTGATGAAATTGCACACCACACTGTGACACGAAGTGGATGCAATTCCGTCTCATGGAGTATCTGTGGGGTGGAAGCACTCCATATTCGACAATTTTGTTTGTTTATGTTGCCGTTTAAATCGAAATGGGCCTCGTCAGACATGAAAAGACAGTTCAACCTGTTTCCATCCTCTTCCACCATTTGAAGTATCTTCTGGCAAAATTCCAAGCGAATCGGCAAGTCTGCAGCGTTCAGTTTGTTGGCCATTTGAATTTTATATGGGAATAAGTCCAAATCTTTGTGCATAATTGACTGTAATGACTGTCTGCTTAAACCCATTTGAGCAGATAAGCTTCTTGTCGAAACACGTGGATTGTTTTGTATGGCAGCAGCTACAGCAGCGATTGTTTCCTCCGTTCGAACTGAAGGGTTTCGATGGTAAGGTCTTCTGTTGACTGTCCCATGCTCGGCAAAATTGTTTACAAGTCTTATTATGGTCCATCTGCTCGGAGGATTGCCGCCAAACGTGCTATATACTCTCTTTGAACCGAAACTACGGACTCCAGTGCGTGATAGCGGCGGACAATCCAAATTCTTGTTTCAGTGTCCCAGTTATCCATTTTTGTTAAATGTAAAAGTCAATCTGCAAAATAAAAAAAAATTAACCAGATTCATTATATAGAAAAAAAGTTATTTAATTTTTTTTGGTAGCGGCTTTCATTAGCCACCATGTAGTTGGTATCTTTTATATAAATGTATAAGTGGCATACAAACTCAGACTTTAATATCGTATACATCAGTAATGACATAAGCTACATCAATGAAATTTGGTAACAAGGGTTATATAGTTTATAGCACACTCTTAACACAAATTGACAGATATTGAAAAAGGCGCATAGCATCTCCATTCATATCATATATATCCGTAACCATTTGAACAAGCTAGCATTGCTAATATCCCATGTTTTAAGAGCTGGAGCCATCGTCACTCATACGTATAAGTGTATCTCATATTCATAGAGTCGACTTTTTCCGAAATACTTCCTTATCTCTATCTCCTTACCCTCAAAAGAAATTTTCAATGTGCAGACACAACTCGTGTAGACCCAACAAGCAAAGTAAACTTAAAATAAATTTTCTTGTTGGTTTTAAATGTTTAAAAAGCTTTCCGAAATAAATATTAAGCTTGAATGCTGCAACTTAAACCAATTATTAGCAGACTGCAGAAGTGGTTAAGGTGCAGCCATTATTTTTGCTCTTTTGTTCTCATTCAGATGTAAAAGTTTTTATGAAAAGAATTTGAAATTTTTTCAAGTTGAAAGGAAAAAAATTGACAAATAGTTTTCTCTGAAACTTTTGTAAACATTTGTATTTCACTTTTAAGGTAAAATGATTTATAACAGCTTTTTCTTGAAGTTTATAAAAAGTTTACTTTAAACTTTCAAACAAATAAAAACTGAAAAAGCTCACATATCGCTTGTTGTAGCAAGTTTACTTAAAGTTATTTTTAAAAACATTTACAGAAATGCTTGTTGGGAAGTTGTGTTATAGTATACATATGCGGATGGACAGATTAATAAATGAAACAAAATTAAATTCGTAAACGAAAATTTTACAAAGGTACGCTTTGATTTTTTTTTGGGAAACTAAGCTCATTTTGCTTCATATAAATCTATTGGAAACAAATTTTATCCTATAGGTACCACCCTTTAAGTAAGTAAATATTTTTTGTTTGTAACACGGTTTTGATAAAGAAAAGTTTTGCAAACGTACCAAGTTTAAGGCTCTCCAGCGGTCAATGTACATGCATGATTTTTCTAAAGTTTTATTATAGCATGGATAAAGTATAGTTTAAAAGGTAGAGATTAGCTTGACTTTGTTAAAATTAAACAATTGTGAGCGCAAAAAAAAAAAAAAAAACAATTTGTACTTTCACGCTATTGTGAAAACCAGATGTCAGTTTATTTGCGCTTAGTAAAGAGATGTGCTTGTTCTCATTGCTCTAACCGATATCCATCACTGAATTATTGAGAAAACGTATCACCTATTCTCAACCATTCCTAAAATAGGTTGCCATGGATATGTTGCTATTAATGGATCTACCGTTAGCCGACCTGCACAACCGCATATAGCACAATTAATGTAAACCGCCTAACGTTGATTGCTTGCTCTGCTACAATTCACGGTTTAAAGCTCGCTGCTTCGCATTATAACTGCATTCAACGCCTACTATGTGAACTTCGTGAACGGAAATGAAGCGGTCGGAATTTGTAATTACATAAAACAACAACAACAACAACAGCAACTGCCAACGTAATGCAATGTCTGCCAACGCTATAAACAGCTGCCTTTGAAAGCCATAATTAAGCTCACTAATTGGCAACTTAAATACAATAAAGTCATAATTAATGTACTCGTATTCTCGTCGTAGTCTTGACGAGAAAATGCGACTATGCGCGTAAATATATATCAAAGGATGCGTGTGTGCATTCGTTTATCAATATATGTGGACATTAGCGTGCTTGTCTATGAAAATAAAAAATAAATAAAAACTTTTCAAATGTATGGACATATGATTAGTACAGTTGTAGTACTGTTCTCTTAACATTTTAGCTACCAACAATCGTTTTGCCCAGCAGAACAAAACTCTTTTCTCGAATTTGCAACACGGAACTGAGAAGTAACTGTCTAGTGATTATAAATGCATTGTTTCGGATTTAAAATATAATTTCTGCTCGATATTATTTCATTTCGGAGAGCAAATTTTGCAATAAGTAAAAAGAGGATTGTGGAAAACTCTCTGTAAATCTCAAATGTGGAAAGTTTGCAAGGAGAAGATTTTGTAAAAACTTGCACGCAAAAAAGCTGTTGCCAGTTTAATTGGTAAAGAACTCAAAGTTTGAATTTTTTGTTGTTGTTTTGCCATGTTACAATCAGCTGTTTTTTACAAGCCAATTTTACTGCGTGAAATTTTCCCAGCAGACACTTGCAACTTCCTCTCCAAAATAAGTTGTCCTGCTCTCCCTGAAAGTATTTTGTGTCACCGAACACTTGTTTCGAAATATTATATGTGCGCCGAACCAAGCTATTAGTAACTGAAATAGAAAAATTCCGTTAGAGTGGTACTTCGTCATTTAAGAGAAGGCATCTTGTAGAAAGTTTTAAGAAATACAAATTGTGAATTTGTTCAGGCAAAAACCTAAATATTTTCCCCACCAATAAAAGATAAGAGTAAGAGGTTTTCCGTTTGGCAAATAATCCTATTTTGATGGCTTCTTAAAAGATATTCAAATTAGTAGCCCTAAACTGATGAAATGGGTTTGATAACCACATATCCAGGAGCAATTTTAATGTTATTTGAAGTAGTTCGCGCAATGGTGACCGATAAATTTTGTAACCGGTATGTTGTGCTGTAGTTTGCAAAAGGTAAGCATTGGGGAACAAGTAGAGAGAAAAAGATAAAATCCAGACGCGCACTGCAGGAGGAGATGAAGATGGATATGAAAGTGGAGATTGTGATTGATATGAAGACAGAAGTGGATGTTGAAATGGAGATTGGGAAAAAGATTGACTTTTAGATGGAGAGGAAAATGGAAGTGGAGACAGAGATGGAGATGGAGATCCAGATGGAGATGGACATGGACATTGAGATGGGGATGGGGACTGAGACTGAAATTTAGACGGCGATGGAGATGAAAATGAAGATTGAGGTGGAATTGGAAATCTAAATGGAGATGGGCATAAAAATAAGGATAAATGCGAGGATGGAAATTGAGATTTAGCCGGTGATGGATAAGGACATTGTAGTCGCAATGAAGCTGGAGTGTATCTAATCTGCCCATTTTATTGCTAAAGGATTGCGAGAAAAATGAATAAAGTCTCTATGTCTTTTTTCTAAATGTAAAAGTTTATTTAAAATGTGAAACGACTTCCTTCAGAAAATTTCATCGCAGGATTTTTGCTTACCTTTCCTACATTGACCTTTGAGTTCTTGACAAATTTTCAAAGCAAAGTCGTAACATCAGAAAAACCATATTAACGTTAAAAGCTTCTTTAGTGTGGAACGGCCCTCTTGACAACTTTCAACTTTCTTGTGGCAAATCCTATTTTCTACATAGCTACTATATAGAGCTTAATTTTTTTATTTCAACGGTTACGCAGTTTTAAAGCAGAAATGAGACCAGTTTTCAAAATTCGAAACTAGCAATGATGGAACTCTGAAAGTTATTATTATGGTGTGATGCCATTTTGAAAAATGATATGAAAATAATTTGCACAAAAGATTTTTGTTTTTTGGCCCAGTCTAATAAACAGCGCTCAACTCACAAAACTACGTGGTTTAGGAAACTCAAAATGTTTACTTGCTCTGCAATATGCAAATATGAAGTTTGTTTTAAAATAACATTGAACAGCTATTATAGATTCGGAAATGATGCTGAAACGAGCCAGAATAAGTAATCACGTGTACCTTGCTTTGAAAAACATCCAACCAAAAATAAAAAACAAAATAAGCAGCGAGAAAAAATATAAGAACCTGTGTTTTCAGTTGCTTTAAGTGCTTACAAATACAAAAGTGTCGAAATTTTTCCTTCCTTCTTTCTTCTTAAATAGCCCTTAGCGGTATTTGACCAGTCGTTTTTTCGCTCTGTCCACTACCGATAATTGGAAACTCAACGGGTTCACAAATTGGTCTCCACTTGGTCTTTCCATTGGAGTGGTGGTCTCAGCCTTCCGCTTCTTCCAGCGCAGGTGCCGATAGGAGTACCTTCTGGGCCTAAGCGAGTGCCAATATAAGATTGTGTTATTTAGAAATATATGTATGCATTTTATTTTTATGAAAATATTTTAGAAAAAGTAACTTTTTATAATATGCGTTCTTCATCAAGTAGGAAAATAATGGACACCCAAATCTACATTTTGATTTAACAACCAAGAGTATATTTTAATGTCGCGCATACGACTTTATTCGTAACCAAGGAAAACAAATGTAAATTAAGCAAAAAAATCCAAGTAAAGCGCAACGCATATATATGTGTGTATATAAGTAGATTTATCAACTCTTGAATTCCGTAGAAATTTTACACGATTTATCTTGCCTGCAATGTGGCCCATATATAACCAACATTTCACTCACAATGGTTTAATTTTTATTGCCTTATTTGTTGTTGTAATTTTTTGTTTATAGCTGCACCTCCCTTGGTTGCCACAGCGATGCCAGCGATAATAGCATTAATTGCTTGTGGCGTTGCTGTGACACACCTCTGTCGCTTCCCTCATGCTAAGGTTGTTTAACTGGACATTGTCCCATTGACGACTAACAGCCTGCGTTGCAACGAGATCACCAACCAGGGACGAATTTACTTATTTTCTTCCGGAGGTTTTATGTCAAGGCTAATGTAATGTTCAATTTTCAATGGTCTACTATGAAAGTGCATTAAGCGTGTGCGCTGGTGAAGCCTTTCATTCAAGCTTTGCGGTGTACAAGAAATATTCAATTTTAAAATAGTAAAAAAGTTTTAATCTCTTTTTTAACTGCCCAACAGAGAGGGAATGTAATTTCATTTTACTTTGATAGACATACATCAATAAAATTAAAGTAAGAAAGAGCTTGAGCATTTAGGGAAAAGTTTAAACATTTTAGTAAATTACTTAACTGTTTTTCAAGTACTTGCCATAACTGTAATTAACAGCGTGTTTCTATAAATAACAAAAGACGCAAAAGAAGACGGGAAAGAGTAGAGGTATAGTTGGTAGAGTAAAATAAGATAAAAAACGAAGAAAGGTCAACTTGGCTTTATTGGAAGGATAATTTTATGCCACTAATGTTTAAATATGATTTCGGGCATGTGGCCGCCGCGGCTGGCTCGAATAAAGCCAATTCTACAGGTCCAATTTTCAACCACTTTTTCGAGCATATGGGGCCGTATGTCGGCAATAACGCCACGAATGTTGGCTTCCAATTCCCCTAACGTTTCTGGTTTGTTGGTGTAGACGAGCGACTTCACATATCCCCAAAGAAAATAATCCAATGGTGTCAAATCACACGACCTTGGTGGCCAATTGACATGTCCATTCCGCGAAATTATGCGCGAATCGAATGTTTCCTTCAATAAATCGATTGTGACGTGCGCTGTGTGGCATGTAGCGCCGTCTTGTTGGAACCACAACTCATCCACATTCATGCCATCCAATTCGGGAACAAAATAGTCGGTTATCATGGCTCTATACCGGTCTCCATTAACGGTAGCTGCCTCTCCAGCATTATTGCGGAAGAAGTATGGCCCAATGACTCCACCAGCCCATAGAGCACACCAAACAGTCAGTTTTTGTGGATGTAATGGCGTTTCAAGGGTCTCATGTGGATTCTCTTCACTCCAAATGCGGCAATTTTG
Organism: Merzomyia westermanni; assembly: GCA_949987695.1. Taxonomy (NCBI): domain Eukaryota; kingdom Metazoa; phylum Arthropoda; class Insecta; order Diptera; family Tephritidae; genus Merzomyia; species Merzomyia westermanni. Next base: position 8,948,888 of record OX465290.1, on the reverse strand, counting down.
CTTGTTGACGTAGCCATTCAACCAAAAATGAGCCTCATCACTGAACAAAATTTTGCGATGAAAATCAGCATCGAAAACAATCTCATTTTCGGCCCATACACCAAAATCACGACGCATTGCATGGTCTCGCGGCTTTAATTCTTGCACAAGCTGGATCTTGGAAGGTCGCAAGCCAAGATCTTTGCGCAAAATCTTCCATAAAGTTGATGGACAAAGCTCCAATTGCTGTGCACGGTGGCGAATCGATTCATTCGGGTCCTCTTCAACACTTTGCTCTACAGCGGCAATTGTTTCTTCGGTGCGCACTGTTCGACGTCTCTGCGGATGCGTATTATCACATAGAGTAAACGTAGTGCGAAAACGATCCATGGTTAACCGAATTAATTGCTCTGATGGACGATTATGTCGACCATAAAATGGACGGAGCTCACGGTAAACTTCGCGAACTGAACCATTATTTTCGAAATAAATTTGCACAATTTGCAAGCGTTGTTCTTTTGTCAACCTGTCCATGATGAAATGGCAAACCAAACTGAACATAAATGACATTAGAGTTGCCAGATTTGACCACAAAATGCCAGTTTTATCTCTATTCAAAAAACAAACCTCTAAAAAAACACCCTGTATAAACGCACATCGTTTGCGGACCCACAAAAATTTTGAATTGGCTTGAAACGCACAGAATCCAATTTCGGTTGCTAATTGCATGAGTCATTTTTGACAAAAAATTCACGCTGTGCGTTTTTATAGGGTTGAGCTGCTAGTTTCTTTTATGTTATGTTATGTTACGTTATGTTATATTATTTTATTTTATTTTGTTTTGTTTTATTTAATTTTATTCTATTTTATTTTATTCTATTTAATTTTATTTAATATAATTTTTTCGGTTTTATTTTAATTTATTAATTTTTAAAAAAAATTTTTTTTATTTTTATTTTACTTTATTTTATTTTATTTTATATTATTTTATTTTATTTTTTTTTATTTTCTTTTATTTTATGTTATTTATTTTATTTTATTTTATTTTACATATTCTTGTAAGTATAACGAGCTCAAGACCAGTTGATAATAATTCTTAGTTAATTATTATTATTTTTGATTAAAGGAAAAATTGAAAGCAACAAACATATACAGGCTATAATTATAGTATTTACTATTTCGAAAACAGCCACGATTTCTCGTCAGACTAATTCGTATAGTTTTGCTATTTTCAGAGGATCTTGTGGAGATCGAACCCACTCACTCTGATTGCAAGCGCAGCCGCCTAACCCATAGGCTATGCTTCGTGTAGGTTTGCAAGCTGCCCAACATACATGATTTACATATAGACAGAATGTCTAAAATATTGTGTATACCGTTGGCAAGATAACAAACAACAATTAGAGGAAAACGTGAATTAAGCAGCTTGCAAAACTACACGCAGCATAGCCTATGGGTTAGGCGGCTGCGCTTGCAATCAGAGTGAGTGGGTTCGATCTCCACAAGATCCTCTGAAAATAGCAAAATTATACGAATTAGTCTGACGAGAAATCGTGGCTGTTTTCGAAATAGTACTATAACTATAGCCTGTATATGTTTGTTGCTTTCAATTTTTCCTCTAATCAAAAATAATAATAATTAACTAAGAATTATTATCAACTGGTCTTGAGCTCGTTATACTTACAAAAATTTTTTTATTTTATTTTACTTTATTTTATTTTATATTATTTTATTTAATTTTATTTTATTTTATTTTATTTTATTTTATTTTAGTTTATTTTATTTTAATTTGACTTTATTTAATTTTTTTAAATTTTGGTTAAAATTTTTTTTTGAGGTTGCTTATAGTCACGGTACTTATTTTTATTACATTTCATTTCACTTTATTTTATTTTACTTTATTTTATTTTATTTACTGCGTCTTTGTAGTTTCTTTATTGCACACTTAAGCACTTTAATGAAATTTCCTATGTGAAAATCTGATAATGCCCTAAAGTCTTAAATCCCCTTGACCGTATAAAATCATTTTAGTAGCATTCAGGCTACTCAACAGCGGTTTGTACCCTCATTAGCAAGCTTTGCACTGATGTTTCACAGAAAACCCGAAATGTCATGCATAAATATAATTGAATCTCCCACGACAGCCACACATATAGAGGTTCATATGACGTGCCGGAGTGGGAGCGGACTATCCGTTATTGCAGGTAGTACAGGAAGGCACCGCAAGGGGTGATGTTCATAACTCAAAGCAGCTCATACTTTTTCGCCATGCTTTATACAAAGATTTTGTCTGTAAAAACCAAATTTTGGTCAACCACATTAATGGGCTGAAGGGTTCGCTTAAAACATGTACATACACGTTCTGATTTTAAATAAATGAAAATGGAATGGATGATGGATTTATGCAAATGTAGCTGCAACCATTCATATTTCTATTTATTTTTTGTACAATTTAAATAAAATATATTAGGACAATTCATGAAAGCTTGTAATAAAGCTCGTAAAAGGTCCAAACTTAGGTAACTTGAGTGGAAACTCTTTTTGTGAACAAGGTTTTTATGGTGACGGGGTATTTGCGAGTTTGAATGAGTTGCCTTTTTGTACGTATTTAATTCCAGCCTGTATAAAGCAAAATGTGTAAGTTGTAAAATAATATGGCTTCTCTTTATTTCTCTTCACATAACTTTCGCTTGAACTGCTCCTGTGTTTGTCCCTTGTTTCCATTTTCTTTCTCCTTGTGCTGCTTAGGTTTCATTTCTTCCACGTGACGTTTGAATTTTCTTTCTAGCTCTTCAGCCAACTCATCTTCCTTCATTATATCGTAACTATCACCTGCCCTCGCACCGCCACCTGGTTTTTCAAAATCGGTGACCATATCAGCCAACTTTTCGGACATCATGTTACGCACGCAAGCTCTATAATCATCCATTGTACCGAAGCATTTGGCCATTTGCTGTACATTTTCGTCCAGACATTGCCTGATGCGCAACGATAGTTGCCCGCACGGATTGTGCGTCAGGCTGAGTAGCACCTTATGCGAAGCGCGGCATATATTATTGAAAGACTCCTCCAGTTGCTCTGGCGTGCTATGTGTTGGACATGAATATGAAACAAATTGCGTTCAAAGGAGATTTACAAGTTACTCCAGTCTTACTTACAGATTTTGTATATCTTCCACAGTTGTAAGGACTGTACCTTCCTTCGTCAATGGGGTTACATAAACCTTTGGCTCCTTTTTCTTACTTGGACAGACTTTGCTGTACAAGTTTCCCATTTTCGTAAAAAAAGAGTTTTAAGAAGTGCTAGATGTTTTCACTCAAAATTTTGTTTACTTATGCTGGCTTTGAGCGGCTATTGAGCTTTTTCTGTGAAACTCTTATCTTCCGCAGTTTTAATTTGTTGTCTTTCGTTTAGATCTAAGTTAAAGCCAGAGACCAATTTAGTTCTAAAACATCAGGTTCTTGTTTAAAAAACGAAACAAATGGGTGAAATATTCATTTAGTTTTGAAATTTTGAATTTTGTTTGTCTTTTTTTTTTTTTACTTTTTTATGTATTTTATTTTCACATGAAAGTGTGTGTTAGAAAAGCCGCAAGTAAAAAAAAGTGTGGGAAAGCAGCAAAAGCGCTTAGTCCCAGCCAGTATAGCATATTGAAGCATAATCGCATTATACGTCGTTGGCATCTTCCCAAATGCGCGAATGTGAAAAATTTAAAACCGTTTAGTATTAAACAGTTAATAAAATAATAAATAATAATTTGGCATGATATCGACTCTAAAAGATTAGCTTCAAATCCACGTTTTTTATTTTCAAAAAATTCCTGGTCCAATGTTTGTAAGAAAAAAAGTTTGCTATACAACTTACGTGGATTTAATAACTGGTTAGAGGTATCACAATGACACGGATATTAGCCGACCAAGGCCAGTACAGCCCTCTTCAAGATGCATTCAGCACTAGATGTAAAAACGAAATCAACCAACACAAAAAGTCGCTGGAAAGGAGCTGAGATAAGTATTGAGGCAGTAGTCACGGGCATGTAGCACGAACACATCTATTATGCGCTTGCCACCAGAATAAACAGTAATTTGTTGGTAACCGTAAGATGTCCGACAACACTACATTGACGTTATGGCTTCGTAGCAATGATGAAGCAGCGTGGTAACTGCGATTTTGAGGAAACTTTAGTCACAAAGGTCTCTTTTTAATTTGTTGCTTGCTTTATTTTGCAACTTATTTTGTTATTTTATATTTGTTTCGTTATGTATTTATATGGATCCTTGTTCATTTTTAAGTATAATCTAAAAAAGTACTTATAAGTTTATCTAATTAATAAAAATAATAGAATTAATCGAATTAACAATATGCAGCAGCCTGAGTAAAAAAACTGAAATATGTTAAAATGTTTAGTTTTTATTGAAATGTTTTTTTTTTTATTATCTGACTTCATGCAAGAAAACGTGTCGGAATGCATTCTCTGGTCCGCTGGAACTTAAAAGTTATTGCTATGCATTAATATATTAAATTGAATGCAAAATGTATGGTAATTTGGGCAAAATTATTTCATTAATTTAATGGCGGCGTAGGATTTATCTAAGAAAATGGCGTTTCATAGAATAAATAACTTTGAGGCGTCCTAACTAAAAAGCACAACTTCGTGCTGCCATCTAATGGTTCTATCTGAAATTTGTTTATATTTGTTCCAGTGCTACCAATGTAGTGGCCTTACGACTTAGTTTAAGGGGTCTTTATTACTCTACGATACTGCAAAATTGATTTTAAGTAGCTAAAGGATGTTGCAGTGGTATGGACCATGATAGAAACATATAAAGGTCGATCCACTTCTTCTTAGTCGCCCCCCTTCTGATATAAACTGTGTTAATGACATTTCCTTTTGAAAATGAGCTAAAGTATTCTTCTACAAAAAACAAACTGATTTATACTAAAGGGTGTTTTTTTTACAGGTTTGTGTTTCGAATAGAGATAAAACTGGCATTTTGTGGTCAAATCTGGCAACTCTAATGTCATTTATGTTCAGTTTGGTTTGCCATTTCATCATGAACAGGTTGACAAAAGAACAACGCTTGCAAATCGTGCAAATTTATTTCGAAAATAATGGTTCAGTTCGCGAAGTTTACCGTGAGCTCCGTCCATTTTATGGTCGACATAATCGTCCATCAGAGCAATTAATTCGGTTAACCATGGATCGTTTTCGCACTACGTTTACTCTATGTGATAATACGCATCCGCAGTGCGCACCGAAGAAACAATTGCCGCTGTAGAGCAAAGTGTTGAAGAGGACCCGAATGAATCGATTCGCCACCGTGCACAGCAATTGGAGCTTTGTCCATCAACTTTATGGACGATTTTGCGCAAAGATCTTGGCTTGCGACCTTACAAGATCCAGCTTGTGCAAGAATTAAAGCCGCGAGACCATGCAATGCGTCGTGATTTTGGTGTATGGGCCGAAAATGAGATTGATTTCGATGCTGATTTTCATCGCAAAATTTTGTTCAGTGATGAGGCTCATTTTTGGTTGAATGGCTACGTCAACAAGCAAAATTGCCGCATTTGGAGTGAAGAGAATCCACATGAGACCCTTGAAACGCCATTACATCCACAAAAACTGACTGTTTGGTGTGCTCTATGGGCTGGTGGAGTCATTGGGCCATACTTCTTCCGCAATAATGCTGGAGAGGCAGCTACCGTTAATGGAGACCGGTATAGAGCCATGATAACCGACTATTTTGTTCCCGAATTGGATGGCATGAATGTGGATGAGTTGTGGTTCCAACAAGACGGCGCTACATGCCACACAGCGCACGTCACAATCGATTTATTGAAGTAAACATTCGATTCGCGCATAATTTCGCGGAATGGACATGTCAATTGGCCACCAAGGTCGTGTGATTTGACACCATTGGATTATTTTCTTTTGGGATATGTGAAGTCGCTCGTCTACACCAACAAACCAGAAACGTTAGGGGAATTGGAAGCCAACATTCGTGGCGTTATTGCCGACATACGGCCCCATATGCTCGAAAAAGTGGTTGAAAATTGGACCTGTAGAATTGGCTTTATTCGAGCCAGCCGCGACGGCCACATGCCCGAAATCATATTTAAACATTAATGGCATAAAATTATCCTTCCAATAAAGTCAAATTGATGGACCTTAAAACGATTTTCTTGTGTTTTATTTCAATTCGAAGTTCTATACCCCTAAAAAAACACCCTTTATAAGCGGAACAATTTGTAAAATTGAATAGAATAACTAAACTAAAGTGAAGTTTTTTTCGACTTCCGGCGGTACCTTTTATGAGGCAGAGGTGGCTAAACGGATGCTTGGTAACTGCAGATGTGGTACCAAAAGAACCATTTGTATGCTCAGCAACTTTTCCGTCAAAGACTGATACAAAATATATACAGTTTATATCTTGTTGTAGAAGGAAAGGGGATAGACGTACGATGGACCACTAAAGGTAATTAATAATTACTACTTGGTGCTATATCCATACCACCGACTATATCTAAGCCGAGCTTCGCTCCCAAATTGTGGTGTGCTGCGCTTATTTATTCCTACAAATTGGTGGGACCTACATGTTTCACGCCGATTCCGAAAGCTACCTACAAGGCAGATGAATTTTTGCTAAGAAGCGTTTCGTAGCAGAAATACACTCGGAAAGTCTGGTAACCCACTGCCAAGGCTGACTTCGTTTAGAAAAATCTATCCCCATCTACCTCTATACCCCGAAGGCAGTGACAACGCGTGTCAGAGGTTTTAAACATGATTTTTAGCTAAGTTTTGGTATATCACCACTTGAACAATGAAAATAAAGCCAAATATTGCTTTGAAAAAACATGAAAAGCTTTGTCTCTGCGTTAGAAACTCCCTGAGAATGGTGTCTTTAAGTTTTAACGAAATACAAATATATATGTTGACTTGGAAGCAGAGATTTATAATTTGTACCATTTACACATTTTAAAGCAGCTGCGTGGATCCGATTTTGAAAGTATTTTTTATTAAACTCCAAACGTCCCCTTAAATACTACAAAAATTATGTGTTGAGATGGCAAAGCTCTTTGAACAACTGATAAAAAGTGCGAGTGACAGCCAACAGCATGGCTCAATAATAAAGTTGTCTCGTTTTATCAGCTGATTGCATTTTTTTGAACACACTGGCGTATAGCTTGTCAAAAGAAGATGCAAATGCTAGTGTGAACAGATTATTCAATGCTTTCTTTGAAATAAATATTTTTTTAAACCTTAAACTCCGAAATAATTTAACGACATTTTCAAAAATATCCAAACAATCTTCAAAAAATATTTCCTTTTGTTGATTATCATAAAAATATTTTTTTAATTACTAAATAAGAAATAAATCCACATGTTGCAATGATTATGAAAAAAAAAAAAACATTTTTAGGAGCTTTTTAGTTTAGGTTGTTAGTCTTCTTAGTGATTTATCAGCACTGATTTGAACAAAGCAATGGGGCCTAGCTCTGTGTAATGGAGGCTTTATTATCACTATGAAATATTACATACAAGTTCCATAAATTTAAAAGAGAATGGAAGACCCCAAAACCCCACTGAAACTTTTACAGCTACTTAAAAGTAGCGGTAACTTTAAAGTTAAAGTTTTGAAAACTTTGAGGTTAGGTTACTAGTAACCACAGGATTCTCCATACCGTAATACTACATACATTTTAAATAATCTCAAAGTAACCATTAGTTGTAGAAAATACCTCGTAGTGACTGGGAATTTCTCAAATAAAGTTAGTTATTCATCGAAGTAAAATATTTCGTTAAAGGCAATGTGCCCTAACCGCAATTTTGGCGTAATCAACAAAATTCCAAAAATCCGTATTTTGACAAATATAGATAACAAGCGGACCGGGCAGACGTCGTTATGACTAAAATTTGACTTGCCTACTTTTAATAAATTGTACTTTTTTCCTCCTCACTTAGCTCTTCTTCTACATTTATCCGTGTATCGTTCTTTTTCTTTCTGCTTTTGATTTTCCCCATATCCCATATACCGTTACTCTTCTTAATCCTCTTCATTTTTCTCTAACACCACCTATGTTTCAAATTTCTAATCCTACTTCCCTTCTTTTTCCATTTCCTCTAAATGTAGTGATATTCGAAGATATATACTAGAAGATATATAGAATTAACTTTTATTTTTTTGATGTATAGAACACATACCTATATATAAAATATCATTTTGAACCAAATAAGTTCCTAGCTATGCTGAGGTGCTACTTTAAATACACTGGGGGCTTTTTCAAAATCTATAGGTAGCCAGGTCGTACCCAACAAACTTCTAAACCTAGCGTCGAAATTTCATAGAGATCGACTATAAACTTTGGACATTAATGAAGAACAAACAAAACCGAAAAGTGTGGGCGTGGCACGGCCTATGATTTAACCCATTATCCCAAGAATATACTGTGGAAATTTCATAAAAATCGGTTGAGTACTTTGGCAGAAAAGCGTGAAATAAAGGAGCTTGAGATGCTGGCCAACGGGAATAATGCCCGAAAATTCTATCAAAAAATTCGGCGAATGACAGAAGGTTTCAAACCCGGGGCAAACTCCTGTAAGAATGAGACCGGCGACCTGGTGACCGATGTTCAGAGAACACTCAGAATATGGAGGGATCACTTCTCTGCCCTTTTAAATGGAGAAACTGAGCAAGAAACCAGAGAAGATGCCGAACCCGAGCCCACAATCGAAGATGATGGAATTGACGTTCCACAACCCGACTACAATGAGGTGCGAATAGCAATATCCCGATTGAAAAACAATAAAGCAGCTGGCGCTGATGGTTTGCCTGCTGAGCTATTCAAACACGGAGGCGAGGAGCTGGTAAGGCGCATGCATCAGCTTCTATGCAGAATTTGGTCGGATGAATGCATGCCTGAAGATTGGAATCTAAGTGTTCTCTGCCCAATCCACAAGAAGGGCGATCCTGCAAACTGCGCCAACTATCGCGGAATCAGCCTTTTGAATATCGCATATAAGGTCCTATCAAGCGTATTGTGCGAAAGACTGAAACCTGATGTGAACAGACTGATTGGACCTTATCAGTGTGGCTTCAGACCTGGTAAATCTACCATCGACCAGATTTTTACAATACGCCAAATCTTGGAAAAAACCCGTGAAAAAAGAATCGACACGCATTATCTCTTTGTTGATTTTAAAGCCGCTTTCGATAGCACGAAAAGGAGCTGCCTATATGCCGCTATGTCTGAATTTGGTTTCCCCGCAAAACTTATACGGCTATGCAAAATGACCTTGAGCAACACCGCCAGCTCGGTCAGAATTGGGAAGTACCTCTCCGAGCCGTTCGAAACTAAACGAGGTTTCAGACAGGGTGACCCCCTATCGTGCGGTTTCTTTAATTTAATGCTGGAGAAAATAATACAAGCTGCAGAACTTAACCGCGCTGGAACAATATTTTATAAAAGCGTCCAACTGTTGGCATATGCTGACGATATTGATATCATTGGCCTTAACAACCGCGCCGTAACTTCTGCTTACTCCAAATTAGAAAAAGAAGCGGAGAAAATGGGATTGGTGGTGAACGAGGGCAAAACGAAGTACCTTCTGTCATCATGCAAAGAGTCAGCGCATTCGCGCCTTGGCAACCAAGCCACTGTTGGCAGCAATAATTTCGAAATAGTAAAGGACTTCGTTTACCTGGGAACCAGCATTAATACCAACAATAATGTTAGCCTAGAAATCCGACGAAGAATCACTCTTGCAAACAAATGCTACTTCGGACTGAGTAGGCAATTGAAAAGTAAAGTCCTCTCTCGACGAACGAAAATAACACTCTACAAGTCACTCATCGCACCCGTCCTGCTATATGGTGCAGAAGCGTGGACACTAACAACATCTGATGAGGCGGCTCTGGGAGTATTCGAGAGAAAGGTTCTTCGAAAGATTTGTGGACCTCTACGCGTTGGCGACGGCGAGTACCGAAGAAGATTTAATGATGAGCTGTATGAACTTTACGCAGACGCCGACATAGTTCAGCGAATTAAAACACAGCGGCTTCGCTGGCTAGGCCACGTAGTGCGAATGAGCGAAGATGCTCCAGCCCAGAAGGTATTCTTATCGGCACCCGCCGGTGGAAGCAGAGGAAGAGGGAGACCACCACTCCGATGGAAGGACCAAGTGGAGACCGATTTGCGATCCCGCGGTGTTTCCAATTGGCGCCAGTTGGCGCAACGAAGAAACGACTGGCGAGCTATGTTGGACGGTCAAAATCGCCCAGGCGGTTAGATGACCATTTAAAGAAGAAGACTTTGGGCGCCTATAAAGGACACACAGACACACATTCATTTTTATTTATAAGATTCTGTTTATTTTAAACCATCTCACAAAAAATTATAATGTAATGCATGTACATATTATTACAAAAATAGAGCAAAGGCAATTATGATGTAAGCAGCATTTTGCTTTAACATTTTTTATATTTATAAACTAAAAAACCTTTATTTATTAACATTTTATTTTTGTTGGTTACACTAAAATCATTTTTTTATTGTTTTTGATTACCTTTGATTATTTTCGATTTTGTTCTTTTTTTTTTGATTTTTTTCCAATTTTAATCAATAAGTTGTTTCAGAACGTTAAAATTAAAATAATCATTATTGATTGAATGAGCCATCCAATTAATTGATGACTCAATTCTGGGACGAAATTACGACATACGTTCCGTGATCGTAATCAATTTTTAAGTCACAACAACGTTGAAACTGTCTAACTTTTTAAGAGAGTAATAATGCATAATTGAAATGACCGGTACTTCCAGCCAATTGCTCACGTATGCCGTCATTCCGAGTTATGAGCTTCGAGCCATTGTGATTTAAAATGCTTTCGATCACGGAACGTAAAACGTAATTCGACCCTTTATTTTAAATTAACAGGTCTGGCGATTTTTTTTTCAAAAGAATTTTTATCTTTCAAAATTTGAAATTTTCTTAAAAAATAAAATGTGAACTTGCCGCTTTTGAGGTAGCAAGAAAAATTGGGAGCACTTATAACTTTTTCGGATTGCTTCTTTTTTTTTTTATTATTTTTTATTAATTTTATCGAGCATCGAGCAGATAAGTGTAGGATGTGAACTGCAGACTTAAATTATTATATAACAAAGTAGCGGAACTTGAAAATATTTCAAGAATTTTCATGAACTTTTTACAAATTCTTTTACCATTTATATGAAACTGAATTTATTTCAGAGAAAAACAAAATTTTAATATTCTTCATTACTTAAGATAAAACATGTGTTCTTTTTCATATTTACATGAATTGACACTTTAATACATATCAACGTACAAAAAAAAAATAGTAAATTTTTTCATGAATACCAACATTATTAAAATGCATTATTCATATGCCATTCGTAGTGTTTTAATAAATTTCGTAGCTTGTTTTCATTTCTTTGCTAAGTAGTGTCTTTTGGCTTTAGCACAGGCACTTCGCACTTCCGAAAAAGATTGCATCAAAAATTCATGATGGTAGTTTTTGCTTTCTTGTATTTTGGCCCACGCTCATTTGGCAAATTCTGTGAGTTCGTAGTTATTTATAAATGTATCTACATACCTAGATATGTGGAATATAGGTGTATAAAAATGTATAATTTTGTTCATGCATACAAATTGATGCTTACATACATGTGTGTTTATGCGTATTTTATGGAAATTAATTATGCCGCCTTCATTTGGCAACACTAGTTCTGTTCGTGTATTCAATTTTCAGTGAGGTCCAGCAAATGTTGTGGCAAAATTTCATGTTGTGACGTTCTTTTACGCAAAAATTTGCCAATTTGAGTAAGCTAAGAGACCGAGTGTGACAGCTGGCAAGCTTGATTTGTACTAATCTGTTCACACTATTCTTGCATGTGTTCTCTCTGTGATAGAATGACGGCGACTTGTTGGCTATTTTTATTCTGGTGAATACCCGAACAGTGCTATTTCTAAACATTCAGAGACTTGTACTTTACATGTTTGCAGCTCGTTTGTTTTTGTTGGATTGCCATTTCAGACATTTAGTTATTAATCCAGAATTTTTGTTGCTGCTTTTTTGATGTTGATTTTTTTTAACTCTTTGCATGTGTGTGGGCATTTGGCGCGTTCAAAAAAGCAGAGTATACACCTAAAAATGTGTGCGTTCCACAGCAATTCACATGTAGCATGAATTTGAAGCTTAACTAGGCAGGCACCTGTCGTTTTCTGTATAAACCATTCCTATTTCTAACTAAATCGATTTTGATATGAATCGATTTTAATTTTTGTAATCATTCTGCCTTGTGTGAGTGCAATGAATTTCATTAACTGAAGTCTGCTGACTTAAATTATTTCAAAAGTGGTGAAAATATATAGATATATCTGGAAAATGTTTGCATAGGAACTATATATACAATTTTCAATGCAATTTAAGAACGGGTCCAAAAGCAGTCTGGCATTTTGTGAACTCGAAAAAGTTGTGTTCCAATTCTCCCTCAGCACTTTTTCTTTGCGACAAAGTGCCTAACACGCCTATAGAAGCTGTGATACTCTTTTGCTCGTTTATAAGTTCGATTTCGTTACCTAGTCGGACAGTGAAGAGCTCGTATCTTATTATATACCAGAATCGTTTGATTTCGGTAGTATAACGCTTTCTAGAAAAAAAATTTACTTCCCTTTTCGGATTATTGATATCAAGGTAAAAATGCGATTAAGCAATATTTTGTAAAATGTTATCAAGATAAGAAACTTAGCAACTTTTCTGATAAAAAATGTGTGAATTTTCATAATTTATTTTGGCTAAATTTTATTCACACATGGCATAAACAATATTAATTATTATATCCATGAAGTCGAAAGAAAAAAAATTCCAAAAAATCAGAACAAATTGAATACATTTTTTTTGTACACCACCTTGTGTTCGTTTTTTATTTTGACACCGAGGCCTGACTGAAATCGAAATAAATGTTGAAAAACGATTCCAGAACGTTATTTGAATGGCTTCATACCTTACTTCAAAATAGTCAACCAAAAATATCATTTCTTAAAAATATTTATTAAAAATAATTTAAATGTTGGTACGCATTACGCTCAAGGTTCACATACATAAAGTCATAAGCTCGCGTCTTGGTGTTGGCAACAGCAATTTTTTAACAAAAAGCTTAACTTGGCTTTTTTTATTATTATTATTAAATATTCCTCTAAACTTGTTTTAGCAAAATTTCATCTTATTCGGACTAACTCGATTTCAGTTTAAAAAAATCTAGTCGGCAACTAGTATATTTCCGACTTGTTTGGTGTTTCACTGCGTACACGCTGCTAGCTGCTCTGCGGTTGCTTTCATCTACGCACGTCAACGCGCACATATAATTTTTGTTTTATTTACATATAAACATTCATTGGGTTTCAAACGTACAAACTTAATTTCACACCAACAATTTCATTTTGGTTTTTGCGTTTATGCAAATGCCATATATCTAGAGTGTAAGTATGTATGTATGTACAGTTGTGTTCAATATAATGGTAGTGAAATTAAATTGGATATCGTTCGACGGAATAAAAAGAAGCTGTGGTTTTAATTATTTTTATTTAAAATATAGCGAATTCCATAACAAAAGCTACATAAAAAGAAATTTTAAACTTCATACAAAGTTCAGGAAAGTTATTTAAACTTAAAAATTGACATCAAAATTTCGATATATTTTTGGGCAGAGTTTTAGAAAATTTTCGAGTACGCAGTTTTGTTCAATATTAGCACCATAATGTGCAACTTAGAATTCCACTGAATTTTTAGATTTTTTTGTCATGGATTTTGGGTATTTTTTTCTATACAAAATTTATTTTTCTTCATGCGTTGCATGGAAGAAACCACTCAACACCCTTTTCAAAAAAAATTCTGGAAATTCAGAGTTTTAACTTGCACAATGGTTTACTAGAATTGATTGGGCTACAAAACTGCGTACTCAAAAATTTTCTAGAATGTCTGCCAAAAAATTTGAAGACTTTGATCTCCATTTTTTAAGGTTTAATTAACTTTCTTAAATTTTGTGTAAACTTCAAAATTTCTTTTTATGTGGTTTCTGTTATGAAGATTATTAAAATCACAGCTTATTCTTATTTCACCGAACGATATCCATTTTAATTTCATTCATTCATTCATTCATTCATTTTTACTCATTTCACTACTATTCTATTGAGCACAGCTGTATGTGTGTTAGGCAAAATATTGCGTATACGCCACGCCCTACACAAACTTAGTTGACAACTGAAATTAATTGCGCTAAGCTCCATTACAAACGAATAATGCCGTCGTTTTTTTGTGTGTGAGAAATTTTAAATTTTTAGACATATTGATAGTCAACTTCAGTAAATACTTAATTTATCATTTTTGTCACTTACTTATTGCCAATGACAACATAGAATTTGAGCTGAAATTTAAAACGAAAAAATAAACGAGAAAAAATAATGTACAAATATGATATGAAGTCGTCTAACGATATAATGTATGTATATGCTCTACAAATAATACTGTAGTTTGATTATGCCCCTCAAACTGAAACTCTTATCTCACTCACTCCACCGGCATTTCATGCGTAATTCAAGATTTTATAATGCAACTTGCTGTGCTTGCCCCATTTATGACTTTTAAGTCTCTGAAGCTGTGAATTGATTAAAATGGCAGGGAGGGCCGTATGGAGTTGAGAGTTTCCTAAGACTTCATACCATATCATTCAATGAAAGATATTATAAAAAACCAAAAATAGTATCAAGGTGGCTAGTAACAATAAGTTCCTAGATACTGCCGGAAAAAACTTTCTTCTGCAACGGCAGTGAGCATATTGTATTCCAGAGCTATTCGTTCTTGTTCCAAACAGTGCTCTACCTAACAGGCACGATCACTCTACGAATCGTCCTCAAGCTCTTCTAAAGAAAGCCCATGGAAACAGGTAATATCAACAAGGTTGGACCAGGGTGATAAAGCTGAAAAGGTTGTGAAGATAATTATTGATCCTTGTGCAGAGGTTGTCGACAGAGTGAACGAAGCCATAGTAGTACAGTCATCAACGTTGGAGACTATAGTCTGGCGCACGTATAGCTGCAATCATTTACAGGAGTGCAGTACAGATTAGCACTGCTCTGAACCGACCGTGAAAACTTAAATGTCGTGAATTTCCCGTCTTGAAAATTTTCCTGGAATCTGATAAAGTGTTGTTCGTAAGAGTTTTTAAAGTTTGTATCAAGGACTGTTCATTCAGCTACAACGGTTGTGATCGGAAGTTTCAACTCAATACGCCTAAGTGCATCATAGGATGGTCCTGGTCCTTGATAGAGAGATCGAGTAGCGACATATTTCATATCACGTTCAGAAATAAAGAAGAGAATAAAACAACCAGCTTAACTTTGTGCTTTATATAAAGCTTCCAGGTTAGTTTAGGTGTCAATAGGATGAATAGGTATTTTGTACTATCAGAAAGATGAAAACTCTGTCTTTGAGGGTTTCTCCCTTAAGTCAGCTTAATAAATATTTTCTACCCGATCCCACTAATTAAGTCTAGACCTGATACCAGTAGCACTCTGTCGTCCTGCAGAGTTGACGAAATATGTTGTCTATACCAAAAATCCCGAGCAATGGAGACAAATGCGATCCGTGAGCTGTGCCTCTCCACGGTTGTGGTGTGACCTCACGAGAAAAGTTAATGAAGAAACAGCCAAAACATTCCGTCCATAATTTTTTCACAATGCACAGCTGAGTATATAATGGTGAGTTTCCCCTGAATTAAGATTTATTTTACTATTTGTTCTTTAATTTTTGTCGCTTTTATTGGCGCCACCCAGATTTATCTATTAACTTTGCTGTCAGTGGAAATATTTCAAATCATACTGACACAAACGAACAGGGCAAGCAGATAGGGTAGCAATAATTTTAAGTTTATGACAGCAATGGACAGCACGAGCAAAGTTTTTGTTCAGCACGTTAAGCACACATACCACAAAGCATCAAAAACTCATATCCTTGTTGAGCGGCTATTGATGGACTATCAAATTAATTTCACACAATCGATAGAATGGCTCTTCCGACCTTCAGCATTACTCAAATGAAATCCAGACGCGACCGTTATATCAAAAGTGTTATTCAACAAATTTGGAATGGGCAATGACAAATAAGCCACAAGGCTCCCTGCTAGAAAATGCTGAGTACTTTGGGCAAAATTCCGAAATCATTTATGCAATCCCCTTTTATTTTCCAACACATTCACATTTCCAAATAAACTTTGCTTTTGAAGTTAATAAGGGGGAGTATTCAAATTCTTCACAGGGCCTCATAGTGTAATCAACGAGATGAAGTAAATAAAAAAAGACAGAAAACGTACGCTATTTGAAATAGTACGTTTGTATTTTCCAGGTACGCAGGAGGGGAAAATCTCAAAGAATTTTTGTCCGTTTTTGTAAAAAAGGAGTAAATAGTTAACTACTTTCTAACATCAACAATAGCAGACATTTTGTTTTTGTATTTTAATTTAACGCGAAGAATAAACAATTTCAAGAAGGGTCTGCGGAGATGGTAGATCTTGTTCTTAGTCGATAATAAATTGTATTTAGCTCCAATCTTTGGATACTAAGGAATATACCACCGCCAATTGAATAAGAAGCTTCCCCATAAAAGTGGTCACACTTGCCTTATGAAAATATTACTTATTACTTTTCTTTGTTTTATAATTATTTGGTTGTTTGCGTATTGGTAGAAGATATTTCTGACTCACTTTTCACATCATGTATTTCATATATTGTTTGAAAATTTTGTCTTTGTGAGGTACTGTTAAGCGCATGGTCAAAGATGCAGGATAGGGCTACCATATTCTTCGGTTGTATATGAATCGGAATCGTTGCACTGTTTAGCTCTTGTGGGATGAAAAAAAATTGCTTTTCTATAGGCCTAGATAAATTTTTTTTGTAAACAAATTGAACTTATTTCATGCCGATATCAAGAATGAAAGTATGGATTTTATACGGGCTTTACTATAGTGATATGTCAGTTACTGTATTTGGTGCAAAGTCCTTAAAATCTTGCAGAAACCTATAGTTTTGTGATTTCATTGAAGGATATCTCTAAAGATAAATCACCTTTTTTCGTGAAAAAACCTGATATTTACTGAACTTTGCTTTCAAGAACTACCAAAAGCTATTACCCGAAAACAGCCGAATTTGAAATTTGTTTGACTCATAAGTGGGCGGTGCCCTTCCCACTTTTCAAAATTTTACAAAATTTATATAAAAAATAAGAAAATTGATGTAAGTACAAAATTATATTATTATACCTGCATTCCTTTAATTAGATATGGGCAGTTCAATATTTCTACCTCCTTTCCATGTAACTTTTATGAGAAAGTAGGTCTGGTATAGACATAGTTTTGTGGACACACTGTGATTTTGTAATCTTTAAAGGAATATGCCATGAAGACATGGCCTCTCCAACCATTTCAGCTAATGCTATAATTGTACTGTCTAGGTGTTAAGATCTATGCAATCTGTTAGACCTAAGGTTATTCGGCTTTGTTAATTGTACTTTTGTTATAATCACATATTTATAAAAGTACGTTCAGTATCTGCTATTAGTCGACCGCTTTATGTTTGTGTCGACTTAAAACAAATAAATAAATAAATAAACATTTGTGTGAACGGTATTTCTGTTGAGTAGTGAAATATTAGTAATTTTCGTTTCTTGGACCGAAGTAATAACGAAGTCATTATTTTCTTCCTTAGCATATTATTCCATTTCGTAGAACATCTCTCTCAAGTTCTTCTTGCCATTCCCTTTTGTAATTTTAATGGCATTTTTTCTCTTAGGTTTAAGCTTGTCATTATTCATCAATGCACAGTAGTTGTTTACAGTGATAACCAATCAAATTGTGGCTTCGCCGATCGAATAAACTATGAAAATAATAGTCACCAACACAGTTTGACTGCGACAACGATTAAATTGTTCACTCACTTTGCCGCAACCGACTTGATAAGGAAAATTATCGTAGCTCTAAATACCAACAAATATGGCATCGCACGAACATTGCTCAGTATTTCATTTAACTTATAGGCACACAAACATAGCTACATACATATATACACATTAGCAGTTAAGAAAAGTTGAAGTATTGTTTCTTATTTGTTCTCCTTGTTTGTCGGCCTTAATGAGCAATCCATCCATTTTGCTTGCAGAGCAAGACAAAGAAAATGAGAAAGTATTTAATTTTTGTGTAGGCGCCTCGGTCTATTGATATCTTTGCTTTGGTACTCAATGATTTAGTGCTGGCAACGCCTTAGTTTTGTGTTTGCTTAATGGAAGGCCCGCTCAGGCAAGCGGAAGTGTGGATTGTAAATTAAGGATTATGCTAATAACCCATTTTATGCTTAAGAACTACTTCATTATGCTGGTGAAGTGAAAGCTAAGGGAATTTGCATTAAGTCATAGGCGTGCTCTTTAATGAATACAATTTGGTGCACTTAAGCGTTGCGATTTGTTGAACATATTAGTAGTAAAGTTGACAGTTCTTTCTGTGGTTTAAAAGTTTTAGTCTTAAAGTTGTTTCTTAATAGGTATTTTTTACACGCAACCACTAAGAGATCTATGAATAAAATTTTCAAAAGTTGTTTCACTATTTTTTTATTTATTTTATTTTTTTATTTATTTATTTAACAACAAGCATTTCTAAAAATATTTACATAATAAACTTCCTTTAGAAAGCGTTATATAAGCGTTTTGCCTATGAATTTATTTGAAGGTTTAAAGTTAACTTTTTACAAACATCAAAAACGAATTTTAGTTGATCATTTATCTTTGAAAGTCAAAAGTAATGTTTAAAAAAACTCCTCGGGGGTTGCTCTGTATTGCGATGAAAAAGGAAATGCAATGCGAGAGCTGTCAAATCACATACATTTCTTTCAACTGCGAAGAAAATTTCTTTCGCAGACTAACACCCTGAAAAATATATGTTTTTAACATATATGTAATATTTCTATATTGACATTAATGTATCTTCTCGATGTGTAAAAATTACGAAATCATTTTGAGGCAGGCTAGTACCGCTTTTGTGAATATATTGTGTATGTGTATATTTATAAACGAAAAAATTTTAAAAATTGTCAAAGCAATCCAGCAGCGGATTCCGTTGTAAGGGGTCCAAATTTAAACACGATTTAAGAAATTTTAAAAAGTAAAAAATAATACATATATCTGTTGGAACAAGTAATAATGCTTGTTGACAAAAGTTTAAAAAAGTAGAAATGGTTTTTGGCCTTAACTATGTGTTTAGCTATAACTTTAAAGGATCTATTTTTGTGTTGGAATATCCGCTCCGCTCTCACTGCATAACCGATCTTGAAATAGATAACATGCTGCATTTTTCTCTGTTATAATAACCGAGGTTGTTTATAAAAAAAAGGTATGTTTCAATAGCGTTGGCAACTAACCTCAATTACATATTTGTGTAGTTATACATTTTCTGAACCCAAGAATATTCACAAACTCTTAAGTTAAAAGAGCGTCTTTCGGAAAACTAATTCTTATTTATTTTATTTTGTTTTAAAAGCAATGTGATGTTAACTCACTTGACTAATATTGTATTCGTTCCTCTTCTGCTGGAATACACGAAACAACCTACAGAATTGATACAATATAAAAGACTATACCCTAGACATAGTTTATTTTCTTGTGTATAAATCGCTTTCAATGACCGCTGTAGTGAATTTTCTTTTTTTTTTTTTTTTTGAAACGCTCATGACTTTTTGAAAAATTTTTGTCAATAAAAATATGTGCCTGCCTCGCTCAAAAATAATATATCTATACTGTAATGTTTTCGAACGGTATTAGCTCTTACTGCCAATAAAGAAGTAATAAATATATGGTTTTTATAAATTTTTTTTTACTCAAAGTGTTTTTAATACTTTTCATACAATTTTGTACATGGGAATGGTGATAAAAAAGCATAAAAGTTTTGTAAACGAAAAATCTTGTAGAGAAAACCCTAAAAAAGCCCATGAAACTCTTAAAATTAAAAATATGTATAGAAATACCATTCTAAAAAAGTTTATAAACTAATTTTATTTTTTATAAATATGGTGGTTAGTGGTTATTTCCATAAGCTTTTTTAAAAAATTTAATTAAATTTTATTCTTCCTGCTGGGTTGTTATTTACACTAACACTGACATCAGACAAAGTTTATATTTTTTTAAATTATTTTGACATTATTTTTCAGGACGGCGAAAAAAGATAAACTTCAGTTCTTTGTTTCGATTTTTTGAGGCTAAGGCAGAACCAAGGCTAATATGGAATATTTTGCTGGCGAATTTGCATTCACTGATGGAATAAATATAAACACATGTACCGCATTACCTGATCCGCCTACTTTTTTCTTATTGGTGGCTGCGTTAGTTAAGGACAGAAAAGCTAGGTTTTTGTGGAGCAGCTATGGAGCAAGATTAAGCTTAAATATATTAAGAAACTCGTAAATGTGTAGTATTAATCAAGATATGTAACCGATTAAAATAAAGTTCCAGTTACGCTTTTTTAACATATTTTGCTTCCGGTTTCGTTCTTCAACATTTATTTCGGTTTCGGTTTCAAAATAAAAAACGAACAGAAATTTGTGAACAAACACTTTTATTAGGTTTATTACTTAGCTGCAAAGTTCAAGTGGTTTAAAATAGGTCTGATTTTTGAAAAAAAAATTTCTGCCAACATCCTACATTATCTCCAATATAACAGTACATTTTGTTCATGCCATATAGGTATTCAACTTAGCCAAAATTAATTCTAAAAATTAACACATTTTTTTAGTGGAAAAGTATAACATTTATTTCTATACCTGTTCTCAGTCGTTTCTGCAGATATGTATTTGTAGGGCACTAAACAATTAACCAGTTAAAATATTATAGTCGCCTCAGGAAGTTCGACTTACCAGTTTGACCTATTCTATTCTGGTCAAAATAATTGGCCTGAAAAGCGAGCTCCAGCTGGCAATATACTTATAAATATACTTACTATAACTCTAGAAAAGTATTTGAATATTAGCAGAGTACCAGGTGCCACCATGGATTGCGAATAGTTCATACAATCCCGTTACCCAAAATCAGGCTATAGATCTCCATCATCCGTTTTCCATGGATTTCAAACTCCATCACAATCGTCTCCATTAACGCTTCTTCTTCATTTTCGTACTTCCATCGATCTTACTCTTAATCTCCATTTTTACCTTCACCTCAATCTTGGTTATAATACTTGTAAATTTTGACAATTCTTTTTAAAAATTTTGCTACATAGGGTCAAATTTGTGTCATTTCGCAATAAGCAATTAAGTATACTCAAGAAAATTCGCAAAATTATAGCATTATCATATAATTTTGGAAGATTTTGTATTATCTTTTTTTATTAACTATTCTTCTTTCTTTTATTCACCTTCCGTTTCTATGCTTTATCCCTTTCTGTCACATAAGTTTAATAAAGGACTCCATCTCTAGAGTTTTTCCGAAATACTTTCCCCTATCCATCTCCTTACCCTCAATTCCTTATCTGCCTCTAAATCGACAAATCGATCCCCATATTCGACTTGATACTCATCCCAATTGACAGAAAGAGAGAACAGTTCAGTTGAGCTCTAAAATCTTCCCTAAGTCACCATCAGTAATTCTTTCAAAGAAATTTTCAATGTGCAGACACAACTTTTCTAAAGTTTTATTGAAGATAAATACAGTAAAAAGATGATAAAAATTTTTCAAGGACTACCTTTATATTTATGTCGCCTCCACCTTTACATACGCAAAACTCAGAAATTCACTAAAATTGGTATGATTAGAATTTCAAAACTAAACCCCACATATACCATGTCTTTTTTCTCATGTTTTTATTTATTATTTTTTAGTGCTATCTACAAAAAATATTTTATCCAGCATAGAAATAACGAATAAACACAGCCTAATTATACATAGATTTAGCGAGTAACGAGTAAATCTTTGATATGAAAACAAGCCCCCTTACCGTAATTTTTTGGCAAAGTGTAGTGATGCAAGTAACATTTTGTTTTAATTTTTCATATTTGTAAACTAAAAACCTTCTCCTCTAAAATTTTAATTTTGTTGGTTACGTCAAAATGGCTGTTAGAGCTTGATATGAATTTATATAAAATATTTAAGAAATATGTATATATATATATATGTAATATATTTCCTTGCGAAACAATCAAAATGTGAAAGGCAAACTTTCTCTGCAAAATTTGCGTAATCAAAGATATCATGGCACAAACGTTGTGTGCAGCAATGAGAACGGTTTATTAGTGTTTGGTTGATCAAAGGTTGCCGCGCCAAAAATGCACTATACAAAACCCAAAGCCTCACTCAAAGTTTTCGTTTGTAACGCTAACAATGCGTTGATATATCTGGCGTACTCCCACATGCACATTGCTTACTTGCGTATGTGTGCCATGTGATACGCCTTAAAAGGCAGCGCAATGCGTGATTGAGACGAATGTGTTTGCATCCGTTTGTTTCGATTGACCCCTCTACTTGAGATAGTCACCGAAGTGGAATGTGAAAAGCACCGTACAATGCTGAAAGCCCACTACGAAAAGCAACCCCAGCGCACAATCATTTCAATGGAATGTACTGAATCGAATGAGAAGCCAAGCAAATTGAAGCACTGAAAGGTCTCTATCTTTGAAGTCGTGGATGATGTGGTAGGCCGAAAAAATCAGAAAAGCAACGGAATGACATGAAACTTCTTCCTTTTGACTTTTATACTGCGGAAGCCAACTTAAACATTTGCATTTGCTGTATGTGTGTGTCTAAGTAAAAGTAGGTTTAAAAGTTTTGCCAGCCAACTAGCCAAAAAGCGTATTGTTGATAGTTAGCAAACATGAAGCTCAAGCATTGGTCTACTAAAGAAGTGAGGTGCTGTTAAGTGGCACAGGAAAGATAGTTGAATGCGAAGGAGTGAAAGGCGAGAAAAAAGGCTGCCGCACTTAAATTGTTGAAAGGCATACATAAATGGCAGTGCAAACAAACTTTGGAAAAGGGAGTGGTCGGCAATTAAGGTAGTAGATTGCGGGCGTGGTCCAGCTATATAGATTTGTGTAAGCATTGACCATTGCTTATACGAGGTGTGTTCAAAAAGTATCGCGAATTTTGTGTTTTTTCAAAAATTATTTATTTATTCATGAATATCTATTTTGTCCCCTTCAAAGTAATCCCCATGAGATATTATACACTTGTGCCAACGGTTTTTCCAATCTTCGAAGCACTTCAAAAAATCATTTTTTTGTATCTTGTTCAGCTCCTCCTTCGATGCCGTCTTTATCTCGTCAAGAGAAGCGTAACGTCGTCCTTTCATGGGCCTCTTCAGTTTACGGAACAAGAAAAAGTCACAGGGGGCCAGATCTGGGGAATACGGTGGCTGCGGCATCATTAGTGTGTTGTTTTTGGCCAAAAAGTCGCGCACAAGCAACGATGCGTGAGCAGGGGCGTTATCGTGGTGCAAAAGCCAATTTTTGTTCTTCCACAAAGCCGGGCGTTTCTGGCGGATTGCTTCGCGAAAATTGCGCATAACTTGCAGGTAATATTCCTTATTGACCGTTCTTCCCTGTGGCAAGAACTCATGATGCACCACGCCCCTGCAATCGAAGAAAACTGTCAGCAAAACTTTCACATTCGACCGAACTTGGCGCGCTTTTTTCGGTCTTGGTTCGTGCGGCAGCTTCCATTGAGATGATTGAGCTTTGGTTTCCACGTCATAACCATAAACCTACGAATCGTCACCAGTTATGACCCTCTGGAGCAAATTTGGGTCGTCGCGGACAGAGTTTAACATCTCATTAGCAATGTTCATGCGATGCTGTTTTTGGTCACAATTGAGCAATTTTGGTAAAAGAAGACGATCCAAAACACGTGCAAGCAAAGCAGCTGTCAACAATTAACTGAACTTTCAAAATGGCCGAGCTTGTCGGCATAAGTGAGAGACATGAGTACCAACATAACGCCACAAAAAATTCGAAATTCGAATATACGTAACCAGCGAAAATTCAAAATTAGCGATACTTTTTGAACACACCTCGTATGTCTAAGAAGGATAAAAGCTGCGTAGAGATATATGCTAGAAATTTGCTTTTATTTTTTAGGGATGTCATTCCCGTAATTTTTCTGAATAAACCATGCAGTTCTAGTTATTAGTAACATATTTCCAAAAAGAAAATACCGGGATTGCAAGAAAAGAATCCCGGAATTTAGTTATTAGTAACATATTTCCAATGCCGAAAATGCCGGGATTGCAAAAAAAAAAAAAAGCATGATTTATTCAAGAAAATTAAATTTGATGAACATGAAATGGTATTATAATTTTGGTCAGATGTCTGTAAGTATGAGAAGAAGAAGAGATAGACCCACCAATAAGTATACAGAAATGATCAGGCGGATGAGCTGGTCATATCCGTCCGTCCGTCTGTTCTTCTGTCCGTCTGTCTGTTTGAAAGCAAACTAGTCCCTCAGTTTTTTAGATATCTCGCTGAAATTTGCTAAGGGGCCGCCATTTTCATTTGTCGCAACCAGCATGATCGGACCAATACAACGCATAGCTCCCATACAATCTATTGTTCCGATAAATGGGTTTTGGCCTATAACTGCTGCAATTAAAAAGCTAGGAACGCAGGCTTGGTACATATTATATATGTAAGGTGTGTAGTGAAAATCACCTAGATCGGACCAGCAACATATAGCTCCCATACAATCGATTTTGCCGATATATGGGATTTGGGACTATGTATCTTTAAACAGTTTTGCAGAGCTTGTAATAATTGTGAGTAAGGATAGGACACTTAAAACCGTGATGCGTATTCATGAATGCTATAAAGTCTTCGGCACAGTCGAAGACAGCCATTTCCTTACTTGTTTTCAATTGAATGGTTTGTATAGAAAATAAACCAAACCGAGGAGCATAGTCGAAATGTCAAAAATGGACACAAATAAAAATCCATCATGAGAAATGCCAAATACCGCCAGCACACTGTTATGCAAAATGAATAGAAATGAGAGTTTGGCTAACAGAAAACCAGAGCTATGATAGCCTAATTGTTAACAGATCGTGCCAAAAATTTTTTCGACGGACAGACAGCAACTTCCGAAATAGACTTATAAGAAACAATAATGCGGGTTTCTCTAAATTTTCCTTCTCTATTATTATAAAATTCTGGTTAGTAGTATTGTTGTTGCCCTACCGCACCGAAGGTTTCAGGTTAAAGTTACGATCATTCGACTCTCGGCAGTGGTCGGTCCTCCGAGTGTATTACTGAAAAAGCTTCTCACGAAAAATTCATTTGCATTTACAGATGGCGTTCGGAGTCGGCATAAAACATGTAGTTTCGTAGGGAAAATTAGAAGCAGCACACCACAAATTGGTAGAGAGAGATCGTCGGAGGTAAATTCGCGCCAATTATTTAAAATTTTTTTTATTCTAATAAAATCTTTTGTTGCATTATTAAAGACATCTTTGAATAACTTCAATTTATTATTAAAAGTTTATTTAAATATTTTATTGGCTAAAAAGTTAAGTTTTTCCCTAACCAACAAACAAACTGATTCAGTTCTAACTACAGGTCAAACATTTCAATGAAAACCAGTTCCAGGTAATTGAATAAACCTCTTTGCGACGAGTCTAGCCTTGTGGTATTTTATTCCAGGTTTGGTTAGATGTTCTAGTACATCACGAATGCGGACTTTCTAGGAGGCACCGTATTCATTATTTACAACTTTTCTGCAATCATCTGCTTTTGAAATCGTTTTCTGCTCGTTGGCAACTTGAGTGGTCTGCTGAGTCTTCCAGTAAGCTCCAGTGGATTTCTTGGCGAAGTTATAGGAGTGTCGAATTGCTTGCTGTCTTCGATTTATATTGCGCCCTTTATTTAGTAATTACAAAATTTTTTTTCTGGTTCCTCTTACTTCTTGTCCTAAACCTTATCAACGATTTCACAAACAAAGGCCACTCTAATGTTATATGTGTTAGCACATATACATATGTACGTCGAACCAAATACATAGGAACTAAAACTTTTAGGCTCCATGTAGTTAAACCACAAAGTGTATCCATGGCAAAGCTTGCTCTGCACTCCATGTACCGAGCTCTAAGCGAAACATATCTATATTCTGTTATAAGTATTTTTTGACTTTCACGGTTCTCTATTTCGTTTGTTTTTTTTTCCTTCGCTACCTTCTTTGTGTCACTAAAGCTGTGCACTATTTGCCTTGAAAAGCAGCAGCTGCGTTTATTCCCAAGATGATGTTTGCAAGCTGCTGATTCAACTCTCAGACTTTGCTCTTGCAGCAATCTTTTGTAAGTCTAGTTGAAAAATTAAGGTAACGTGAAAGAAAACTCCAGACACGAGAAAATAAACGGTAGGAAAGTGGGTAGGAAAAAAATACAAATTCGTCGATATAAGAAACCGCTATACGAGCAATGGTAATAAGCGTGCATCACCGATGTGCGAATAGCCCATTAGGCACTTCTCTGTAGAGTTCTCATACAAACTTCCATAAGAAATTCATTGTTTTTGCTGGTTTACAAAAGATTGTAGTTGCTGTGACATAAAACCATATATTGAGCCTTTCGAAGATGCTTCGCGTTGTGTGGTGTGGAGTTGGATTAACAATCTCAGCTCAAGTAGCATCTTAATATGGTTGATTTAGTTTTGCGCAGAATTTAATAAGGTTTTTTGGTATATTTACTTACTTACATACAAACATACATTAATAAATTTATTGAAAAAGAACCAAGATTTTTTAAAGGGCGAAAAGGTTACTTGAGCAGAAATGCCTTTGCGTTTTTTCCCTTTATTTGTGTGCAGCATTAAAGTTTTACTAAATTAACTTTGCAGTACCTTGGCATCGATTGAAGGAAATTTTTTATAAAGCCAAAAAATGTAACAACACGTTTACTAATATAGTGGAATAAATATTGAGAAGGCTGCAATATATTTCCCACGAGAAATTTGTCAACGCACCACTATTAGAAAATATCACATCCGTACACATAAATCAATATAGATATAGGGTTTCATGTATGGTTTTTCTATAATGAATTGAATAGCGTTTGAGTAATGCACGGCCGTGTGTTTGTCCATCGCTCTGTACATATTAAGGATAGAAATTCACTGTTCCCGGAATCCTGTTTTTAGAGAAACTCCGGGATTTTCGGAATGGAAAACATTTCTCCAGAAACGAACGACATAAAATGTGAAATAAACAATTTCACAATGAGCAGTGAAGGCGGTGTCTGTACAATTTTAGGGTAAAATGAGTTGAATTGACAAAACACCAGGGTTCTGAATATGAAGTGGAAGTGCTGAATATCAATTGCAACTTTCCGAATGTAAACTGAAAATAGTGTGATAGCTATCTGAAGGATCTATGAGAAACAAGTAAGGAAGTCTAAGTTAGGGTGGAACCGAACATTATATACCTAGCAGTGATCTATTATGTCATCCCAATTTACGCAGGTCTATTTTAATACTTTCAGTTCGTATTTCCGCTCAAATAGGCAGACGGACAGACAGATGGACGTATCGAGAGACGGACATGCCTACATCGACTCAGCTTATCCTCCTGATCATTTCAGTATACTTTTTGGTGGGACTATCTCTTTTTCTTTTCATACGTACAAACATTTCATGTTCATGAAAGGTATGAAAATCAAAAAAGATATACAACTTCGCTTTTGCAGTGGGCTATTAACTACGTGCCCGAATATTTTGCTTGTGTGTTTCCAGATTTGGCTAATTTTTGGCAGGAATATAATACATACTACTGGGAAGCAGCTGACCAATTTTCATTGTAATATCAAGATTGAGCTATAAGCGATTGCCTTTGAAAATAGCAGAAATTTTATGATGAAAAGTGGGCGGCGCCACGCCTACTTCTTCAAAATTGACAAAATTTTTTTGCGGCCGAGTTTTTCTTAAAAAGCTTATTATGTGTGCAAAATCTGATTGATATAACTTGCTTAGTTGTAGAAATATCGCTTTTTAAATTTTACAAGAAAATCTTTCAGGACTATGTTAAAAAAACTGGGCGTGCATATTAACCGATTTCGACCATTTTCACAGAAAACAGTTACCTTTATATATAGCACATTATTCCCAAATTTCGTTTCGACAAATCAATTTTTATTTTACGTAAAATTATTGGCTTTTTAATATATCTACGATCCTCTTCAAAATCTTTCATATAAAAGTGGGCGTAGACCTTAACCGATCCCATTTTTTTTCTGGAACATTCCTTGCATACCTGGAAACCTGCGTGCTGAATTTCGTTTCGATCTTGAACGGTTTTTGATTTATGATTAATATTATTTCTAAATTTGACTTAATGAAAAGTGGGCCGAGCCAAGCCTATTTTCAAAAATTTCTTGAAAAATTTATTTTATGCGTCAATCTCAATGTATTCACCAAATTTTATCCTTATAGGTATATTATGTACTGAGTAATCACTTTTTTGTGTTTTCGAAAATATTCTATGTATTAAAAGTGGGCGTGGCTATCATCCGATTTCGCCCATTTTAAATAGCGCTCGGATATGAGTGCCAAGTTATCGTGTTCACAGACGGACGAACTGACGGATGGACGGATGAACGGACGGACATGGCTTAAGCAATTTCTCTTTTCGTCCTGAACGTTTTGATATGCATAAGTCAATATCTATCTCGATCCGTTTATGCCGTTACGTACTGCCGGTAGGCGACTAAAGTTAATATACCTTGTGTGCGTAGCACTACTAGGTATAAAAATATGGCGGTTGTATCAAAATTTTCCTTCACTATTCTAATGAAAGCTTTAATAAATAATTAAAAAATAATAAAAAAAAAATTATAATTCCTTCGCGTCACTTATGTATGAAAATTCTTTAACAAAAACTGTGTTAACACGATTTTTTTTTCTTTAAATGGTCATCTAACCGGGATTTTACACGGATTTTACGCTGAACAAAGGTTCTACTTCTTTATGTGAATCTTAAATTAATCATCGGTTTGATAAATACACATTTTTCAAAAAATTGTGTTTAACAAAGTGATCCATGTTAAAAAACAAATAAAAAAAATTCTTGTAATTTCGAAAAATCTGCTACATAAATAAAACTTTTTTTACTTTTTTTATTTTTATCTTTACTACCTTAATATTAAGTCACTTTCTTGTTTATCCGTTCATTACCACTCGAATTTTGGAATATTGAAAAGTCTTTTTAGCTAACTTTAGCTATTGAGCTAGACTCTTGAAACCTGTAACATAGTTCCGAACTCCGTAACAATGTGAAGAAAAACATAATGGCGCACGGATCGAGATATACTGAAAATTTATTCAAAATATGGTATAGGAGTTTGCGATTGATTTTTAAGTAACTTAAAGGTAAGCTAAAGCATTAAAACTTGACACTTATATCAAAAATGAAATGCCACTCAATACCCTATACGCAAAGGTGGCGCCCTGCTCTATACAAATGAAAATCGCTAAAAAACGGGTAGCTTGAGTGGCTTGCTGGTGTGGCAGAGACTCGAACGTTATCGCTTAGTGCAGAACCCGGTGAAAATGCTATGTTTGAGCACAA
Source organism: Merzomyia westermanni (assembly GCA_949987695.1). Taxonomy (NCBI): domain Eukaryota; kingdom Metazoa; phylum Arthropoda; class Insecta; order Diptera; family Tephritidae; genus Merzomyia; species Merzomyia westermanni. Next base: position 8,919,271 of record OX465290.1, on the reverse strand, counting down.
AAAATTCGCTAGGTGGGGCACACATCTACCTATTTTCGAAGTTCGTTTGAAATTTTGAATCTTGCGATTGATTTTTAACTTACTTTGACCTAGCAAATTGTTCAGGACACTATGAAAATATAAATTTTATGAACCCAAATTTCGCTGGGTGTCGCTTTGATCTAGATAACTGCAAATCGCTGTAAAACGGGCGGTATCTTGCTATCGGTTTTTAACTAGTTTCGACATAAGGACTTGAAGCTTAGCTTTAGCTTGGCTGAAAATAAAATTCCGCTAATAATAATAACTGTTTGTCAGAGTCGCCAACTGTGCTGATATGTTAATCGTCCATACTATTTTGCGAGAAATCGAATCTTTTAAATGCGAAGTAGGCTGTAAAATATGTTCATTATACTGGGTCGATTTATTATTTCTCAAAAATCTGTTATCGCCAACCTTTTTAGCGCAAACTTTTAAGTGGGACAGGAAATATGAGACAAATTCGTTTTCATCCAAAACAGTTTTCCATGAATGCTGAAAAAACCCTTAAGAAAATGGCGAAAGGGGCCATTTTTTGATCAAAACCCAAAAAATATTTTGTTTTTCAAAAACTGTTATCGCCAACGTTTTTAGACGACATTTTTGGGTCGGACAGGGTATACATGAAAATTTCAAAACCAAACGAAATTTTTTTTAGTAGGTCATGAAAAAAACCTTAAAATCAAAGTCGAAAAAGTCAAAAAAATGAAATTTCGCAGGTTCGAAAATTGTTTTTTGGGTATGCGTAGTGGAACTTTTTTTTCCTGAGCCCAAAACCTATCGAAAAATCGATTGAGCGATATCGGTTAACTTTCGTCCATACAAATCGACCCACCCTAATGTTCATAAGCGCTTTATACTAAAATAATCACAATTGCAATCGCCTTCTTGTAGGTACCACTAAAAAATAGTAAATAAAAAGATGATAAAAAATTTGGAAAACTACTTTTATGTTTATGTCGCCAAATAAACAGGAGCAAATTTGTCCCTAAACAAAAGCATGGTATCGTGAGGTTTAGTTTTGAAATTTTAATCATACCAATTTCAATGAATTTCTGACATTTGAAGATAAAATGAATCTTAGTTAAAAAAAAATATTTTAAGTAAAATTCCTGATTCCAAGCCAGACCAATTTATTCACTTCGTTTAACTAAACTCTCTGAGAATAGCAAACACCTAAGTTTCTGAACGAATTCCGGAATCCCGGTATTTTCCGAAACTAAACCAAAAAACTAAGCATCCCTAGCGTGAACTTATAATGATGTTTGAAAGTTAATCTATCATTACACAGCTTCATAAGGATGTGTTTGCATGAATTTTAGATTTTTTTCTTTTCTAGTATTCAATACCTAGATATATACATATATAACTATAATACGCTGATTAATATTATTTTATTACCCAAGTCATGTCAATGTTGTCTTTACAATTTGCAGTAGTAATTTTCGTAAAGTTGAGCTATGCTCTATGCTGAAAATAATGCCTCTTAAGCCATGTAAAGAGCTGAGTGATCTGCATATGGTACAAACAGCACAGACGCGTTCAACATAAATCATAAACTGTACTAGTAAATACGACGCACACACCGGTATGACACGACACACTGCGAGCATATTCAATTGTAAATCCCATTTGCATTTGCATATCAAATGTCATTTGACGTGAGTAATCCAATAACCAGGTTCATATGCACAGTGAATAAATATTGTAACGCGCTCTGGGCGTCATCAGCCGTCATTCAAGCGTTTTGCAAGATGTACGATAATACACGGTGGTCCAAAAGAAACCAAGGGGTGTAAAAGTTTAATAACTTTTTCGTTTATTAATTTTTTTTTATTTTTTCTTTCAGATTATATAATATACAAAAGGGAATTTTTTTTTACACTAAGTATGAAAAATGATGTCTCTTAAATGACCGCCGTTTTCAGCTTCGCACTGATGGGCTCTTTTTAGAGCATTTTCCATAACATCTTTCAAATCTTGTGGCTGTAGCGTTCGAATTTCTGCACCAATGTTTGCCTTGAGTTCAAGGATTGTCTCTGGCTTGTTCACATACACTCGCTCCTTCAAATAACCCCAAAGAAAATAGTCGGGTGCTGTCAAATCTGGCGATCGCGCTGGCCAAATAATTTCCGAATTTCTGGAAATTATTCGCCCTCCAAAAATTTGACTAAAAAGTGCCATTGTGTCTCGGGCAGTATGGGCAGTAGCTCCGCCCTGCTGAAACCACATACCAGGTCTGTTTTCAAGAGCAGGACGTAAAAAATTTTCTATCATAAACCGATACCGCTCTCCATTTACGGTTACAGCACTTCCATCTTCATTCTCGAAGAAGTAAGGCCCAATGACATTTTCAGATGTGATCCCACACCATACTGTACACCTGATGGGGTGTAATTGGCGTTGATGAATGTCTCTAGGATTTTGAGAACCCCAGAACCTACAGTTCTGCTTATTAACAAAGCCATTCAAATGACGTTAAAATGTCGACGATATGCTCTTTGCGTTAAAATAATTGATCTCTGGTTTAAATAATAAAATTCTATTATCCGGTTCTCTGTTCAGTTGTGAACCTCTCCATTATAAATTCTCCAAGTGTTGTTTATATAATCTGAAAGAAAACAAAAAAAAAAAAAATACTCTATTCAATCCAAAAACTTTTAATAATTAATTAAAATGATTATTAATAAATAAAAACAATAATAATTTTCATAAAAATTCCAAAAAGTGAAAAATTATTATTCTTGGCCTTGAGCTCGTTTCATGAATACTTGAAAATGTACAGGCCGTAAATCAACAAAAATTGTTGGTATAAAAAAGCAATAACAAAAAACCGAGAGCACACGGAAAGGCAGTTCTGATGATAAAACAGATCTGTCAAAAATCCATCATGATCACACTACTAACTGTCAAATGGGTGAAGTGGTTCATGCATATGGTAAAACGAAGAATATAACTAGGAGTTTAGATGACATCAAGACCAGCGTATTGTTAGCTTAATGGTTAGCAATGCGTGCCAAAATTTCTCTGATGAGTGAAGTCTAGCAGCTTCCGAAATGGATCTATAAGAAAAGCTATGGCAGTTGTCTCTAAACATTTTTCCTACTCTATTCAATCCAAAAACTTTTAATAATTAATTAAAATGATTATTAATAAATAAAAACAATAATAATTTTCATAAAAATTCCAAAAAGTGAAAAATTATTATTCTTGGCCTTGAGCTCGTTTCATGAATACTTAAAAAAAAATAATAAACGAAAAAGTTATTAAACTTTTACACCCCTTGGTTTTTTTTTGGCCCACCCTGTATATTCATTTGTACCTAAGCATATAGTACACAAGACTCGAGTATTTATAAGTATGCGAGATAAGTATGACAATTTAAAATTGAAGGCAAAATGTATAGTTCTGAACTTGTGCATTTCTAATAACCTTGGGAACACTGCGAGAGATCGAGTTCTAGTCTGTTTTAGATGCAAGGAATATCATTTAATGGTTTCACATTCGAAAAATTCGTTTAGAATTTAAATTACTCCAGTATTCGAGAAAATGAGCGTGAAGAAAAGAGTTTAATTTTTGAACCAGAAATGTTTTAACAATTAAAAAACATAAAAAACATTTGTATCAGTTGGCAGGATTTGAACCGACGCTCACAAAACTATTGTGAGAAAAATTCGGTGACTTGAAAAAGCTTTCAGAAATAAGTAAAAATAAATTTACAAAATTTTAGACGTTGTTTTCAATTCCGTTATAAATCTAAACTACCCAATAAGCAAAATACGTTTACTATAAGCTTACAATAAACTTACTTAAGCAAGATTTTCGTTTGGAAAACGTTTACTATAATCATTTTTAAACATTTGGAAAAAATTGTCGAATCAACGAAAGTGATCCCTTTTCAAACAATTGGAAATGTGGTTCGGAAAACAATTTTTAATTAACGTTTTATTCAACCTGTAGTAAGGGTTTGTTGAAAACGGATTGATAAAACTCCAATTTAGGCAACGACGGTCGGCGGCCGCCGTGGTGTGAAGGTAGTGTTGCCGGCCTACCACACCGAAGGTCCATGGTTCGAGCCCTGGTACAGGTAACATCAAAAGTGATTTGAAAAAAGTTTTTCAAAAACGGGGTCGCCCCTCGGCAGTGGTTTGGCAAACTCTCCGAGTGTATTTCTGCCATGACAGGCTTCTCAGCAAAAATTCGTCTCCTTTGTAGATGCCGTTCGGAGTCGGCAAAAAACTGTAGGTCCCACCAATTCGTAGGGAAAAATTCAAATCGGCACACCACAAATTGGAAGAGAAGTTTGGCGCAAAAATCTCTTAGGAGGTTTATGATGATAAACCTGTTGTATATCGCGCCATAGAGAGAGAGAGAGAGGCAACGACGGTGAAAACGGTCTATAGCCGAATGCTTATGTACTAGACCTTTGCCTTTTATTATAATTATTTTAAAATATGTTCTATAGCTATTTCAGTTCCATTTATTACTTGTTTTACAATTTAAGTATAATAAAAGAAAATTGAAAAAAATATTCAACGCGAGCTTTTTTACCAATTTGCTTCCAATTTTTTATACAAACTGGCGGGAGCTACTGTTTTTTGCGGACTTCGAACGGCATCTGCAAAGCAAAGCAAATAAATTTTTGCTAAAAAGCCTTCCATGGCAGAAATAGCCTCCGACTCCGTTTTGAAAAACTTTTTCCAAACCACTTTTGATTTTACCTGTACCAGGAGTCGAACCTTGGGCCTTTCGGTGTGATGGGCCGGCAACACCACCGCTACACCACGTCGGCCATATAATAAAGTTCGTATATCTCAAGTAGGTAAATTATTTATCATTATTTTTGAAAACTGCACAACTGTTCACCTCACAGGAAGTTCACTCCAAGTCAATTCCCCAAAGCTACCATACAATTGTGAAAACATATTTAAACGTTTGTGAAATTTCTTAGTCACAAACTCGTTTGGAAAACATTGATTTCAACGTTTGGAAAGTATTGTTTAATAAACTAGCTTACTTCATTGTTTATTGTATACAATTAATTGAAAATTGGTGCAGGTAATTGAAAAGTTTGGAATTTATGTTAAAAAAGTTTGAAAAATTGCTTAAACCGATGAATGGTTTCAAATGTAAGCTCAAGTTTTTAGCCGTGTATGATATACAATTTTGGAAACTATGTTTTTCTTTGGCCTGCCTTGGAATAATCGAAACAACAAGTATAGCTGTGTTTTGAGATTTTGTGGTCAGTGTCGCAGGTTAACTCGCTGGTGGTATACCGGAAACTAGTCCCGATTTACCAGCCGAGATAGCAGCTTTCAGAGCTAACTTAACCCTGGACGGTCATCCTTTTTTTTGTACATTAAAGTCATCCTTCGTCAATATGACGACGACTTATTTCAAATCCATTTTCAGTAGGGTGTGAGTCGAAATAATGAACGCGTTTTATTTTTTTTTAATTATTTATTTCATTATTAATAAATACAAATTCAAAGAGAGTAAACAACCGACTATCGCTGTACGAAAGCGGAGATCAACACGAACAATAAAAAACTTATTTACAGTGAAAATAAAATAGTTCGTAGTCATTTTGACGAAGGATGACCGTCAAGGGTTAATAGAGTGTAATATTTCGATGCAGGAAAACAATAAATATTGTCTTGCCCGCCAAAGTCAGACCTTTGATCGACCAACGAAATGAACCAAATGGGAATAGCACCTAAGCACTTATAAACTCTTGGAAAACACAACAAAAAATTGACTGCCCTTGATGGCCTCCATACTTATTCGGATAGACTGCAAGGTGAACGAAAAATCTGTAAGGTTCAGTTTCGACCCACATCATGTCGCCTACGTATAGTAGTCCGAAGCATTCTTTTTTCTGCGGTACTTCAAATCTCTTAATTTCATTAACACATACCAGTTCTTACTCTTAGCTTCGTTTTAGATTTTACTTACTCTCAAGTATTTTACTCATTGAGTTCAGATATTGGGGTCTATCAGAAATTCCTCCGAAACACTTTTGCCGACAGCTAACCGCCAATTGTCCTTGTTTTGTCCGTCAAGCTTTCCCCTCTTGACGTTGTTTTAAGATCTATTGGTAGATACCGCAGACCTTGTCCTGCCCTATAATATTATCCCTGAAATTTCTCAAATTTCCAAAGAAACCGAAAAACTTGTCATATTGTAACATTTATAAAAAAAGTCGTATCTCTCTCCCTCTCCATCTGTCACTGCCTCCATCCTTCATCCTTTTTTTCTCTCTCCCTCACACCCGCTCATCGCATTTAACTGTCTCACTTCCTCTTCCACCTCCCACACCCTCCCACCCTCAGGCTCGTTCTCAATATATCTGCCTCTTCTTTCTCTTTCTCTCCGCATTTTGGTTTATATCTCGGAATCGGATTCCCATTGGACTAAGAATCTCTCCTTAAAACCATTATCAACAAATTCATGGTCTGATCTTGATGTATATACGGACTAGTATGTCAACTGGTATATTGCTGATGCAGAGGCTGCAAATTGCCGTCTCGTATGACATCGTGCGAGTTAAAAATATCAGTTTCTAATATGGAAAAATTACAGAACTAGAACTACATCTTTTTCTTCTTGTTCTTTAGGATTGGTCAAATGTGTTTCAGAATAGAATTGTACTTCAGAAAGAATATACTTCAGAATCCGTAAATTGTACTTCAGATGCTCTAAAATGTTTCAGAAATCATAAACTCTGAACTACTATTGATCATTCTAAAGTACAATTTATTGTTTCCGAAGTACATCTGACTCTTATGAAGTACATTTTTGGAAAAGGTGTAGTTGAGCCGTTTGGCAATCTAGTCTTTGAATATAAGTTTGAGATTTAACTTGCAAGATTATTTCAGCTGTTACCGGTAATATTATAACTAGAAAACTTCGTATGCGAAAATTGCAACGTAAATTCCACGTGCGATATAGTTATGAACCACAGAATAAGAGGTTTATTCAGGTTATATATCCTTTTAGTGTTACCATAGTTGTAATTCTATACATTGAGATACGCGCTTTTGCCGTTATTATTATGGTTCGAATTCTTGCTTAGGTAGTTCACAAGTGCTCGTATTAAATTCTTTTTAAAAATTTTATTTTGCCATACCAAAAATGGTTCAAAGTACGCTGATTTGAGTTAAGGTAACTCCGAGGCTCACTATATTTCGTAATAGATGATGACATACTGGCTTTAGCGGGGATTTTAATATCAAGTACATAGTAAGCATATATATTAAGTATTCTTTAACCGCTCACCTTGCCCCATTTCTGTCAGCTCGGTTGACATCATTCTAATGATATTTCACTTTGCACTCTAGTTTCAGTAATTTCATTCGACACAATGCACTTATATTTGACAGTGACAATGACATTGATAAAAATAGTGAGAAGTGAAAGAAGGTGTTGATGCTCGATAAGCAAAATCTTCAAATCAACTGCTTTGGACGTTCTGAAGCTAACACATTTTACTATGCACGCAAACACTTACATTCTTACAGTTTACTAGCAGACCCGGAAAATGTTGTCCTGCTTAAAGTTTGAGTTGCCTACATTTAACAAATTTTACTCATATTGGTCCCCACTTGGAGCTTCCTAGTAATTTATTCCTATTTCTTAATTTTTTTTCGACTTTTGTTTTTCTACAACTCCCGTATCATGCCAGTTTATTTTAAACTCTTCAGTTTCCTTTAACACCTCCTCTAATTCCTAAATTTTCTATTCCTGCTCCTCTTCTTCTCCTTTTTCCTCTGCGGAAACTGGTGTGTACATAGTTTCGAAGACATAGTGGTTTAACTTTTTTGGTCTTGGTACCGCTTACTTCTTCCAAGGTTTTTTTTGATATATAGAACACTTATCTATATATAAAATATCATCAACTTGAACCAAATAAACTCCTAGCCATGCCGAATTGCTACACGGCTAAAAAACTTAGCCTAAGTTTTAAACTTTTCTGGGCTACATATCTGTCCAAACAAAATTTGGTTTACAATTAAAATTATTCCAGTTTTCGAGAAAATGAGCTTGAAGAAAAGATTTTCACAAATTTAAATCAGACATGTCTTAGCAATTAAAAAATAGAAAACATTTGTACAAGTCGCCAAGATTCAAACCGACGCTCCCCTCATCAGACTCGGTTGCGCTAACCACCCAGCTACGAAGCACATAAAAATGTTTAAGGAAAAATAAATGACTTGAAAAAGCTTTCAGAAATAAATGAAAAGATATTTATAAAATTTAGACGTTTTTTTCAATTTAGTTTTTATTCTAAACCACAATAAATTGAAAATTGGTGTAGGCAATTAAAAGGTTTGGAATTTATATCAAAAAAGCTTGAACAACTTAAACTGGCGAATGGTTGAAAATTTTCTTTTTAATTTTATTGATATTATTCTTCAGAATGGCGAAAAAAATTATAAAAGTTTCAGATCTCAATATTAAGGTTACCACATAAAGTTGCCACCTATTTCAATTATTTTTGTTTTGGGCATATCCGATAATATATTGAAAAACTATTTGATGACCTATTTTCTGTATGTTGGCAATATGTCGCGTTTCAAGCTGCCCTACTGAAGTGTTGTCATTAGAAGGTTTTAACATAGTTGCCGTCTAATATCAATTTTTAAAAATTCAATCAAGGTTTATATATACCCACTAGAATGCCTTCACTAATGAGTTTCTACTCATCGACTCTCTTAAGCGCAAAAGTAATCCTCCTATCAGAAAATGCTATGAATTTTGCGATTGGCCCCTAAAGTCAGTTCTGTTTTGACATTTGTGTAGTAAACACATGCGAAATACACGTTAATAAACAATGTTACGCTACACTGCTCCAGAACGCGGAATATTGCTGGACTATTTATTTGACCAGTAATCGCTCGGGGCCAAACGGTTACTGTGAATGGTGAGCGCTACAGAGCAATGATCAACGAGTTCTTTTTGCCGCAACTTGATGAATTGGGATTGGAAAACATGTGGTTCCAACAAGACGGTGCAACAGCACACACTGCACGTGCCACAACCGATATGCTGAACATCGGAAGCTTGCTTTTGCGCCACCTTGTATATAGCAACCTCGAAAAATGCCAGGAAAAAGGAGACGAAAAAAGAATTAGAAAATCTATAAAAAGCGGAAAGGAGATCAAACAGTGAATGGAGAGGCAGAAAGGAAAAGAAGAGAGAAAGTGGAAGCGGATGGGAAAGGTAAAGGAAAGCCAAAATTTCAAGACTAAGTGAAAAGGAGAAGCAAGGCAAATGTGAAAGCATTTGCCTTTGTGCTTTTGTTGTTGTATGTAGAAAGCGTAGCATATATATTCACAAATTCATCTGTTGTGTATGTAGGTATGTAAATGTCAATGCCATCTTTTGACTCCGTGTTATTAACCTCAACCATGAATAAGAACGCAATTGTATTAACCGACACTCTGTCGGTGACGTTGGCAATGCAGCTGGAACCTTGCAATTGAGATTTAATTTCGCATTCAGCACATTCACACTTTTTTATTATGTTTTTTTTTCCAGTTTTCACATTCATTTGGTTGGACTCATTTGGCGTCTATTCAAAGAAGCGCCTTCCATTTGCCATTCATATTTTCACCTCAATGAATGGTTAAAAAACAGTCCCTGACGTATTCGGTTGACGAGCATATGGTGGGTTTATTCCGTGCAGGATGGGTGTATATGTATTTCAGTCGGATGATGTATTTAAAGCTACATCTTAACTAGTAGAATGTTATGCAAAATGTAAACTATACATGCAAATGTTTTATTTGGTTTATTACCAATACAAATAATATAAGGAAATTCTTTAAGAGGGATGATCAAATGGTTATCTGGAACTATTATACTATTAAGGTATATCAAAAAAAATTTGGAGCATTGACTTTTTGGTATCAAAACTGCTTCGGCTTCCAAGAGCGCTTCTGATCAAATATATTGCTTACAAACTATAATAGCAATAGCTAGGTTTCTGCGTAAGTGCTAGATATCTATAGTATCTCTGTCTTTATATGTATATTGAAAAGTTCAAAAAAAAAAAAAAAATTATTTAAAAGTTTCAAACCTTAATACGTATTAGAAGAGGTTTATCATTGCTGGTGACGTGAAATAATACCAAAGAACTTAATATATTGACATTAATTCGCAATTCCAAATAAATAATGTCAATGACTTTAATTCTCAAAATAATTGCGCTTTTTCAAAGAGTATTTATGTCAGAAACGCTAAACACAGTAAATACTTTACTAATTTCTATAATAACAACGCAATCGCTATTCCATGTGTAGTTACAAAGGCAATGGACTAAGTAGGTTTCACTCCAAATTTTCATTTTACATTATTATATGAAATCAAACAATTTTGTTATAAATTTGGGATTTATTGAACAAGCGGAGCAGACGAAAATTTGGAAAATATCTTTGTAGAAGCAAGTTAATGTCATTGACATTATTAATTTACTCATTTTATTTACATTAATTCCCTTTGCAAATGCGAGTTAATGTCAGTGACAATCATTCCATTGACATTATGACACGTCAACTCATTGCTAGTTTATATTTCTGAGAACTGACTTTCTCTCTCTCTATGGCGCGATATACAACAGGTATATCATCATAAACCTCCTAAGAGATTTTTGCGCCAAGCTTCTCTTCTAATTTGTGGTGTGCCGATTTGAATTTTCCCTAGAAATTGGTGGGACCTACAGTTTTTTGCCGACTCCGTATCTACAAAGGAGACGAATTTTTGCTGAGAAGCCTGTCATGGCAGAAATACACTCGGAGAGTTTGCCAAACCACTGCCGAGGGGCGACCCCGTTTTGAAAAACTTTTTTTTTTCAAATCACTTTTGATGTTACCTGTACCAGGGCTCGAACCATGGACCTTCGGTGTGGTAGGTCGGCAACACTACCTTCTCACCACGGCGGCCGCCGTGACTTTACTTTTGCTTTAAAACTGCCCAACCATTGAAGTGAACAAATTTAGCTGTCAAAGTTCTGAGTGAGCATCATTGGGGGCGTTCCAGAGTAATCAAATTTTGAACATTTTGATGGTTATTATTTTTAAAATTTGTCGAATACGCAAAAGTTGATGCAAGATAATGATAAACACAATTCTTAAAGGAAATCCAGGAGTTAAGACTTTTTTATAAAGTTGATTTTGAAAAGTTAATAATAGCAACATCGTAAAAAATCTCTAGTTCGATGTATATTGGAACGATTTTTCGTCATCCCTTGTCAAATTTGGTTTTGAGACAAACCGGTTTCGGCGTTGTGCCATCATCAGTGTCGATTTTCGTTCTGATCTGTTGTGGTCGTTTGTCTTGTATTTATAGTAGGTAACAGGTAACGTCAGCATGGGTGTCTGTTTGTGTACGTGTGTGCATGTGTTGTGTGTGTACATTCAGAAACGGGGGTGGTTTGTATCGATCGGTGTTTTTGTGGTTGACTGAGGCATTTTTGTTGTTTGACCTTTTTTGCTTGTTTGTTGTGTTGCTTTGTTTTTTGTAAACCAATTTTAAAGGTTCGAATATTGTGTCGGAAACAGTGTTTGTCTGTTCGTTTATTATTCTACCGTCGAATGTTTTTTGTTTGTAGATTTCCATGTTTTCGAGTACGTTCAGACGTCTGCCTTTTGCTTGTACATGTAGGACCTTGACTGTTTTTTTGATGTTTCCGTGGGGGGCATTTATTCTCCGCCATGTGATTCGCAAAGTTGGACTCTGGTATGATGGTTGGATTCCGTATCTTTTTGTTGTAATCTCTAATGTGTTCTCTGAACCTCGTTCTTACTTGTCGTCCGGTTTGTCCTATGTAACTGTGCTGGCATTCACAACTGAGCTTGTATACACCATGGCTGCTAAATGGATCCTTTGAAATTTGCTAATTTATATGTTGCCCGGTTTGTCTCAAAACCAAATTTGACAAGGGATGACGAAAAATCGTTCCAATATACATCAATCATTCACCCTGTCGGAAAAACAACAAAACAAAATAGAACAATTTCTAGTTCTTTGTTTTTGATCAAAGTTTCTACACTTGAAGAAATTTATTTATATCGCACAGCATCTACCATCACCCTATTATCATTATTATTACGAAAATACAAGATTATTCTTGTTCAAAAGCTGCTAGCATTTGGCAAACTCAGTTTCGCTGTCTTAAAATAGTAAATAAGAATGAAAAAGTTTATGACATGGTATCTACGTGAATCAATTGCCATTTTTTTTTAAAGCTGGTTCGAAATATGCCATTAGAATTTGCCTACCGGATAATTTTTCTTGGTGAGTTTAGGTCGAAACTCACCCGCTAAACATTTTTTAATGCGGATTCCGGTTCAGCATTCAATTCCCTTAAAGATTCTGTAGGTACCTACTTTAATTATGGATCTTTGCGTTTTTAATAAATTTTCGAAGCTCGCCTGGCAAACTTCTCTTCCCAAAAAATCTGAATTTCTGAAATAAGTCAAAATTTCACAACTAAATTTTATTTGGTTAATTAAGTTCATTTGAGCAAAACACAAAACATGTACTAGTGCAAGTAGCGAAGTGAGCAAATAATGACCACCACTAATTTTTTGGGTAAATATTTCACCAAATAAATGCAACCAATGTTTTATTTTGTTTTAACACCTAGAACTACAAACAGAAAATATAAATATTAAAAAAAATTAAAAAATCCGCAAAGTGCGAGAAAAGTTTCCTTTGTCCATATTATCCAGCTTTACCCTACATGCTGCAAACTGATTTGTTAATGTTACTCATACGCCACGTCTACCACGCGCTTATTATACCTTTCATGAACATGAAAAGGTTTTATAACGTTGTTCCGATGTTTGTACGTATGAGAAGAAGAAGAGATAGACCCAGCAATAAGTACACCGTCTGTCCGTCTGTCTATTTGAACGGAAAATAGTCCCTCAGTTTTTTAGATATCTCGCTGACATTTGCTAAGGGGCCACCATTTTGTAAAACATTAATCATTTGTCGGAACCAGCAAGTTCGGACCAATACAACGCATAGCTCCCATACAATCGATTGTTCCGATAAATGGGGTTTGGGCTATGTATCTTTAAATTAACAGTTTTGCAGAGTTTGTACAAATTGTTTGTAAGGATCGGACACTTAAAACCGTGATGCGTATTCATGAAAGGTACAGTCGAATACAGCCCTTTCCTTACTTGTTGCAATTCACTTCAGCATGCAAAAATTATGAATTAAACCAAGAAACTTTTGAGTGGTAGTGGTATATAAATTCCTGATATCGGTTTTATAATACTGAAGCATTACAATTTTATATTAAACTTTATGTTTTATATTGATTAAATCGCCATACGTTGCTACTGTACCCTTTAACTTGAGTTTAAAAAAAAAAAAAAAAAAACTTAGAGACTGAGTGTCATTGCTTTTCATTATAATACATCAACGTAGGTACGGAAACTCAAGTGTCATGAAGCATCGGGCAAGCGTTGGTTGAGCAGACCACGAATAGCTGCATACAACACAAACAACGCAGTCATTGCTTGAGCTAGCTTCGATATCCTCATTGCGGTTTACTCACCACTGCTTTGGCTGCCTCATTTCGCTTGACTGCCTTCCGCGCCTAATTGATTTGCTTGCAAGTATTTCACATTTCCCACATCATCATTCATGCTGTCAACACAAGCGCCTGAGCATGTTTGGTGCAGATATTCAAAATTACTTTTACGAATGTCTTTACGTGTGCGCGTTCATACTTCACAACAAACATTAAGATCATATTCTTCAAACTGAACGAAATTCGAAGTAAATATGTCAAGCATTACACTTCATACTCTCTCAAACCTTGATGGTATTTTAATGCCAAACTTTATATATTTATTTATTTCTTATAGCTTAACTAAGCCTAGCTTATACCTAATTACATTTAATTTATTATATAAAGATTGTCAATTAGTAGCGCTCATTGGTCTAAGGCTTTCAGATTATACCACCACAATGGTCGTCTTTGTGGTTCCCAATGAAAACTAGAAAGAATTTATTGTTGAATTGACTCAAATTTAAAGTCGCTCATTGACGCTTCAACAAAACTTACATTCAATTTGAGTTCAAGTATAAATGTTTGTTGGGTTACAACGCCTACTATGAAGGTCATTCGTTTATCCAAACGGAAAGTGGACGACTAAAGAATGATACGAGCTTCATTTTGATTATGTGAAAGCTCGTCCATCGTCAAGTACCTTGTTGATTGCCCGTCCTTGCTACATAAAAAAACATATCGAGTGCTTTAGTGGAGAAGAAGGAAGCGAAGTTCTTTGCTTTGGTTAGTTGCGTTTTTGCTTTGCTGCCGTAGTAGCTATTGGTCGTACGTGACCGCTATTCATTCATTTGAAGTGCTGGACCTCAAAATCTAAATACAAGCGTTAGTAGTTGATGACTTGAATTTAAAAATGCAATAACAGTGAATGCAGAACGTTAAATTTTATAGAAATAAGGGGCTGATTATGTAAGAACCAGTCACTCACTTTCACTTTAACCCGTATGTAATATCAATTAAATGCCTATTGCAACTTCCATTTACTGGTAGCCACTAAGGTTAGTGAACGCCTGTCTCTAATGAAAATTTTTGTTTAAATAATGGGCCCTCAAAAAAAAAAAAAAACATTTCACATGAGTCTAAATTTTTGAGGGAAATGTAGTCCTTCGCCCTAAGCCAGTGACAGATATCGAAGGAAATTAGGCTCGTCATCATTTGATGCTTCATCGTCTAAGCGATTTTGGTAGTTCTGCAGTATCGATATTTAAACTTTCTGTTAGTTTCTTTGTTCATGGCAACGAGGGCAGTGGGTAAAATTCGCAAAGATCGTCACTGGAATTGCCGCGATACTCCCGCATCGTGGTAGCAGCATAAATCTTCCGAATCCCCTTTGTCTTGCATACTACAAGGGAAATAACATCTTAAAAAGTTGCGATGACAGACTCTATGTTTTTCCTACAAAGTAGCACTTCTTAGCTGTTGTTGTTGTTGTTTTCAACGACCACAAACTATCACTCCTTGGTAACAACGATTCTCGTGACTCCCAAAGAGACGTGATGTTCATCAGCATCATCACCATTTATTAGCGCTTTACCTCGTAATCGATTATATCCGTTGCATATCAACGCACACAACTCATCCGTTTCATCGATAACTGCCGCCAATTGAAAAAACCAAGGTAGCTAGAGTCATCCTGCACTTGTTTTTTTCAATCTTCCTGTGCTGCCGAATTTGGTTGTCGATAGAAACTTCTTTTTCCATTCGAATGACATGACCGAGCAAACAAAGTCCTTGGGTTTTAATTCGCTGCACTACGGTGAGATCTGCGTGAAGCTCAATCAGCTCATCCTTCGATACTCGTCGTTGGTATCAGTGGAGGATCATTATTCTCCCGGAGGTTTTTTGGCACGAGTACTCCAAGGGCCATCTCATCTTATCTCGACACAGTCCAGGATTCTGAGCCACAGACAGCTATGATGAGAGAGGACTTTACTTCTCAGTTGTCTAATCAGTCTAAGGGAGCACTTGCTGATAAATGTGATTATCAGTTAAATTTCTCGACTGACCTTGTTTTCGGTGGTAACGCTGGGTTCCAAGCCTTTCAGCGTCGCAATTTAGTAACTACGACCAGTAATGTGGCTGCCATATGAGATTTGTAAGGAAGCCAAGTTCATAGAAAGCAGCATACAAGTAGGTATCCTCCAGTATTTGGTGTATCGTATCTTGGGTCATACATAACTTCAGATAGCGTGGAGAGCACTTCACAACAATTCGTCTCCGTGTTTGGGAAGTTTTTTCCATGGCCCTTCATTTCATCATTATCATAGTCGCGGTTGTGCATTTTCGTTTTGTATTTATTTTAGTCCCTCACATCGTTTACTCAATTTACGTCAGTTACAAAGAGATGATTCGAGTCTGTGTTAATCAACGCCTTGGTGATTTAGCGCTGATTAAGGCTAATGAGTGCTTTAATAACCAATATAAATAAGTTCTATATCTCAACTGGTTTCAGGGATGTAGTGATTAAAATCTTACACAGTTTATTGGAAAGCGTGGTACGATCCCTTAGTGTTCAGAGTAAGATAAAATGCCGTATCATATTTCTCACTCCTATCTGTCTTGTGTTTGGATTGTCATCCGTCTTTTCTGTATGTATGTGCACATATTTATCGCATGCTTTACCATCCGTAGAATTTGCTTATCACTTGCTTTTGCAGTTGTCCTTGAATTTACTTTCAAAAATATGACAGCTACGATATCAAAAAAAACAATTGTTGAAAGCGCTTTTGAGATGATGACTCATTTACTGTTAGCTGTCGTCATTCCTTAGCACACTTCATCTCGTCATGTCATGTGCAACGTTTTAAATGAACTTTCAACAACGCTCTTCAATGATTACTTTAAGAAAAAATATACAAAACTATTTTAGATAACTATAGGGTTGCATGAACCGCACAAGTGGTAGTTATAAAACACATGTTTGTGTTAGCTACGATGAGAGAGTGAGAGGGAGCAATGAGTGGTTGATAAGTGGCGAAAGTAGGTACGGATGTGTCTTGATTGAGCAAAAGCTTATGAAGCAAAAAAATCTTAGAGGCTCCCCAAAGAAAAAAAAGTTTATAACTTTGTTAATACTTAACGAAAGTCTAAACCATTTCCCTTTGTCAGAACTTTGTCAGACCGTTGTTCTGAAGTCATGTGCAGATTTTCTTTATCAATTATTAACTTTTCTGTCATCCCAGGACCTCCAGAATCAAAATCAGCATAAAATTTGGGCAAAGCAAAAATACTATTTTTTTTCTTTTGTGTTTTATCTTATAAATAAAAATGTCTGTGTGTCCTTTATAGACGTTCAAAGTACTCAAACGATTTTTATGAAATTTTCACAGTATATCCTTGGGATCACTGGTTAAAGTATAGGCTATACATAGTTTTGGAAAAGTGGGCGGTGCCACGCCCCCAGCCTATATAAAATTTAATTTCAAAATTAGTCATAACTCTGAACTTATTTGGATATTTGGCGGTGCCACGCCCACATTTTTAGTGCCTTTTTTGTTCTTCATTAATGTCCAAAGTTTATAGTCGATACATGTGAAACTTTCACGATAGGTTCAGAAGATCGTTGGGTACGTCGTAAGCTATATATAGTTTTAGAAAAGTGGGCGTTGCCACGCCTCCAGGCTATATAAAATTTAAGTTCGTCATAACTCTGAACTTTTTTGGTCTAAATCAATGATATTTGAATATAGGTGTCCTTTAGTCAAGATTTACATAATTTTGGAAAAATAGGCTGTGCCACGCCCACATTTTTTTGTGTATTGTTTGTGCTTGAATAATGTCCAAAATTTTTTGTCGATCTGTGTGAAACGACAAAGCCTCCATGCTATTTAAAGTAACAATTCGGCATAGCTAGGAATTTATTTGGTTCAAGTAAATGATATTTTATATATAGATACGTGTTCTATATATCAAAGAACCTTGGAAACAGAAAGCAGTACTGGGATCAAATAAAATTTAATTCGTTATATCTTCGAAAGTACGTACATATCAGCACCCGCAGAGGAAATGGGAGAAGAAAGGGAGTAGGTATAGAAATATGAGATATAAAGGTGGTGTTAGAGGAAAATGAAGTGGGAAAGAAGAGTAATAGTATATGGGCATGGGGGAAGAACAAAAGTTGAAATGTTGAAGAAAGCAAAACTGAAGAGCATTTGGAGTGCCAACAGATGTCATCACTTGCGCTGTGGATGGTACAACTTACACAAAACCATCGTTCTGGTATTCTAATGGTTAGCAGAAGGTGCCGAAATTTCTTTGATGAAGAAGTCTATTAGCTTGCGAAATGTATTCATCAGAAAGCTTAAATTACGCAGGTTTGCTTGTTTTGACCACATTTTAGGACCGAGTGAACTAATGCAGACTCTAATTGAAAATCTAGCTTTATAGGCTCTTCAATGTACTATATCAACACCATTTTTAAAATCAAAGCCTACTAAGGCCAAGGAAAATTATTATAGGAAAAACAATTTTTTTGTGGAATAGTCTTTAGTACTTTTAAACAACTTTAGCAATCTTACGTGGTTGCTACCATACTAGAAATTATGTATCTAAACTTATAGAAAATAAATTGCCACGTTGCACGAAGAAGCGTTTAATCTTAAGAGCTGTGCTGTACAAATGAGTAAGTGATTAACTGTTTTTAAAGTACAAAAGTGTGCATACTTTTAAAAATGAACGAATATGAATACCCAGCAAACCATTGGAGTCATATATGAGTCAGAGAGGAGTAATAAATAGGCGCCTTTAATAAAAGTATTTCACTTTTTGCTATATCCGTCCTATATAAGACTAAAATCATGAATCATGTGAGCTAGAATAGGACTCATATATAACTTCAAATGAAGCTTTTTAGAGTGATTTGTATCCTTTACAATCTCCTTTCTTGGACCCTTAAAATACAGATATTTGGGAGGAAACCCTTGAAAAGCGTATCCTTCTATATAACCCATGTGTTCGGAAAAAAAAAATGAACACTAACCAACACCATTCCATTGTTGCGGCATAACAATATCAGGAACGCCAGACATCCCCTCAAACATTCCCGGAGCATTCATAATTTAAGAGTCTGAAACGAGTCCCAAACATGGGGAAAATTTGAGCTACAGAAATATGTTCATACATGTGTCTTTTATGAGTCCGGTGCGATCAAACTAATGATTCACTCGTTAATTTAACAAAGCAGCTTTGGAACATGTATTCATATTTTGTTTTGAAACATTTTTTCTTAAATAAAATTTGCATTACATCGTCGAATCTGTTCTTGATTTGCATTTTTTTAAGTTTCGTTTATACTATTCTTGATAGCTAAATCCTCATAGACATTCCCTACTATGCACAAGCAATGCACGTTTCACTGACTTCTTCACCAGAATCTATTGACGAAAGCTTTTATTCCAAGCAAAGGTCCAGGTATTCTTCCCAATTCTGGTGTTTCAATGCCGAAAAGGCGTAATTTAAGAGCCTAACTTGTGCACTTTATGAATTTTGTAATAGCCATAAATGACTCTAAAAATGCGCTCATAAAAGGCATAAATGCTCCCATTCTTCTTCTCCTTATTTTTGACTCATTTATGACTTGTAGGAACATTTTTTTTTCCAAAAACAAATGATAAGAATATTTGTTCCAAAGCTTCTCTGTTACATTAACACTGTATTCATACGGGTCATAATTTTAATCACGTCGGAGTCAACAACAGCTCCTAAAGGATCATATTTCTCAGGTAGGACTCTTATCGGATTCCTAAGTTATGGGAACTCCGGAAATGTTTTTAGGGTGTGCATGAAAATCTTGTTGTTGTATTCGTATGTGTGCTTCTATGTATGTACTGAAAGAAATTTCACCATCTCGCAAAACAACATCACAATTTTGAATTGCAGTATGAAGAACCAATCGTCCTTTAAGCCACTCTGGTTCTCCCCTTTCCACTTCTTTTATCTCGCTTACTCTACGTCGAGCAACAAAAGTCTGGCGCCAACAGCATAAATAATCAAAATGTTTTGTTTAGAAACACGGAAAACAATGCGTTGACACGATATACTGACAAGAGTATGGGGGACAAGACTGCAAGAAGTAGAAAGATACTTTCGAAAGCATAACGATATGTGGTTACTAAGAAATATGAAGCTAGAGACTGTGCATCTGCCGAAGAAGCAGAAAAAACAGCGAAGTCATAATAAACTTATGCGCAGCTATTATTTGTTGATTTGGTTTGTTTAGAGAGATGACGTTCCAAGGAATAGAAGGCACCACAAACACATGGAAGATTCGCATGAAATACCACGTACAGTCTAAATGCAAACGGCGTATGTACTAAATTGCTCAAGATATTTTGGGTTTTCATGCAATTTTTGCAGATTTTTCGTAAGGAAATGATTGCCAATTGTTAGTCGAACATAAAGAAGTTTTTTGTTAAAAAAGTGGTTTCTGGTTTCCATAAAATACGTATACTCGTTGCGCATTTCGCACATACGACATACTGCACGCCAACCATCAATATGGTGTATAGCATCAAAATCATAAATCGATTTACTGAAGTATAACAGGAAGACGGAAGGCGATAGAAAGCGGAAGCAACGTTGGCATTGCTGTTCGTCGTAGAAGATGGAAGGTAGTGGCTATTAGGAACTCAATACTGCAAGCTTAAATATGATACAAGCAAGGAAAATAAGTGGAATCTCTATGGGTTGCCTTTAACTTTTCTATTTGCATAATGACATACTTTGTTTTGATAGATTTTCAAAGTCTTCTTTGTGCTATCTTATGTCAACTTTGGCGGAGTATGAATATTTCAGTCTTTTTTTCCGAAGTTTGCTTTAATTCGTAAGAAATATAGCAGGGAAAAATAAGTGTAGATTAGAAAAAAAAAGATCATGAGCATAAGAGATCCAATCTCGCGCTTCCATGATTAAAACTAGTAAAACTGTTAACAACTACAAATTTTTTTAGAGCGAGAGAGAGTAACACTAAAAATGTAATTTTTTTTAAATGTCGTTGGAATTAAATCACATAAAAATCGGATGAAAAAGAAAAATGTTGACTCAATTTTAAAATGTTACTCGGGCAATTAACGCATCTTCATTACAAATATCGAGTGCTTCAAGTGAGTTTTTTCTTTCCTTTCCGGCAATGAGCTTCCGCCAAAGTTGTACTTCGTTCACCCAGATGTCACGAAAATCGGCGTGCAAAAATGAGCAGTATGATTGGAATAGTTGAGCGCAGGACTCTTCTTCGAAAATTTTCATTTAGTTGGGAAAAAGGCAAGCGAAATTTGATAAAATGTTGCGGTGATTTAAGAATCGATCTTGGAATTGTGTCAATGTACGATATGTAGATTGTTGTACGGAAATAATCTTCAACTAAATCAGTTTGTACGTTGGAGCGTGGGGTCTAGTTCGACGCAATCTTTGGCTTTCGCAATTCAATTTCGTATTGCTCGTTAATTTCGCCAACGGTTGAAAAAGTTTGTTTGAACTCTCCCTTAGCCTTTTTTTTTTCTTTCCATAAAAATTTGTTTCGCAGCATCAGCCAATTTGATAGCCTTTCCCAGATCTTGATTTTCTTCTTGAAGTACTCGACTCAGAGACAATGTGAGAGAAAGCACCGAGCTCAAAATATGCATGGATATCTAGAAATTTGCTGTTTTTATAGCTTAAGGCAGTTGGAAAGCTCCAGACGAAGTCGTTGGGTCTTTCCAGTTGGTGGAAAGGACTTCAAGAGCGCGAATTACTGCTGGTTGCAAATGGAGATATGTTGCGACGGACTCAAGCTGTTCTACCCATCTGGTTTTATAAATTTTTTTTCAATTTCTTCACTCAAGTTTCCTGAAGGGCATTTTGGCGTTTCGGATAAATGAAGAAGGAATGGATATTCCCTAGAACCCCCAGACAATTTTTGATTCCCGTTATATTGCTTGCAAAGCCTACCGCCAAATTGAAGCTATGAGCAGCACAATGGGAGTAGAGCGCTAGTGGATAAGTTTTACTGACAACAGCTTAAGCCCGTTGCAATCCAGTCCGGAAAATTTTAGGAAATGAAAGTAAGCAGTTCCTATTCCCTTTCCAGTGAAATTGGTGATAGGAATAACACACAAAAAAAAGTCTTCCTGAATGATGAACTTTTCGCCGCATTTATCCAAGTAACGAATGCAAATTGAACTTTGTTCTACTCCTGCAATGTCTGGAGTGTCATCGCCGAGAAAAGAAAAGCCCTTCGGTTTGTTCACTCGATCGATGTTGTAACTCATGATGAGGTGGTGACAAATGTTGTTTATTTCATTCTGGACACGGTTGCTTATGTACATAGCATTCTTTGGTGAATCACTCAGGTGCTCATCAGTTTTGGCTCGATATCTTAAGAGAGCTCGAAAGTTTCCATCATTCGTCAACGGTTCGTCTTCAGAAAGTCTTCCCGTATTACTGGAACCTATGAGAGGAAATCCTTGTCGGCCACACAGGATAACTGTTTTAATAATTGGAATCATGTGTAGTTTGCTTTCATTCAGAAAGTCTAATTTTTGTTTCTACAGTTGCAAATCAATGGGTAAAGCATTTTTCTCTGCGATTCCCATTAACAATGCCCCATTGCGGCTCAGTTATAAGTAATAAGGCAAAACCCGCCCCCGCTGTGCACGGGCCTGTTTTTATGTATTCATTATGAGTTCATAAAATACTCAAAAATAGTCAGCTCGTACTTGAGTGGCCTTTTATATGAAGCTTTTCATTCACAAAAGAACTCTCAATCATATGCATAAAAGAGTGTGTATCTGAGATAGTTGAAAAATATTTGGAAGTAGTGTAATATTCCACTCAGCTTTCAATATGTACTGAAAATTTTTCTCCAATACCAATTAAATGATCAAGTAAGGCAACAACTCATATTATTTTGAGATTAAAGGAGCTGTGCCAAACAATTTGGATTTTTTGTTGTTGTCTGCAGTATAAATTGTATAATTTTTTAGAGAAAATTTAAGTGAAAAAAGTAAAAAAGGTCAACAACCAAATGCCCTGCGTTTCTCAAAAGCTTCCTAACTATTAAACAAACAACGATTGCTTAGCGGAATGCTAGGGTAAGGGCGTCAACCGAATGAATCGCCAAAAAAGCGGAGAAAGTGTTGCCCAAAAACCTAGCTCTTCCTGATATTATTTTTCATGTTGGTACATTTAACACAAACTAGTATCGTCTGTGGTCGAAAATTTGACCAATAAGTAATTTCTATGCGGAAGGACAATTTAGGGTAGTACTGGCAGTTCTACGTCCTCTTTTCCGCAGTTATAACATAGAAGGAAATTCCCTCCCTTTCGCAATATCTCTTACAACCGACTCAAATCGCCCAACTGGATAGCAAAAAAGAAGAAGATACATTTTTCAGGTGGCGTATTTATAGATATACCCACCTATAAGTATAAGTGACCAAGGTTCCAGCTTACAAAGGGGGAGATATATTCTCTGTTTCGCATTTCATAAAACGGTTGATATTAGCAATATATGCTTGCTCTATTGAGTTCTTTTGAAAAAGCTTGAGTGATTACGGAGAAAAATGATATGAAGGTGTGGATTTTAATGGGAGGTGACACGCCCCTTTTTCTAAGATTTGCCAATTTTTGTTAAAAGTGTGATATAAGCTTTATAACCACTCCTACTGAATTTCTTTGATGTACTTTATGTGGTTACGGATATATACGATGTGAAAATCTGAGTTTCTATGAGAGGTGCTCCGCCCCCTCTTCCGAAATAATCAATATTTCACAGCAGAACCTATATTGATGCTTTGCATCTTCCTGTCAAAGATTATTACTCTCATTGTATTGCTTTTGTTGTGCATAGCTCATTAAAATCGGTTAAACGGTTCAGTCAAAAAAGGAGTTGATAGCTTTTATTGTGGCGTATTTATATATAGATATATGCAAAGCGGCAGAGTAGCGGAATGGTGCAGTTACTTTTCGGCTTTTCTCGAATTGATCGCTGTCTCAACATGGCATGAAAATCATGTTTGGACTCAGTAAAGAAGAAGTGTTTGTAATTTTCTGCTGAAATAAGTGGTTTTCGAAAAAGTAGCCGACATAAGCTGATCTTCCTCCCAGCAATACATTTTTTTTAAACTTTTTAAGTAAACAAGTTATAATTTAAAGAGAATCAAATGGCAGTCGCACTATTTTCAGTGTAGATATTTGCTTTATCCTTTGAAATCTAATACCACATGCACAAAGTATATAACTCCGCATTGCCAGAGGAAATATGAAAAAATATTTTCAATAAATTTCATAACAGTGCCATGGTCAATAAAAACTGCTTATGGCTACTGTGACAAAGCGAGCACAAAAAGTCATTTGAAGGCAACTTCAGTTTATTCAATATACCACAAATCATTGGCCACAATCAAAAACACTACAGCAGTACCGACAGTGGCACCAGCACCAACAACAACAACAACGCACGCAGCATTGGCAAGTGAAGAATGTGCAGTAATAAAACAATTATGTGCTTGCAACCAACTAAACTTTGTGCCACATCATATAAGAGAGTTATGGGAGGAAGCGGTGGAGTAGGTATTATGACGCTTCTGCCATTTATTGCCACGATTTACAATTTCCCAGAGCAGTCGTTAAACCACGATGTGACTGTTATATTTCTAAAGTACAAAAAAAATTCATGCACGTAGATGCACA
>OX465290.1:8635000-8892500 GCA_949987695.1 Merzomyia westermanni | reverse complement strand
AAACAAAATAAAAAAAAAACAAAAAAAAAAAATAAAATTAAATTAAAAAAGTAAAATAAAAAAAAATAAAATAAAATAAAATAAAATAAAATAAAATAAAATAAAATAAAATAAAATAATTAAAATAAAATAAAATAAAATAATATAAAATAAAATAATTGAAATAAAATAAAATAAAATAAAATAGAATAAAATAGAATAAAATAAAATAAAATAAAATAAAATAAAATAAAATAAAATAAAATTAAATTAAATTAAATAAAATAAAATGAAATAAAATAATTAAAATAAAATAAAATAAAATAAAATAGAATAAAATAAAATAAAAAAAAATAAAAAAAAAATAAAAAATAAAATAAAATTAAAATTAAATTAAAAAAGTAAAATAAAATAAAATAAAATAAAATAAAATAAAATAAAATAAAATTAAATAAAATAAAATAAAATAAAACATAATATAATAAAATAAAAAAAACCAGCATATCTAACCCGGTAGTGATTTTGAATGGCGATCTCTTTATACTGCGTGGTGAAGTGTTTTTAATAGCTTACCGTACTCTATCCAAGTGCTCATAAAAATTTCCAGAATTCCCATCACACACCATAGACACAATGATTTGTTGCATGGGCACTCTCTGGCCATTATCCCTCGAGATGCCTGCCCTAACAATGAGATACTAAATACTCTCGCTTTCACAATATTGTTTGATGTCCATCTGTCCGCGACCATAAGCTTCGGGATCCTAAATACTGCTGCCAGCTTTGTAAGCTTTGTTTGTCACCTCCATCGGACCGACATAGTCGATAGTTACGATGCACTCAATGCAACTTTCCACAACGACTGGACGATTTCTCTACTCTTCCTTGTATCTTTTTACTGGTAAAATTACGGCTTCAGCTTCCTTCTCATAAATTTAAAATTTTAAAGTGCTGATCGTCCGGGTTTCCCTCTAGAAGCACAGGCGCATATCTAAGTGTGGAGGCTCCGTAAAGTGACTTTGAGCTGATGGAAAATAGCAAAATTGTCCTTTAAATATTACTGGAGATTAATTTTCTACGGACACACAGCGTTGATTAGTTTTTCTGTTTTGACTACAGGGATAATATCACTGAAGTTTTCGGTTACATAAGAGCAAAGACTTTGATGGCAGCACAAGCGAACAAGCTTATCAACTATCCGTAAAGTCTACAACACATCAGCTGCTACCAATTTCCCATCACGATCGCTCTGGGACTAAAATAAATTCTAAAATGCTATTTCATAGCTTAGTAGAATATTTGCTGATGGCTAAATGGTTGAATATTTGGGGCGCTCCCGAGTTGTCCACAAATCATAATTCAATAATCAAAGTCACATAAAAGCGATTCCGGCGCAGTAAAACCACAGATTAAGTATTTACTCATACACCGACGTTTTAGATTCGCGTTCTTGGCTGGCTTTCTAATGATTGTTGTTGCCCTTATGATGGCAAATAAGAGTTGCACGGCGGCCGCCGTGGTGTGAAGGTAGTGTTGCCGGCCTACCACACCGAAGGTCCATGGTTCGAGCCCTGGTACAGGTAACATCAAAAGTGATTTGAAAAAAGTTTTTCAAAACGGGGTCGCCCCTCGGCAGTGGTTTGGCAAACTCTCCGAGTGTATTTCTGCCATGACAGGCTTCTCAGCAAAAAATTCGTCTCCTTTGTAGATGCCGTTCGGAGTCGGCAAAAAACTGTAGGTCCCACCAATTTGTAGGGAAAATTCAAATCGGCACACCACAAATTGGAAGAGAAGCTTGGCGCAAAAATCTCTTAGGAGGTTTTTGATGATATACCTGTTGTATATCGCGCCATAGAGAGAGAGAGAGAGAGTTAATAATTGAAAAACATTAATATTTGGAAAAAGATCTATGCGATATCAGAAAAATATCTTATATATCGCCTTCTGGCTTTCTCGGAGTCTTCATACGAGTATAAGTGTAGATCCGACAGGTACTTAATTCAACGAATGTAGCCAAGAGCAGGACTTTGAGAGATCAAAACCGAAGCTGTGCACTAAGTAATGCTTTCAATGATAAAGTCGCTCAAATATCTGAACTCCCCAAAGCTTCCACCACAGCTTAAACCAAGTTATCAACACGAAATCAGATAATTCAAAGAGTAAAAAATGAAAATGAAGTGCAAACACTGCAAAGGTAGAGGTCACTTAAGCAATGTTATGAGTCTACACAGACTCATTTCTTTAATCGCCCAAAATGCTTTCATGGCGATGATTGCAAAGTTGTTGCCTTTAAGACATGGCTTCAATGGTCACTAAAGGATAATAGATAACAAAAATAGCTATAAACGTAATAACAACAACACACACTGTGGGATTATTTTGTAATAAATTGTTGTTGTAAGCAATTTAGGTAAATGCTACTTTGGGCCGTCTGAGCGTCTTTGCGGTTATTGCAACAAAACCAAAAAATTCAATGCGGCATACAAACAATAATTTGATAATATCTCGAGAAGCCTTGTGACATCGCTAGTATCCTTAATTGGATGACATTGATCAAAGGCCAAAAATTGCTGTATTCATGGCAGTTTCAGTTCAAATGTTCAGGTGAAGCTTCTAATATGCCACAAATTGGTACAGATTTCATAGAAACTCATACATATTCACAAATGGACTTTTCCATGCCAAATCGACAAATGGTTAGAATCAAGCCCTTCCGAATTGCATGAAATTTGATGCCGAGTTTTCCTTTATCATAAAATGAAATTCAAAATTTTTTTTCTTGTTTGGTAAAGTTAAGCTTTTTGATATTTCAGAAGCTACTGTAGTTAAAAAAGTAAACTTCTTCACTTTCGAAGGGAATACTTAAAGGTATACTAAAAAGTATATCAAAAACAAAATATCTAATTTTATAAAATGATACATTTTGGAAAAATGCAATATCGCCATTAAATTTTGGACTAAAATATTATTAAATTTTCTGGGATATACCTCTGGTATATCTAAAGATATCCGAAAATTTTCAGAAGGATTTTTTTGTTTAAATATGAATTTTTGAATTTTGTTCAAAAATAATAAAAAAATGTTTTTTTTTTTAATTTTGAAAAACTCTTTTCGTGGTAGTGGAATGTAAAAACAAAAAAAATTTTCCAATTCTTGCCCAAAATTCAAAAATTTATACTTTTGATAAAATAAGAAACACCCATCTGAAAATTTCTGGATTTCTGTAGATACGAGTATGTCAGAGATATAGTAAAAACCAATTTGAAACCAAAATTTAATAGCGAAACTTACATTTTTTCTATTTAGAAAAATTTAAAATTTTCTAAAATTAGAAACTTTAAATTTTTACTTTTTCAAAGTACGGTTTTTTTCGTACCGCTAAGTTCCCCATTCGAAAGCGCAAAAGTTAATTTATTTAGCTACAGTAGTTTTCAAAATACGGAAAAAACAAACTTCACAAAACCAGCAAAAAGGGTAAATTGTGAATTTGCTTCAGAAAAAAATTTAAATACAATTTTTTTTTTCAGATCGTTGGTTTATGTTAAGGGAAACTCGGCACCAAATTTCATTCAAATCGGAAGTGGTCGATTCCAACATTTGGCGTTTGGCATTTACCCTTATATATCTGTGGTAATAAGCGACAAGAACCAAACTCAAGATTGGTCGAAAATAAGTCAAAATCTTAGAGATTAATCCCATTTACATCCTTACTCATTTTCAGTATATTACCATGGACACTTCCAAAGGTCAGAAAAATCTCATTTAAATGCCACTTAACCCTTCTTCCTAATACCACATCATCCAGTGGGCCGGAGTGTAAATCTAAGCCATGTAAAAGTTTCAACAATATCGATCCTGGTGTTCAGTCACAACCGCATACAAAGAAGATTTTTATAGAGTTTAGAGTATGAGCCGATACAAGCCTAGGGCGAAAAAGGTTATATGGTTCAAATCTCGTCTGTAAATGCTCATAATTTTGTGGTAACTTACTTTTATATATTCAAATACTCCAAATATTTTTTTCGGCGTGTGCCACTGCTTATGTATCTATGCATATAGTAGACTGTGGCGAAACAAATTTTTTGAATTAAATTTTTAATTTTTTTTTCAGAATTATTGCTAATTAGTTTTTTTAGTTCTTGCAAAAAATATTTGAAAAAAAATGATTAAAAAAAAATATTGTGCATAAATATTGTTTTTTTTTAGTCCATTCTACTATATCAGCATTTGAGGGTGTTTATTAGAAAGTCATTGTATGTATATATATATATTCGACATATTCGAATGAAAACTTGTAGCGTATTAAGCTGACTTTTCTCTATTTATTCAGCTAATCGAATCCCAAATTGAATTATGTGCACGAAAAGCAGGTTTGACCTTTTGTGTTTACATATGAATGGATGTGTTTATGGGTATATGTATGTATATATGTTCATCTTGTTTGAGAATGATAAGATAATAAATAGTAGGTATTGCGGGATCAGATTAGATTTACATTTGTTTGAGGCTTTTGTTTCTTATATGCTTAAGTATGTAAATGCAATAGGTGTGTCCTTATTTCTCAAATCAAAATTTTTCCTGTTCCCCCGAAATATCTTTAAAAAATGAAATATGAATTTCACTTAACAAATTTTATTTTAAAACACATTTCGAAAATCTCGCAACTGATTTTAATATAATTGCCCTTACATGCTGTAGAACTGTAAATATGCTGTGGAAATGAAACACGTAGGGTGGCCCACCGTTAAGAATGAGAGCAAAGTTTCAGAATGCTTTGACATACCTTAACAATGCGTTGCGATAGATACTTGAAAATATAGTAAGGTACTTGGGATGCCAACTTTTTGATTTTAAAAATCACGGGATTACGGGATTTAGATATTCAACATTTTCAAAAGTTGAGAAACTATCTAACTTATATATAAATAATAAGTAATTCTACTTTTAGTACGTTTTTCCTCTAAAAAGAAAGTTATTTTATTAATACTCATAAGAAATAAAAATCATAAATGTAGTTACCGAAACTTTCTTTTCAATGTTTTTATGTGTTGAAGCGAAATCCACAAAGGAAATCAAAATATTCAAAAGTCTTGCACACAAAAGCACCTCAACAATCAAGTCAAGAAAATTTTCATAAGTAAATCACACATTCTTAGTTTTGAGTAGCATATTTGTAATCCCCAAAATCTCGGGATTGTATGAAAGAAATCACGAAAATATCGGTACCTAAAAAAGTACCCGTTTTGTATTACAATCCGGCAGCGCTGACATAAAGATCGAATTTTATTTTATTTGATACTTAAGTGCTGAATGCAGTTCGCAAGAAAACGCTCAAGAAATATTTTTATGTATTCGTGAAACGAGCTCAAGGCCAAGAATAATAATTTTTCACTTTTTGAATGTTTATGAAAATTATTATTGTTTTTACTTATTAATAATCATTTTTAATTAATTATTAAAAGTTTTTTGATTGAATAGAGTAGGAAAAATGTTTAGAGACAACTGCCATAGCTTTTCTTATAGATCCATTTCGGAAGCTGCTAGACTTCACTCATCAGAGAAATTTTGGCACGCATTGCTAACCATTAAGCTAACAATACGCTGGTTTTGATGTCATCTAAACTCCTAGTTCTATTCTTCTTTTTACCATATGCATGAACCACTTCCGCCATTTGACAGTTAGTAGTGTGATCATGATGGATTTTTGACAGATCTGTTTTATCATCAGAACTGCCTTTCCGTGTGCTCTCGGTTTTTGTTATTGCTTTTTTATACCAACAATTTTTGTTGATTTACGGCCTGTAAATGGATCTATAAGAAAAGCTATGGCAGTTGTCTCTAAATATTTTTCCTACTCTATTCAATCCAAAAAAACTTTTAATAATTAATTAAAATGATTATTAATAAATAAAAACAATAATAATTTTCATAAAAATTCCAAAAGTGAAAAATTATTATTCTTGGCCTTGAACTCGTTTCATGAATACTTATTTTATTTTTTTTTATATCATTTTATTTTATTTTATTTTATTTTATTTTATTTTATTTTATTTTATTTTATTTTATTTTATTTTATTTTATTTTATTTTAATCTGTTTTATTTTATTTTATTGTATTTCATTTTATTTCATTTTATTTTATTTTATTTTATTTTATTTTATTTTAATTCATTTTATTTTATTTAATTTTTTTTAATTTTATTTAATTTTTTTTTAATTTAAAAACAATAATAATTTTCATAAAAATTCAAAAAGTGAAAAGTTATTATTCTTGGCCTTGAGCTCGTTTCACGAATACTTGAAAATGTACAGGCCGTAAATCAACAAAATTGTTGGTATAAAAAATCAATCGAAATATTTTTATTTTTGACCTGGAAGCCAAATTTGAAGTTATTTTTATTTGAAGCTTTGTATATGGCCTTCTCTAAGAATTTTCTTTATAAAATGTCTTTCAATATGAATCCCGCATGATCATATCCCGGTCAGGAAGGTTTGCTTGAGCATTTCTTGGCCCCTTAAGGGCTGAAAGACATTTTGTAAAGAAAATCCTTAGAGAAGGCCATTTACGAAATTTCAAATAAAAATAATTTCAAATTTGGCTTTCAGGTCTAAAATGAAAACTTTTCTTGAGCGTTTTCTTGTGAACTGCATTCAGCCCTTTAAAACAAAATCATTTTTTCGCGCAAAAATAGCTCCTCTAAATGCAAAATTTCCAAAGCTTTTTTTGGTTAGATGGTGAAGCTTTCATTTAATAACCTTACAAATAATTTTACACAACAATTGACAAATAAGGTCAAACTTAATGTGGATGTGTACAAACAACTATAAATTATGCTAAACAATCATTGAGAAATTTCAATCAGGATCAGGTTTCAATTGAAAATTCCATTTTTTGATACAAAAGGATAAAAGAGTTGCAATTTGTCTTGTGCACAATGAGATGACTGCGCGATTTTTTATACCTAGTAGTGCTGCGGACATAAGGTATATTAACTTCATTCGCCTAACGGTAGTATGTAACGGCATAAACGGATCGAGATAGATATTGACTTATATATATCAAAATGTTCAGGAGAAAAGAAAAATTGATTAAGACATGTCCGTCCGTCCGTCCGTCCGTCTGTGAACACGATAACTTGAGTAAATTTTGAGATATCTTAATGAAATTTGGTATGCGGGTTCCTTGGCACTCATCTCCAAGCGATATTTAAAATGGGCGAAATCGGATGATAGCCATGCCTACTTTTTATATATTGGATATTTTTGAAGATACAAAAACGTGATTATTCAGAACATAGTACACCTATAAGGATATAATTTTGTGTGTACATTAACATTAAGGCAGGAAATACATTTTTCAAGAAATTTTTGAAAATGGGAGTGGCACCGACCACGACGTGTGCTGCAGAATCTTTCCTCCATCGAATTTGTTTCTTTTGTGGAGTCGCCTTTCAAGTTAGTAAATCAAGCACAAGAAATTTGTATAATGCACCTATAAACGCAGTTTATAATTTGGATGAATAGTTACGAAACTTAACTGCGTACGGTTAGGTGCTTCTTTGAACGAGAGCTCGGATCTACTTTTTACGCAATTGTGGTTAAACCCCCATGACGTGGTTCACTTATTCACATCAAAACGTGTACACCTATAGTGTTGAGTTCTACCTAAGTTTTTAAGAATATATCTGGCTACCTGTGAACGGCAATGAAAACAATAATCTAAAAACAGCTAAAATGGAAATATCAGTAACAAACAACGACAACAAACTGACTTCCAAACAAACTACGCCCGTAATATTAGTAACTGCAGATATTCTTTCGTACCCTACGAGACTTCGGAACGGAGCTGCTCCTATTCAATTTAAGGGAGGCCGAGGTAGGCAGTCATTATTTTGATGCGAAGGGTTCGAAACAGCCGAAGAAGCAGCAAACTATTTTACGGGGTTTAATATTCTTAAAAAGAGAACTTTTTACAGTACAGCATTAATTGAGACCTCGACACACATATATAAAGTTATGTTTATTGGAATAATTTACCTTCATCCCTTTTCAAATTCGCTTTGTAGAAAAACGCATGGCTGAACGAAATTTGCAATACTCACAACTAAAAATGAGTTCAAGTTTAAGTAAAATAGTTTTTTGTTTTTATTAAAATTACTGTTATGTAATTTTTTTTTTAATATTGTTTCAATTTTTATATTAATTTTAAAAATGTTTTAGTTGAATGAAAAAGAGAAGAAATTAGAGACAGGGTCTTTTTGATCAAACAAATTTTGGCGCCACTTTGTTAGTCCTTCTTTCGAATATCAGAGTTGAAAAAGCAAGAATTAAATTGAATAGTTGACCAATTAAACCAACCGACAGCAGCTCAGATGCAATATCAACAGATTATGGAAACCAGCGAAAACGTGTGCTAAAAGAATTAATAGAAGTAGGAGTTTAGCTAACAACAGAGCGGTCGATATTCGAAACGAGGCCAAATTTATCTGATAAAATATGCTAGCAGCTTTACGAGTCTAGTCTAGCGGTCGATATTCGAAACGAGACCAAATAGAGATGCGCCACAATTTATCTGATAAAATAGTCTTGCGGCCTTATAAATGAATCAATAGGAAAAGCTTTGGAAGTTTGCTATAATTTTTCTAATTTCTTTCCAAATAAAAATTTTTAATAGCTTGTTAAAATTTTGTATACCAACATTTCGAGCCCTAACCGAAATTTTGGTATAACCAACAAAATTATGAAAAGCCGTATATTGACAGATATCGATAATTCTGTTTATTTTAAAACATTTTACAAAAAAATATAATATAATGTATGTATGAAATTATGATATAACTTACATTTTGCTCTAAAATGTTTTATATATGTAAACTAATAAGTCTTCTCCTAAAAATTGTGCTTTTGTTGCTTGCTCTAAAATGTCTGTTAGAGCTGGATTTAAAGATTTTCTTATAGGTCCATTCTCTGAAGCTGCTAGACTTCTTCATCAGATAAGTTTTGGTACGTTTGGTTAACCATTAAGCTATCACGGCAATTCGTATTTGCTAAAAGCTTGTTTCTATTCATTTTACCATAACATTGAACATGGAGCGCCATCTGGCGGCATTTATCACTGCTCATGATGGAACTCAAGAGCAGAATTAGGGTTTAAAAAATGGACACATAAAACAAAAAACAGTAGACCGTAAGAACTATAGACAAAAAACAAGTAAGGACGGCGCTGTCTTCGGCTGTGCCGAAGGCTTTATACCTTTCATGAATACGTGCAAACTTAAATACGCATTGTTTAAAGTTCTCTAAAACTTTGTCAGCAATACATTTAATTTTCTTTAATCTTCCAAAATGAGGGATAAATGGCCATAATCCTCTTATCTGAACGATAGGTTGTATGGGATATATACTATATAGAGCTCCGATCTTGGTGATTTTTTTACCAAATCTTTTAATACCCATAAGAAAATATCTCACCAAGATTCAAGTTTGAATCTTCCAAAATGAGGGATAAATGGCCATAATCCTCTTATCTGAACGATCGGTTGTATGGGAGATATATGCTATAGTGACCCGATTATACCGGATCCGACAAATGTCTAATATAATACAAAAATACATCCGTGTGCCAAATTTCATCGAGATATCTCAAAAATTGAGGGACTTGTTTGCCTTCAAACAGACGGACGGACGGACAGACAGATAGACGGACAGACGGACGGACAGACGGACGGACAGACGGACATGGCTGTATCAACTCAGTTCATCGTCCTGATCAATTTGGTATACTTAATGATGGGTCTATCTCTTATATTTCTAAACGTTACAAACATCGGACCAAAGTTAATATACCATTTCATGTTCATGAAAGATATAATGAAAATAAATATGCTGCACCACTTAAACTTAATTCTTCCTACTAGGAAATACAAAGTATTTAAGGAAAATAAAACTTTATAAGATAGCTTCGTGAAACCTATATTATAATAAAAATCTAGAAAAGTCATGCCTGTACATTAAATATTTCATCGTAAAAATGTCTGAATTTGATATAGGGAATATTTCAGAATTTATTTGAACTCCTTTTACATTTTTGCTATCTCTCTTTATCTATGGGAAATCCCTATGGGATGGGTATTAAGGCGGAGATGGGGATCGATTTGTAGATTGAGAGGCAGATGAGGAGTTCAGGTTAAATAGGTTGAAAGGAAGAACTCTACTAAATAACAATAGAGATGGAGATTTCAACTACTAGGAACGGAAGCTGAGGAGGATAATGATGACGAATATGACAATGGGGTTGAACACGAGAATAAAGATGGGGAAAGCGAAGTAGATGTGTATGCTTGTGAATGATCAGTGCAATAAGAGTTTTAATAATATAACTGTTAATAAGTGGGCAAAGCATGCTTTTTGAATAGTTGCTAAAAACATATTACAAGGGCGATATAAGTTTTATGAAAGATTTTGCGATAATTTTGCCAATTGTCTTGAGTACATTTAATCGCTTATTGCCAGACGGTACATATTTTAGGCTATACAAAAAACATTTTAAAATTATTTGTCAAAAGTTGTCATAACAAAGATTGTGGTGGAAGATAAAAATGGAGGTTAAGATAGCGGGAATTACCGAGATGAAAATGAAATGAAGAAGGAGCGTGAACGGAGACGATTGCGATGGAGTTTGGGATGCATGGAAAATGGGTGATGGAGATGTATAGAATGATTTGGGGTAACAGAAATCTATGAGCTATTTACAACGCGAACGACGACGGGTTTCTGCTAGTTTTGAATAATTTTTAACTACTCTTTTTCCCCTTCTCTGTTTTGGTCAATCGATTTGATATTCCATTTCGGAGCACTAAAAAACGACGTTATTTTTCTTACGGGGTTCAAATATGTGTGTGGCAGGAGTCAACAATGTATTGACTATGTGAAATTTTAATAAATTCTTGTTTGCAAAGCAAAATAAAAGCTCTCAGCGCGACCAAACCGCACATTTACATTATCGCAACCTCACAACGCCACATCAGCCCCAGCCATATGAGCAACAGGACTATCAACTCTTTTCCACACTTACTCACACACAACGTTTTATGTTGGCTACCATGTGTAGGTTGATAACTTATGGAATATTTGTAGCACCAACTGTGAAGAACTGGGGCTGGATGCTGTTGGGATAGCCAGGAAAAAGCAATGAAACTGACACCGAGAATAGTTTGGTGCGTAGCCGGCAACAGCTGCAACAACAGAATTGTATTTGTGGAGGAACTGGTTTGATTTACAACAATAAACGTTCACTTTAATGCAGTTTTTTCTACCTCTCTCTTGGGCAGTGATGCACAATGCAAACACTTTGCAATATTATGAGTATGAGCAAAGAGTACTGGAAGCATGTTCGAGCAGAGCAGTTGTGCATGAGATACTTCTGTGGCAATAAGTGGGAAGAACCAAAGCCGCATTTAGTCAAAATTGAGTTACCACCAGTTACTGCTTGAAAAAAGCAGCTTACATAATTGACTGAAATTTGATTTTGTTTTGTAGTAATAGACAAACTAAAATTTGATTTCAAAAATAAAATTTTTTGCTTTTGGAATAATGACGTATTTTAAAATAAGCTAGACAAAAAATATTGATATAATAGAATAATCTGGTATAAGTTGAAATAGGTTATCGTAAGTTCAAACCAAAATTTGGAAAAAAAAATTAATTGCTTCTTTTGTTCTATATTTCCTAAAAATATTAATTTCACTTTGGAAATCAAATAATAACCTAAAACACTACTGATTTACTTACAGATTTATTGCCTGAGATCCAATTCACTGTTTGTGACTTCTAGACGAAAACCAAAATGTTTAGCGCAGCTTCAAAATCTCTTACGTGCACCACTGATAAAGCTGCATAGGTGTACGAAATTTTGTTTATGCGTTATGGTAGGTAAAATGCATGCCATGAAAAATTTGATTTATGCCTTAATTTTTAATTTTTTTTGCTTACTGACCTTCCGCATACTCTACACGTCCATGGTATACTTCGTATCGCGTTTCATACTTCTATCGTTAATGGGTTCTGAAACTATAAACAATTGAATTTAAAAATTTCTTGACTCATATATAGGCGGTACCGCTCCCATTTTCCGATATTTTACAAAAATATAATAATACACGTTTATATAAGTCCCAAACGTGATCATTTTACCTGCAAAAGTGAAGGAGATAAGGGAAGATTTGTCTTCCTACCTGTTTTTCAGAAACCCTTTATGAAAGAGGGGCGTGGTCGAAAAGCTAATTAGTTTACTTTCCGTGCGTGTATTTGTTACAATAACAGTATAAATCGTACCAACGTTATTCTAACGTAAACGCTTCTCAAGTTAATAACTGTTATATTTAATTTATTAATGAATTATTTCTTTGTATAGGTTTTCCGAAATTTTCAAAATCGAAAAATGGGGCTCGGCTATCGTTCGAATTATCCTGTTTTAAATAGCAACTTACCTTGTGCGAAAAGTTATCTGTTTGCGTAACTTCATTCAAATATCTCAATAATTGTACTGACGTACTAATGTGGCTCAATCGATTTCTCTATGCATTTTTTTTTGGCCATGGAAAGCTTCTCAGAGAAATGCATCTCCTTTGTAGATGCCGTTTCGAGTCGGCAAAAAAATGTAGGTCCCGCCAATTTGTAGGAAAAAATTCAAATCGGCACACCACAAATTGGAAGAGAAGCTCGGCGCAAAAATCTCTTGGGAGGTTTGTGATGATATATCTCTTGTAAATCGCGCCGTACATTTATTTATTTACTAGTGCAGCTGGGTATAAAAAGTGACTTCTCTCTTGATTTGCTTCTAATTATTTGTTTTTTTGTTACTTCCTCTAAAAAAATTTACCTCCACTTAATCTCCTTCTCCCTTTTCTCACTCATCTGCTTTTCCTTTTCCGTCTTTTTTTCTTTTTTCCTTTCCTATTTATCATATTTTAATATTATTATAGCTTTCATGAGCCTGAAATGGTATTATAACTGAAGTATGAGCAGGAGAAGAGATATACCCACAAACACCGAAAAGATCATGGCGATGGGATGGGTCCATTGAGCCATGCCCGTCTGTCTCTTTGAATGCAAACTTGTCTCTCAGTTTTAGAGATATCTGGATGAAATTTGGTATGGGACCGACCTTTGTAAGATCAGCACATAGCCCCCATACAATTGAGAGTTCCGATAATTAGTGGTATAACTCTTGCAATTTCAGTGTTAGGAAGGTAAGATTTTGCAGAATTTTTTAATGATGTTTGTGAACAGCAGTAAAATTGGATAAATATGTCATTCCCATTCCTGTTCCCATTCCTATTGATGTTCCAATACCTGTTCCTATTGCTGTTCTTACTCTTATTCTTATTCTAATTCCTATTCTTATCCCTATCGATATTCCCTTTCCTATTTCTATTTCTGATCCCACCCCTATTCTATCCCTATTTCTATACCGATTCCTGTTCCTATTTCTATTTCTATTCCTACCACTTCTCCTTTTTCGCCTAATCATAATCCTAATCCTATTAATAGTCCTTTATCTCTCCTTAAACTCCCTCTATTAATCTCCTTATTCCTTCCTTTCGCACTGCAACTCCTACGATCTCTTTACAAAATATAAAATTAGGAATTTAAGGCAGGGGGTGTGGCACAGCCCACTTTTATACAATTTTACGCATATTGGTATATATATCACGGATTTATCAAAGCATTGATAATATTAACCGAATAGATTCGAAACTTTGACGAATTGAAACTTTATATTTCCTCATTACCTGACCATGCCCACCTTTACAAAATTATATATAGTCAGTGCTGTTATCAGCGATCATGTAAGCCTGGTCTGTTCAGGACTTTGACCGTCTATAATGGGTACATGCACAGAGACATGGATTTCTATTTAGAAGATCACATTGTTTCTCTTTCCCCTCGTCAAACGAGTTTTGAGCTATAAATCAGAAGAGCTTTTCCCATTGGCCGAACTCTATATAAATGAGTTTTCACTGAGACCAAGCACGTGGGCACGAATAATGACACTAGGATTGGGATGAAAACACAGAAAAGCTTTAACCAAATTAATAAACTTGCATAAAGGATGCTGTGATTCCCGACTGTGCTGCTGCCAGAGAAATATACAAATAAATTTTGCTACCTTGTATTTTGTTAGTGTGAAGAAAAAATTATTACTTCCCAGCAAAAAATGCGATTAGTCTAGGATACGTCTGGCATGAGTCGGAAAGGAGGATGCGACTAATGCCAGTTCTGACCATTGTGTATGGGTTGGACTGTTTACATTTGTTTGAGTATGCCATATGGAGAGACCAATTGTACACATTTATACCCGAACGGACACGAAAGGACTAATCCACTTTCTAGCCCAATGGGTACTCTTAACTCCTACAAGTATGCTACAAAAACTAAAACTGATTAACACTCCTATGAGTATGCTACACAAATAAAAATTTTCTTATTTATATTGAACTAGAGGGACCGGCAGACTTTGTCTTGCCCAGATATGGCATGGGAAACTAAATTTTTTTTTTCAGGAATTTTTCGGAAGTTTTAATGGGTATTCTTCTATTCTGGTCAGAGAACAATCTAAATTAGTGTCAATCATCCAAATCGTTGCAGGATTTCTTGAGTTATGAGCGTTGGAACTAACGTCACTTTCTTTTATATATATAGATTATAGCCCACTGAAGACTAAAGAGATTAATCGCGGATCGCTCTCTTTAGAGATTAGGCACACGTATTTGCAGGATTGTTTTGGCACTTCGGTGTATTCGTCAAGCCACGTATGGCACACAGATGAAACAGCATGACAAGGAGTGATAAGATTTATATACATATCACAGCCAGTGTGAGTATTCATACATTTGTATTTATGGGTGTGTGCGTGTGGGAGAGAGTGTGTGACTGTTTACGAGTTTGGTGATTATCCTAAATGGGCTTTAAGGCTTTTGTAGTTGTAATTATGTAAACATTTGTAAGTTATTCGGAGGTCCACGTGTTTCTACAAAAGAAAAAAAAATACATCTCGGGCTGTTTCACGAATGCAATCCAGAAATTCCACAAATGAAATCAAAACCAAATGTCTTAGTAAATTACCGTGACTGCGTACCTTGTGTGTATGTATGTACATTTGAATGAAAATTAATTCAAGTCAGCATTTCATCACTTACCTGAGGTTAATTTGGCGTTACTTAACGCTACCGTGATTGCAACGAGCTGATGAGGTGAGAGTGTAGTGGAATTAAACCAGTAAACACTCTGAAGAGCTTGATGAAACTATATTTCTAAACTGTGAGTTTACCGACTTTTTATAAATATTGTGTAGGGCCTGCCGGTGCACCTATCGATAAACCGGTGTTGTTACTAAAAATTCATAAGCGCCATGACGTTTTTATTAAAGTAATAGAAGCCAAAAGCACAGTTAAAGGATTTTTGTCTGAATGGCTGTATGTTTGAACGCGCATTAGTCAAAAACCGATGTATGGAATTGAAAGGAATTCCCAAGGATTAGCAATACATCCTTAAGTTAAGGATACATTTAAAGGAGACAAATATTTGATTCCCGCGATACACAGTGGTGGCCAAAAAAGTTGGCTTGGAATATTTTTAAATATATAAATATCTATCTATCCGAACGGAGGTGGGAGCAGCAATTATTTTATTTCTGAATGTAGTTTTTATGTACATATGTTTGTATGCGCATCATTAAATAATTATGCCATAGAAATGAACGATGCGTATCTGGAGTACTGTGTTGAGATATAGAATACTTTCCGTTGCTTCATTCTATGCTTAATTGACTATAATACGACTGCCTTTAATATATTTGTTGACTATTCACACTTACATATGAATTGTTAAAATTTTCACTGCTTTGGCACCATGGTATAGCGGTGCTCGTGTTCTTTTTTTTTTTGTTGATTTACCAACAGAAGAGTTTGTAGAGTTTTTGAGAAAAGCAACGATTTTGAGAAAGTTCTGTTTATATTTTCTAAAATAAAAAAGTTCTTTCGTTTTTGTTATGGCAGTCAAAGTCACCTACATCTCAGAGGAAAAGCTCTCACATATCCCCCACATTTTTAAGACCAGTCAGCCTGTCATCGTTCTTTTTAAATACGCTGGAACTCTGGATTTATCTATACTTAATATATCGGCATCGCAACACTCCTAATGTAAAGGCAGGCATTCTGGTAGGAGCCCCAATCGCGCTAAGGTTCGAAGTGCCTCTGGTTAAACTTATCGACAAGGTGCTTAGCGGCAGAATTGTCACTGCTGATTGGGGGGTTAGCTGTTTCCCAGATCAACGTGACTAGTATTGCGCCGAAGGAGGGTTTGCTCTTTCACCGTGCTTCAGATTTTGCAGGACTACCTGGGCATGCTGACTAGGTGATCCCAGTGCTGGGGGTTTTGGTCAACCCTGGTAAAACGGAGCTAGTACTGTTTATGAGGAGGTATTAAAAACCAAACTTAAGGCCTCCTTCACTCTCTGGTACACACCGTGCTCCTAGCCTAAATAGGTTAAAAAAAAATGACGACAAAAAGTGTGAATGAGAGATGGTAAGTGAACAATCAGAGTACCAATATCCGTTTCAAGTAAAATCGTGCCTGCTTTAACCCTTATGATGTTTCGGTATAACTATCATGGTACCTTAATATGTAGAGGAAAGAGCTGACAGAGCCTCTTTTGCCATGTAATTCTGTCGTGGGGCTGTTTTTATACGCTGGGGTATCTCTCGTAGGGCGGTGAATTTTCTGTGTGGGGTTCTAGTCTGGTGAAAGACATAAGACAAGCCTTTTAGAGCGAAATTACTTGAAAGGGTGCATCGAGTGGAGCCCTTCGTACCACACCCGCACTGGCTTTGAACGCAATGCTAAACTTGAAGCTGGTTGATATTGTGGGCAAGATTTCCGTAGAACGGGCTGCTATTAATATCCGAGGCGCGGGGTACAGACGTGCGAACCGGAGGCAATTATTATAGCATTATAGCCATCCTTGACTTCGTCCCTAGTAAGACAAACTACTGTGTAGCGGTCGTTGTCCCAGTTGACAAGCTTGACCACTCCCATAACCTCTAGAGAGATGTGGGATAGGGAAATTATATGGTGTAAGAGTCTTGAGTGAAGTAGAATTGTCTGACTGTCTTCCAAATGTCTTAAATTTGTTTGACTATGTCGAACCTAGTAGATGTATCGCATGGGAAATATTGGAGTGCAATAACAAAGGTAAAAGAAACAGAATTCTTATTATTTTTATTTCAAAATTTGTATTTTAAGAATGAGATATATAGATTTAAATTTTTGAATCGAGTAAATTTGCTTCTACTCATTTTTCCTCATCGTTTATTCAGATAAAAAGGTTTCGTTGGTTTTGCAGTTTTTGCCACCTTCGTGCACCACCATAATTGACATTTTCAATTTTAAGAAAAAAAAACCGAGATTATTGCGAATTAATGATATTATATCTATATGAAATTGGAAACAAAAGAAATGTAAAAACGTAACACATTTTTGATTTAATTGCTTTTCGAGTGGTTTTTGTTTCAAACAAATCAAATTATATATAATAGGTATAAACACACATAGATGGAGCAAAAATTCCATTTAGTAGCTAAGAGTATTTTACAGTTCGATCAACTGATTAAAAAGGCTTAGCAATTATTTTGTGCGATTCTCTACATTAATTCGATTCAAAGTCAAATACATCATTAGTGTAAGCGGATTAGAAGCAGCAAATTAACTGAAGACAATTTTTCACACAACTCATCCAATTGACGTCACTTGTGTAGTGCAGAGTGTTAACCTATTTGCCAAAGGTCCTTGTTTTTTTTTGCAAAACAGTGTCTGCAGTGGTGTGCAACGAAAAAGCTCAAACCAAATCTACGCGAAATTAGAAAACTGAGGGATTATTGATTACAACCGCTTGTTTTGGAGAGAGAAAAGTTCATCCATACACTGGACCTATTGCCTTTATTGTATAGTGGGGAGCTATGGTAACTCCTTCAGATAATTAAGGCAGTACCGAAATGCACAAGTTTTTAAGTAGAACCCCATCTTATCTTGATTGCTGATTTGGATATGTCTTACTTCAATATGAACCGGCAACCGAGACCGAGATTCATTACTTTAATCAGGGCGTTGTTAGTGAAATATAAATTATGCTAATATAATCGACCAACATTTCAAAAGCTTACCCGTAATAAAAAACATTGGATTTAATAGAGAGATACACCAACAACATAGTCTAATCTATCTCTATACTGTATATATAAAATTCAAACCTCTACTTTCGGTTGAGCAAAACAGCCGACCTACTGGGCCAACTTTTTTAATTCAAATTTTAAAATATCATACTGCACCC
Organism: Merzomyia westermanni; assembly: GCA_949987695.1. Taxonomy (NCBI): domain Eukaryota; kingdom Metazoa; phylum Arthropoda; class Insecta; order Diptera; family Tephritidae; genus Merzomyia; species Merzomyia westermanni. The sequence continues at coordinate 8,874,134 of OX465290.1, read as the reverse complement.
ACAATAGGACATAGGATATTCTTTTAATTAATTTATTTTTAATTAATTATTAAGTTTATCAGTGATACTAAGCATCGCTAGACTGTTTGCCAGTCCAGCGTTTGTGCTTAGCGAGTATCAACAAACCACATATTGCTCTCTAAATTCCTCTATTTTGATACTCAGTTAGAGCGGATACAAAAATGTAAATTCGCTGGCAGAACCATACACAGAGCGACACACATATATATAACCAAACAAGTAGTGTAGCAATGGTCCCAAGGGAATAGAAATTTATGTATGTTTTGTATAAGAAATAGGCGGTAATTGATTGGATTTGAAATGTATTTTGCGAGTGCCTTGAGACTTGCACTTTGTGAGACTAGAATTTGAGAAACTGCATACACAGAAATCATTTTGAAATTCTTGTCTCAAATTTGAAAATTCTAGCCACTTTTTTGAATTTTCTAAAAGTTTTCGGAATTTTTGAATGAGCGTGAAAACACTCAATCTAAAGATTTCTATGGCAGAAAACCCTATATTTTAATATGAAATTACCAAATGGGTTTTAGCTGTAGAAGTTTTCGTAATATATTAAAAGAACCAACTAAGCTACTTAGAGTGCCACTCACTGTAGAACTATTCTATGAACTTTGCGCAGGTGAGTATGAAGTAGTCATAGCTTGAGGGCAATGCCAGCACCTGAAAAAATTCCTCAATCAGTGGTGTCGCGCCTCACTTACTTGCGTTTACTTTTTAAATTATGTAAAATTAAAGAATCACTCACATACTCCAACAAAAAACATGCCAAAACTAAAAATTTAATATGCAATTAAGTTTTTCCGTTGAACAAATGTTTTTAACCAAAGCTTTCAGCTCGCTCCCTTATAGATTAAAAGTGCCCTCATTTGCCATTTCCGAAAAAATAGATTAAATAAACACAATTACACCACATACACATGCTACATATATGCTAAAATAATAAATAAGTTAAATAAACAATGAAATAAAAAAAAGAGATAATAAAAAATCCCATTAAAACACTTTGCACCAAATTGCATTTTGTTATATTTTTAAACAAAAACCAAGCGAAATGATTTCGAGGCCAGGCAGCATTGGCCCCCAGAGATCGAAAACGGCGCAAAGTTGGTGATGTATGCCGTCGCATTTTAGTTGTTGAATACGGCCGAGTGTTTGCTCAAAGCTTAAAACGAGTGGGTCTAAGTGAGCGTAGTTGAGAGCGCTGGGGGTAATAGATGTGTTTTTTAGTAGATAAAAGATACACCATTGCAGTGCACAGGCGTGATGCTAGTGCAACCAAGTAGACGGTGAGTGTTTTGGCTGTTGATGTTGCGTTGACCCCAATTCAAATGACAAATGGAAAGCCGTCACAAAATCCGTTTCACTCACAACTATCCTCGCGGGTGTAAACAAGAAATGGACACATCGTCCTTTAAAACTGTATAAGTATCCTTACAAATTTTACAAATGTATTTATAAACATATGTAACTGACACAATTCAGTTTTGAATACCCAGCAGGCTATACGTCGTCAACGAAATTTTGGGTTAGAAGTGGGTTAATAAGCCACATTGACCGTTTTTTATTCGTCACTTCGCTGCTCACTAAAATATATTTCCACATGCATAAACAATTTTTTTAATGCTTTTTTGTACCACAATTTTTGTTGATTTTACGCCTTGCACATTTTCAATTATTCATGAAACGAGCATGAAAATTATTATTGTTTTTTTATTTTTATTTTTTATTAATCATTTTTTAATTAATTATTACAAGTTTTTTTAATTGAATAGAGTAGGAAAAATTTTTAGAGGCAATCGCCATAGCTTTTCTTATAGATATATTTCGGAAGCTGCTAGGCTTCTTCATGCGTGCCAAAATTTCTCTGAAAGTTCGCTGAACTATGTCGGCGTCAGCGTAAAGCTCATACACCTCATCTTTGAATCTTCTTTGGTACTCCCCGTCACCTTTCGCTTGATACCAATATTGTGCTTACATGTTTTAGGTCATATTGTTCGATATATTGGTCGATAACTCCGAAACCGGTGGATTTATAAAAAAATGGGAAAGTATAAATTTTAAGCTATACGCCTAGTATTTTAACGAAGCAAAACGCATTCAATTCTATTTAGCAATTTTTTGCTGATTCGCGTGTTAGCATGCAGACAAGCAGACAAAAATTCTAAAAGCAAGTTGGCTCAATAATGATCCCTTCAATCAATTTCTCTTGAATATCTGCAACTCTCAGACATCGATCTGTTGCAATTTTATGTGTGTGCAGAGATCAGTATGGATAGTGGGGCCATGTGCAGAAGTCCACGCAAGTGGGGAAAGTTTCTGATCGCCATTCACCTGGGAATGGCCAGAGCGATTCTTTTGCATGCGGTTCAATCAGCTCACTACTTCCGGGCTTTGCGTCCAAGTATCCTCTGGGTAACCACCGAACACCCGTTTGGTGGTGAGCTAAACGTGAGAAGGCGACAACCTGGTAAGGCCACTCCGACATAATCGGTTTAAGGGCTTGGTGGGGGGTTCAAACAGCAGCGCCTGATCACCAGGTGGTGCGGCTGCAAGCGGGCGTCTGTCTTGGATCAAGCGGCTCGCTATACAAACGTGTAATAGAATTCAACCTCCCGTGAAACGGGTTGTGCGTTGAGTTTGGGACCCACCACATAAAACAACGTTCCAATGAAATTCAACAACAAAGCCTCGGATATGAGAACCCCTTTTTTAGATGACAACACCCGCAAACGAAATAAGGATTATGAGATAAAGGCATGTACCTGGAATGTCCGGTCCCTTAATGGGGAAGGTGCCGCTGCCCGACTGGTTGAGGTCCTGAGGAAAGCAAAAGCTGACATCACCGCCATACAAGAGATGCGATGGACGGGGCGAGGAAACATGATCAACAACATCTGATGAGGCGGCTCTGGGAGTATTCGAGAGAAAGGTTCTTCGAAAGATTTGTGGACATCTACGCGTTGGCGACGGCGAGTACCGAAGAAGATTTAATGATGAGCTGCATGAACTTTACGCAGACGCCCACATAGTTCAGCGAATTAAAACACAGCGGCTTCGCTGGCTAGGCCATGTAGTGCGAATAAGCGAAGATGCTCCAGCCCAGAAGGTATTCTTATCGGCACCCGCCGGTGGAAGCAGAGGAAGAGGGAGACCACCACTCCGATGGAAGGACCAAGTGGAGACCGATTTGCGATCCTGCGGTGTTTCCAATTGGCGCCAGTTGGCGCAACGAAGAAACGACTGGCGAGCTATGTTGGACGGTCAAAATCGCCCGGACGGTTAGATGACCATTTAAAGAAGAAGAAGAGATCAGTATAAACTGTGTGAAATTTGACGGGTAGCTATTTAATTCAGGTATTTGTATATAACTCGAACCTCCTTTATCAAAAAAGTCGGTTTTGTGGACGCTATATGTTCCAATCTTGTTTGTTCAAAAAATCTTATAAATAAAAATGAATGTGTGTCTTTTATAGGCATCCAAATCACTCAACCGATTTACAGTATATTCTTGGGTTCACTGGGTGCAGCATATGCTATATATAGTTTTGAAAACGTGGGCAGAGCCACTCCCAAAATCTATAGAACATTTCAGTTGTATTTGGTCTAATTTAATGATATTTGGAAGTTTATTGGAAAGTTTATTGTCAACCTCTATGAAACTTTCACTGTGTTCAGGAGTCTGCTGGGTACGACACAGGCCATATACATTTCTTGAAAAATCGTGCAGGCTATACAAAGTAGCAAATTCGGCATAGCTAATAATTTAATTGGTTCAAGTTAATGATATTCTGAAGCCGATCCGGGCCCCGAGGATTTCTCGTTTCTTTCTCTTTGAAATCCTGATTAGAGTCCTGTCAATACTGTTTTGCCTCGCCGGGCCCCCAAAAACCTTCCGGGCCCCACGGAAATAGCCCTGACTGTCCCGCCCTCTCCGCGGCCCTGAGTACCAGTAGAGAAGAAGGGGAGTAGGAAGAGCATACCTAAGATGTAGGCGAGGTGTTAGAGGAAAATGAAGAAAGAAAAGTCTAAGCGTTAGTGGGGTGGAGGAAATCAAAGGGAGAAAGAAAGGGTAAGATAGAGGGATAACTGAAGAGGAAACGTCAAATGGGAGGGAACAGAGTACAATTAGCTAAATATAGCACATTAACATTTCAAGCTGGATAACGTCTACGGTGTCTGCTAGTGATTAATATATTAAAAAATGGCGGTTGCTCACCAACTTTTACCCTGATATTTCTAAGACTGAAGGACTAGCTTGCATTCAAACAGACACTCGGACTAGCAGACGGGCATGTCTACAGCGATTCAGATCATCGGGCTGATAATTTCGGTATACAAATTGATGGATCTATAACTTCTTCTTCTCATACTAACCAACATCGGGCGCAAGCTATTATACTATTTCATGTATAAAAAGGAAGAGCAAAATCCCTGAAGGCCCTACATTATACTTACGAATAAAAATTGGTTATTTTTACAATCTTACAGCAATCCTTCTGTTGTTGTTGTAGCTTTGACTATATCCAGTCATAAGTTGTCGTCGAGATTATACAGGGTGGCTAATGAAAGCCGCTACCAAAAAAAAATTAAATAACTTTTTTTCTATTTCATGAATCTGGTTAATTTTTTTTTTATTTTGCAGATTGACTTTTACATTTAACAAAAATGGATAACTGGGACACTGAAACAAGAATTTGGATTGTCCGCCGCTATCACGCACTGGAGTCCGTAGTTTCGGTTCAAAGAGAGTATAGGCGCACGTTTGGCGGCAATCCTCCGAGCAGATGGACCATAATAACACTTGTAAACAATTTTGCCGAGCATGGGACAGTCAACAGAAGACCTTACCATCGAAACCCTTCAGTTCGAACGGAGGAAACAATCGCTGCTGTAGCTGCTGCCATACAAAACAATCCACGTGTTTCGACAAGAAGCTTATCTGCTCAAATTGGTGTAAGCAGACAGTCATTACAGTCAATTATGCACAAAGATTTGGACTTATTCCCATATAAAATTCAAATGGCCAACAAACTGAACGCTGCAGAGTTGCCGATTCGCTTGGAATTTTGCCAGAAGATGCTTCAAATGGTGGAAGAGGATGGAAACATGTTGAACTGTCTTTTCATGTCTGACGAGGCCCATTTCGATTTAAACGGCAACATAAACAAACAAAATTGTCGAATATGGAGTGCTTCCAACCCACAGATACTCCATGAGACGGAATTGCATCCACTTCGTGTCACAGTGTGGTGTGCAGTTTCATCACGCTGCATTGTCGGGCCCTACTTCTTCGAAGAAAACGGCCACACCGTTACGGTTACTGGAGACCGTTACTTGAGCATGTTGAGAGAGTTTTTCTATCCAGAATTACGCCGAATGAGAATTTCTTTCAACTCTGTGTGGTTTCAGCAAGATGGTGCAGCTCCTCATATAGCCCAACCTGTTATGACAGAATTGCGACGAAAATTTCCCAATAAGCTGATATCCAGAAACTCCACATTCCGTTGGCCACCCAGGTCGCCTGACCTTACTGCACCTGACTTTTTCTTGTGGGGTTATTGCAAACAGGAAGTCTTCAAAGCAAAACCAACAAATTTGAATGAACTAAGGCAATCCATTCGAGAAACAATTGCGGCTATTCCTGTCTCAACTCTCCAAGCAGTAATGAACAACTTTTTGGTAAGATGCAGCACATGCATCGACGAGCAGGGGGGGCATTTAAATTCCATTATTTTTAAAACTAATTAAGCTATATTTAATAAAATTTAATAAGCTTTAACATGAATAAAAGAAAAATGAATTCCATACACTGAAAAAAAAATTATTTGAGTTTCTTAATGTAGCAAAATTCATCAGCCACCCTGTACATAGATAGGTCCACGGAACGCGTTATTTGGAAAAGTCGCAGCTGGATTAAGACCGAATTAGATGACTTTGCTTTAGCAGGCCCGGTTTCAAATGGATCTTCTCTGATCCTTTCCGGATATAACCCGGTCACGATCAGTAACTAGATCGAACTTCTCTCTAACATACGTTCCAACTTGCAACTGAATTGGTGGATTGAAAAAGTTATCCATACGTTTAGCTAACCATTTGATTCGTTTAACTTCAGCTCAAATTACACTCAGAATCGTTGAGAATTTTCTACTCTGCTAAGATAGTGCCCGGTTTAAGGTTCTCAAAAACTTGCTTATGCCGTGTAATGTTGAGCTTACTTCAATATTTTGCCTGTTGCCTTTATTCAATATTCTTATTTGCCTCCTCAATCCAATTTGATAACTCTTGGAACTTCTCTATCCATAAAAAAAAAATTGCCTGAGTAGTTGGCCTAGACTGTCTCACTATTTCTAAGGGTAGTTAACACTTGTTGTTTTGACTGCAGGGTAGCTACATTCAAATGTATGTATGTATGTCAGTATTAAGATGTGTAAATATGTATTTTATTTGCCGCCGTGTTGCCTAAGGCTAACGGAATGGAAAGTATGAATGATGACAAGTGCGTCCGGCTGTCAGTTTGCCATTTTATAGGCCAGGAAAGAAATAAAGTGTTTTATTAGGGTGAAGCAGGTATTTTCAGACGCTTTACTTAAAGCCTAACCGGTAATGGAAAAATTCCAGAGATGTAGGTTGTTTTATCGCCCATTACTATTTTATAAGCAGAGTAGAATACAATGTTAATTATAAATACAAACTAGTGAAAAAACAATCTGCTAGGTAGGGCACGGATTGAGCTATTTAGAAACTGGGAATTTTGGGATCGAATTTTAGCTAACTTAGTCACGGCCCAGATTCTTGAAACTTGGCACATGTGTATATCAGGATTTCGTGCCAATAGAGTTTTTAGAAACCGTTGTAAAAATTTTTAGTGTTGACGAAGCAACTATAAAAATGCAAAAACGACAAATTTATCAAAAGTTGTTGTTCAAACACACGGCTGAGCATATCCTACTTGACTACATTCGAAGTTGGAGTCCCTTGTTTATTTAAATTCAGAAATTTCAAACTGATTGAACTCAATGAATTTAATGCAATTGTAAGAAAAAAGAAAATGTATCATTGAAATTAAATTTTTCTTTTTCCAGCAAACTCCATTAAATAAATTGCGCTTTTAATGATTTCGCTTATTGTACCCTTCATGAACATGAAATGGTGTTATAACTTTGGTCCGATGTTTGTAAGTATGAAAAGAAGAAGAGATAGACTCACCAATAAGCAGGAGCTGAGTCGATTTAGCCATGTCCGTCTACAACGAATAGCTCCCATACAAACGATTGTTACGATTAACGGAATTTGTCCTATAAATATTGAAATTTAAGAGCGAAGAACTTTCAGTTTGGCGGGTTTAGTTCATATTACATACGCAATGTGCCTAGTGAAAATCAGCTAGATCGGAACAACACATAGCTCCCATACAATCGATTGTTCCGATAAATTTAAATTAACAGTTTTTGCAGAGTTTGTACAAATTGTTAGTAAGTATCGGACACTTAGAACCGTGATCCGTATTCATGAAACGTATGAAGTCTTCGGCACAGTCGAAGACATCCATTTTCTTACTTGTTTATTTATTCATTTTTGTCTTCACTTGGACTGCTACTGAGGGTATTACTCGAAATGACACCACTCACATAGTTATATCGTCGAAGTAAAAGAGAACTCAGCACATCAATGGGAGCTACTCAAAGGACAAGAGAGAAATGCAAAAATAGTATTGTAATAAGTATCACTTTATAAGTGTAGGAAAATTACAGCAAATTGGTATGATAGTCTCTGTGTTTTTATTGGTGGTCAAAATTGTACTATTTTCTACGCATTTCATGCTCGTTATGTAGAGTTCATGACTCGGTGCACTCACCACTTTATTACTACTTTTATAGTTTTCATTGAAGTGAAAACTTCTTTACTCGCATTGGGCATTATTTGTATATAGTTTCTTTGCATTTAAATTTATGATATAATATCAGAGCCTAGCCAGAACCAATGGCCAATAAGGTATAATTTTTATAAAACAGAAAAATTAATTTTTAGTCTGTTAGCTCTAGAATTTATAGCTAAATAATGGTTTACGAGTTTTATATTCAGTACCACATACCGCGCCAGCGCAACCAAACGGTAAACAAAGCAGACGTACGGCGCAAGCACATAGTAAGTCTGTGCACAGCATAATTTCGTTCGTGATCACTTACATACTAGCGCAAGGCGTGTAGTTCGCAAATTGTTTATGTTCACTTGTGCTTAAGAAAAGAATTTGTGCTTCATCAACTATTGATAGCGCGGTTTGGTAAGATATCGAAAAGTCCCGCAAATTAATATGAATAACTTTCCACTTTCGATCATTATTTTAAATGAAATAATGCGGAGAGTGTTAACTCTATCTGTTAATTAACATAATTGTGCTATGTAAATATAATGTTAAATAAATGTTATTATTTAAATATGTATGATGATAATGTATGTATGTAAGTATAAATGTAAGTAATATGTAGGCATGTGAAATATATGTATGTAACATATGTGTGTGTAATTAATAATATCACAATATGCTTTATGATCTTATTAATATTGTGGATACGTAAGTTTGTGATCGTGTTTGTGAAGTTTTGACGTACGAGTATAAACTACTGAGCCGAACTCTACGAAATTTTGTACACTTATTCTCAGAACCATAGAATTGATAACAATATTCATACTATTCCAATATCATACATCGTTATGGAGATATGGGCACTATTATAATAAAGGTGAATGTTTGGATACCCAGAGGTTTACGTTTGTTAACCAATCACACAAGAAAGGCAGTTCGGATATTGATAAAATTTGGCATGCGCATAGCTAATAGTATGGAAAAAAGTATAGGCTATGTCTTTTAAAAAATTGGAGCTTTCAGGTCTCTTAGGAAACGCACCTTTTTGTTACTTTTTTATACCATACAACCATGATTAGACTTGATCTATACTAATGGTATTTGTTATACGAGTATATGTAATACGTATAATATGGGTATCAAGTGAAAGGGGGCCGCAGTTTTCACTTAGACTGTGCTATATTTCCATATACAGGGTGTTTTTTTTACAGGTTTGTTTTTCAAATAGAGATAAAACTGGCATTTTGTGGTCAAATCTGGCAACTCTAATGTCATTTATGTTCAGTTTGGTTTGCCATTTCATCATGAACAGGTTGACAAAAGAACAACGCTTGCAAATCGTGCAAATTTATTTCGAAAATAATGGTTCAGTTCGCGAAGTTTACCGTGAGCTCCGTCCATTTTATGGTCGACATAATCGTCCATCAGAGCAATTAATTCGGTTAACCATGGATCGTTTTCGCACTACGTTTACTCTATGTGATAATACGCATCCGCAGAGACGTCGAACAGTGCGCACCGAAGAAACAATTGCCGCTGTAGAGCAAAGTGTTGAAGAGGACCCGAATGAATCGATTCGCCACCGTGCACAGCAATTGGAGCTTTGTCCATCAACTTTATGGAAGATTTTGCGCAAAGATCTTGGCTTGCGACCTTACAAGATCCAGCTTGTGCAAGAATTAAAGCCGCGAGACCATGCAATGCGTCGTGATTTTGGTGTATGGGCCGAAAATGAGATTGATTTCGATGCTGATTTTCATCGCAAAATTTTGTTCAGTGATGAGGCTCATTTTTGGTTGAATGGCTACGTCAACAAGCAAAATTGCCGCATTTGGAGTGAACCATTGGATTATTTTCTTTGGGGATATGTGAAGTCGCTCATCTACACCAACAAACCAGAAACGTTAGGGGAATTGGAAGCCAACATTCGTGGCGTTATTGCCGACATACGGCCCCATATGCTCGAAAAAGTGGTTGAAAATTGGACCTGTAGAATTGGCTTTATTCGAGCCAGCCACGGCGGCCACATGCCCGAAATCATATTTAAACATGAATGGCATAAAATTATCCTTCCAATTAAGCCAAATTGATGGACCTTACAACGATTTTCTTGTGTTTTATTTCAATTCAAAGTTCTATACCCCTAAAAAAACACCCTTTATTTATTGATAAATGAGTTATCGGTCATAATGTGGTTTCCCTTAAACCATAATTGCAGGCGATTAGAAAATTCATATTTAATTTCTTAAGTTTTCACTTCTAGTCAGATTCCCGGAGTGCCACTACGCTTTTTTTCACTAAGATTTTCCAAATCGATTTCAGAACTGAAGGTGCATGTTTCTAAACGAAAAGAAAAATAGCAATTATAAATGGATACAATCATGGTTGAAATGTTTAACTCATTTCCTTTTGTAAACCATTCGTGTTATAATCGCAGATAACGAAAATTTAATTTGCGCACAACCTTTATGTATCTCAGAACGCCCAGCAAATGTATTGATTTATATATTTTTTACTTTGGTATTTCCCTCACTTTATACACGGACTTTGGGTGCAAAGCGTTGGCTTGCTTGATGCCCTAGTAACCGTCCATTTTCCATTTTCTTTGGTTTTCATTTCGTTCGAATGTTGTTCGCGTTTACTTCATTTGCATGAATGCGTAATTTTAAATTGAATTATTACGTAAACAGGCAGAGAAACTGGTGTTGTATTGGCAATCGACGGCAGAGATAAAATTGCCACCGACGCCTGAAAGTCTGCCTTTTTTGTACTGCTGTTTGTAGTCGTGGCAGTTTGTGTGACGCTGGAAAACGCGAGACGCGCATTTGTGAGTGCTCGAATTACCGTTACAAATATTTTGGGATTTGTACGCACATTAGTGGCATTGCTTATCCCCGTTATTTATGTTTTGGTGCTGCCATTTCCATAGCCACGTAGTCTCGTTGCCACCGTTTTTTTGGCGTGAAAAATGGCAAAAAGGCAGCAAAATATCGCTGTTTTTCTTGGAATTTAAAGCGCCTACAACTTTGTTTACGCAAACAACACGAGAGTAATTGCTGCGATTACCGTTTGTGGGCGCTGCGCATTTTTATCGGGTGGCCCTGGTGCATAGCTGTGCATCTTCAGCTCCCCTGCATGGGGCATATACCAAGCTCTTACGCTTAATTTGCTTTATCTGTTATATTAAATGCTTGACGTTACTTTACCAGCCTTAACTTATCGTGTTTTCGTTTATTTACATAATTTACGCTGGGGGGGCAGTGTGCTTTTGAAATATTACACCCACCAATTGCGGCGATTCTACAAGTGAATTCACTGTTGGCGTTATCTTCATGCTATGCTATGCCCTTATGTATTTACGGCTCGTCCTGTGGTTTATTCTTCCAACGAGAAGAACGATTGTGGGTACATTACCGAGATACCAACAATTTATCAGCGGCTTGAAGAGTAAATGAAACTAAGATACGTTTATTTAATACCAAACTAATTTACTCTAGAATACAGTTATGAGTAGCGTTATGAGTTAAGCGTTAAGAAAGCGTGTAATATAAAGCAAATCGATGTGTTCAAAGAAACGCAAGACGGCGTGCATGAAAGCTTTAATTTTAATATACGAGTATTAGCTACGAAGGTAAGTACCCCGGAGATCATCTATAAAATTAACTATCGGTTTTAGAACATAATGAGCTCAGCAAAACAAATCAGCAGTGATTTATGAAATTTCAGTGCATTTTATTTTACTAAAACTGGCCAAAAGGAGAATTAAGAATCTGATTAAAGATGATTGGTCAGCGAACCTGAAGTGACCATGAAGTACTTATTACTTCTATGGTTGAAAATTTCGGTATAAGTATGAAACATTAATAATTTTAAGCTTTTTTTTTAAATTTTTGTGTAGCAAATTTCAGAACTCTTAATATACTACTCTGATTTTTAAATTCTTTTAGTTTATATTTTAAACCTACGTAGATAAATAAGAAGTTTTAATCTAAATATAGTTCTTAAACAAAACGAACAAAATCGAAAGGTGCTGAAGATAAGAGCAGAATAAATTTGTTTTGAATTTTTCTCAAAACATTTTTTGTGTATCGTAATTTACTAGGTCGCGAACTGGGTCTTATGAGCACATCGGTGCTAATGCTGCTTATGATCACAAACTTTTTTATACCTAGTAGTGCTACGATGTAATGGCATAAACGGACCGGGTTTTTTATTGACTTATACATATAAAAATGTCCAGGAGGAAAAAATAAATTGATTAAGCCATGTCCGTCCGTCCGTCTGTTAACACGATAACTTCAGTAAATTTTGAGATATCTTAATGAAATTTGGTATGCAGGTTCCTTGGCACTCATATCCGCGCGGTATTTAAAATGGGCGCAATCGGATGATGCCACGACCACTTTTTATATATAGAATATTTTCGAAACTATAAAAAAAATGATTATTCAGTACATAATACACTTATAGGGAAAAAATTTAGTGTGTACATTAACTTTAAGGCAGAAAATAAAATTTCTCAAGAAATTTTGTAAAATGGGTGTAGCACCGCCCACTTTTGATTAAGTCAAATTTAGAAATAATATTAATCATAAATCAAAAACCGTTTAAGATATGGAAACGAAGTTCAGCAGGCAGGTTTTCAGGTATGCAAGGAAGGTTCCAGGAAAAAATGGGCGGCTCGGTTAAGGTCCACTCCCACTTTTATACGAAAGATTTGGAAAAAATCATAGATATATTTAATATTCAATAACTTTTCGTAAAACAGCTTTATATCATATATATTTGTCTTTCAAAGTGTCCGTGTACAAAGAAAGCCGAAAAATACAAATTTTCGAAAATGGGCGTGGCCCCGCTCTTTTTATAGTGGATTATTCCACAAAACTTTGTATGCCATAACTCCGGAAAAAATTGATTTATCGAAATGATATTTTTCGAAAATATTGAATATATAAGGTTAACTGTTTGTTGTAAAAATGGGCAAAAGCGGTCAACGGACACGCCCAGTTTTTAAACATAGTTCTGAAAAGTTTGTTTGTAAAATGTAAAACGTATTTCTATAACACAATAAGCTTTTTAAGCAAAACTCGACCACAAAAACATTTTGTGATTTTTATGGGAGTAGGCGTGGAACCGCCCACTTTTCAGCATAAAATTTCTGCTTTTTCAAAGGCGATTGCTTGTAGTTTCAACAAAATATTTCAATGAAAATTGGTCAGCTGCTTCTTAATAGTATATAGTATACTCGCACTCCTGCCAAATCGGATAACACACAAGCAAAATAAATGGGCAAGTAGTTAATACCCCACTGCAATACGTAAGTTATATATCTTTTTTGAGGTATAAATCCATGTACATGAAATGTTTATATGTATGAGAAGAAAAATATATGAGCCCCTCAATAAGTATACGGAAATAATCAGGACGATCAGTTGAGTTGATTTAGCCATGTCCGTCTGTCTATTTAAAATCAAATTATTCAAACATAAAATGTGGATGTATTGGAATTTTGAGAAAATCCGGTTAGCAGCGGTTGGTAGGGAATATATTTATATACAAATAAAGTAATTTACCGTTCAAAACTCACAACAGAAGTGTTTTTATTGAAAACAATCAGATGGCTTTATAATACGAGCTGAAAAGTATTAAAATAGACCTGCGTAAATTGGTATGCCATAATAGATCACTACTAGGTATATAATGTTTGGTTCCTCCTGAACTTAGGCTTCCTTACTTGTTTATAATTACTCCTGTATAGCGTCGACTGGATGCAAGATCACCCTTTTTCGAAATATTTCTCTGTATCTCAGAACGTTTTTCAAAAACATCGACGAGCTACCTCAGCTGAAAAAGAATTGAATTTTCATTTAGATTGTGTTTGAAACAAGTTCTGCGATGGGCCTTTACAAAAAAAAAATAAAAAATAGAAAGAATAGTTTTAAAAATTAGATTGAATGACAGTGATTATCATCTCACCCATCGACATATTTTCCGTTTTAAATTGACTCCCTTCTTATGACATTCATTAGTCGAGAACGGAACTAACTACCATTTTGGACTAAAAATATTAACCGTGCATTTAATTTGTGCTTAAACGTCTACACGGTTTTGATCATCCTTTCCTCTCCTTCTACCAGTTTATGCCGACAAGAATACTTTCTCTTAAAGAGCACCTCTTTCATTTTGGATACATAGCCTTGACAGAGCATTCAGTGAAAACTGTGGACCTCACACAGCTCATCATGAAATATTGTTTTAGTACTTCCGATGACTTTCAAAGAACCCACCACTTCAGGCGTACCCCAGGGACTGTACTCGGACCGCTCTTATCTAAGTTATTGCTTTATGTACTCAAATTTTTTACTGCATGCAGATAATTTGAAAATTTGTAAAACTGTTCCGACATAAGAAGTTTTCATTCGGCTCTAAGCGGACCTTGACTATGTGTAGTAGTGCTTTGATTTTTTTTCTAAGCACGGAAATCTCATTCCAGTTTTATATCGTATTGTTGACTCATTAATGTGAGCTGTTGAGAGTCAAGTTTCTTTTCCATAGTCAACTAAATTATGTTATTTCGAATTCGTATTCTAGGCTTCATTTCCCACTTGTATGCGGACTTCAGTGATCTATATACATAAAAACTACTTTACACATTTTTAGTAAGATTCAAGAAGAAATATGTCGTGCTCATTTGGAGGTCATGCGTGCCTATAGGACGTCTTAGGCGGATTAAGAAAACGTTCCTGAGATTTGCTCTACGGGTTTTATGTTGCAGGACTCAAAGGCATAATTTAGTTCCAGGTGTCTTCTAATTGCTTTGAAATGTTGAAATAGTAGAAGGTATATCTTATCGCTGACATTTGTTTATGATATTATACATGGGATCAGCCGTATTCCTGTTTCAAAACTTCATCTCGAACCCTTCGAAATCATGATTTTTTCACTATTTATAGAGCTTAAACAGTTGCTAGGACTATTAGGGGATTAAACCTTCTACTTCACTATAATATTTGTAAACAGTCTGTAAGAATATTGAACATCTTAGATTATATTGATAAATAATAAATAAATACGCTCATCGCCGCCTCTTTTTCTGGCTGTGACCAAGTTTCTACGTCACGCACCATTATATACGTTACGTAATTTATAGAACGTTGTGTTCTTTTACCAAAAGAGGACTTTATTTCTAATTTGTTTCCAAGTGTAGTTCCTTAATGTAAATATCCTCTGAACGTCGGTTACCGGCTTGTGATTTAAATGTTTAAAGAAGTTAACGCTGGCCATGAAACTTGCAATAACTTATCGACATTTTTCGTCTACCAGCTCAAACTAGTCAAGCTCATGAATTTTTGATTCTCTGGCAACGTCTATTCTTTCCGATTCAACGGGCTCTCGTCATCGCATCACATGTTTTTTCGAGATCGACATATCCAATGGTTTCGTCACTCATGGAACAATTATGACTTATGCTCTCGGTACTCAGGTGAAGGAGACGAGTTGGGAAATGAATTACGAACATCAAACTAGGTTTCAATTTCTAGGTTATCTTGTGTGTGTTTCTATGCACTTTTTTTAATTGAAATGCCGCTCGTAATTTTATTCTAAATTTAAATTTTATCCCCTCAAGTTAGGGATTGACTTATACTTGATTAATTAATTAATCAGAAAATAATGCTGCTCAAATGTCAGACAAACAGATTTTTTTTGAAGTAAAGCAACGTGCATACATCCATATATTTCATTTGTTCACATTTGTTGCTTTGATATATCCTTTTTATTAAGCGATAATAAGAGAGATTGGTAAAAGTCGGTGAAACACTTTAAAAAAGTACAAGTAGAGATTCATAAAATTTGGAAGTACTGATTTTACTATTTGATTCCATACAAATATTAAGCGCAAACGATTATGCGTGAAAAAAATAAACAGGTTTTCTCTTATTAACTTGAAAATTTAAAAAACATTATCACAACTTTTTAGCAGAAAATTTCAACTTTTTACAAACTCACCAGTCTTTGTTTTTTATTAGCTAAGCAAAAGCTTCTTCCTAACAAATATGGCAACAAATATGAAATTTGTTTATTTGTTAAAAAAGGTATTCGAAAGAAATAAATATATACATATTTTTTTTTTACCGAATAAGTAATATTTGGCATCTGGTTAGTCAGGACCTGATGACTTAAGCTTTGATTAATCAAAAATAAATCATTGAAATACTTGGATGGCTTTCTTTAACGTGTTGATACGGACCCATTCTAATGTAGTGCTTACGCAGTTATGACTGCAGAAAAAGCTGCAAAAAAAAACTTTTCCATTTAGCTACTAGAATCAAGGAAATTTGGTTTTATTTAATTAAATTTTGTAGCAAAAAAAAATAAAAATATGGCAAAATCAGTGTAATATGTTGAATAATTACCCCCATATTCATAAAGAATAACAAAGATTTATAAATCTCTTATAATTCAAAATTGGTATGGATTTTCCATTTTAAAAATCTTTATTAACCAATTTTAGTTTTTATGAATATTAGAGTTAGTTTTTATTAGCTTAGTATAGAAATGTACTCACGTATTAAAATTAATTAATTTAAAAAAAGTTGTATTTGTTTTCGAGCATATTGTCGGCCTGTTTCCAAGGGCATGAATGCACCAACTTTCAAAATTTGAGTTAAAAGACTAAGTGGATTAACCGCTTCATCTGTCAAAAATCTCGAGAACCATGCGTACAAGGTAAGCACACTACTTTGCAGTAAAAGTAACCTTAATCAGCGAAAATATACTGATTTTTAAAAACAATAAACTTTTAAACATGACTTCGCAACATTTTCATTTTAGCAGATTAATTCTGCTGGCAGGAGAGCTACTAAATGAATAACGAACTGCCATTTTATGGAGCAACGCAACCGGAAAGTGTATAATAACTATTACCGACAGCAAAAGTTATAAACAATAACAGAGCGTGGTTGGTAAGCACGAGCATATTTTTTTTTTTTAAACATTTTATGAAACGAAAATTTAATGCTTGTGAGGGAATTACAAAAATAAAATGTATATAAAATTAGCAACATTCTGTGTTTTATTTTATTTTTTTAAGTAAATCTTAACTACAGATATTTTATGAACTAAGAGTTTGTTTATAAATATTTCTTTGTTGTTTATGATTTGCTATTCAACGTAATGTAGGAGAAATGAAGTTAAATATTTAAAGAATCTATTGGAGTTATTGTTCGCTGTCAAGCGCATGTTAAAAATATTCTTTATTTTACTTCATATTTATACATTTCTTACCTCTTTGATTTCTTATTTACTACAATACATATTTATTCTTACTAGAGATCGCCCAGTAGTTGAAATTCAACCACAAAACTTTATTTTATTTTAACTACTTTAAATTTATTTTGTTGTTTTTTATTTTACTGTTACCTTTTCTTGCTTATCCATTCCTTTCCTTTCCTATTCTGCCCTTTCCTTTTCCCCTCCTTTTTAATTTTTTCCTTTCCTTTCTTTTCTTTCCTTTAATATCCTTTCATTTCCTTTCCATCCTTTACTTTCCTTTGTTTGTTTGTTTGAGTAGCGACAAAAACACCCGCTGAAGGTTTTGCCAGATATGAATCAGGTACGCTACGGTACTCCCTTGCAACATGTCCAACTGTCGCTGGAGCGATTTGTGATGACCAGTTCAATCTTCTAGGTCATGTCATCCCTGCCTCCGTAAGGAAGGAGAAGATGTTTAATGAGAGGTGAGAGGCATCACATCCGTAGATCAACTATTGAAATGCAAGTCATTACCTCTTACCACCGGTATGCCTACTTTGGGCATATTATAAGCTCCTAACCCGTAGGAGTTTCCTTTCCTTTCTTTCATTTCCTTTCCTTTCTTTACTTTCCTTTTTTTTCATTACCTATCCATAAATATATAATTGTTAATGCCTTAGATGTATAGTTTGGCCACAAACTGGAACAATTTCCCTCAACTTGCGCATTTATATTATAGATTCTTACATACCACTCATACAAACATATCGTTTGACGAAATTAGAAGTAGCTGTATTTTCACTAATTTTCATTTTAAATATATCAAATTCTGCAACAGAATCCACATAAAAAAATTTTTTTAACTTAACAAAATGTCCAGGAAAGGTAATTTAACGTTACAAAATTGCCAACAAAATCTGCATATTTTTTGGCAGAATTTCTTGGAATTTTTTTTAAGCGCAGTTTTGGAGCCCAATTAATTTAAGTACAACAATGTGCAAGTTAGAAATTGTTAAAAATTTCCCTGAGTTTTTAGAATATTTTTCGTGGAGGGTTTTGAGTGATTTCTTCCATACAGCGCATGAACAAAATAAAGTTTTGTATGGAAGAAAATTTTGCCGCCTGTACAATAAAAATTCTAGAAATTCACGGAAATGTTTGATTGAGTTCCTACAATTGATTGGTCTACAAAACTGTGTACTCAAAAATTGTCTAGAAATTCTGCAAAAAAATTTGTAGATTTTGATGGCCATTTTTAAAGTTTAATTAACTTTCCTGAGCTTTGTGTAAACTTTGAAATTTCTTTATATGTCGTTTCTGTTATGGAATTCGCTATATTTTAAATGAAAATTATTAAAAACACAGCTTCTTCTTATTCGATCGAACGATATCCAATTTAATTTCACTAATGGGAAAGTGCTGTGCTTGCAGAAATACACGGCCGCTGAGCTTTGCTTAGATACGTCGGTCGCCTAATGCTTTGGGGCGTGATAAAATATAAATGTGTGGATATATATTTCTACTATACTACACTTTCTAGTAAGACTACGATCTATAAAACTTAGCAACTTTATATTATGCAAATGAATGGCGTTTTCTTACTTTCTTACATCTTTAGTCAGAGTTAGTTGGAGAGTATACGAACGGAGCTAATTTCACACTGCAATACAAATTATTGAGTATCAGGAATGTGACCTTGAAGCGCAAAAAAACCTATAACTCAATAACCGAGTTTTTTCTTAGAGATAAATCGACTTATGACAAATCGATCAATTTCTTATATGAAAACTTACTTTGAGAAGTACAGACCTCTCTGGAAGAGCACTTTATAAGTCATTTATCGTACCCGTACTGGTGCAGAAGCTTGGATACTGATAACATCGGATGAGGAGGCTTTGGGAGTATACGAGAGAAATTTGCTTCGAGGGATTTACTGCAGAAGATTTAATAATGACGAGCTGTATGAGCTGTATCCAGACACCATTGGCTAGGCCATGTTGTGCGAATGAATAAAAATTATCCGGCCCAGAAGGTTTTCTTATCAGCATTTATCGGTGGATGCAAAGGAAGAGTTAGGGCACCGCTCCGATGGAGGTACCAAGTGGAGACCGATTTGTGATCCCATGGTATTTCCAATTGGCGCCAGTTAGCAGAATGAAGAAACGACTGGCGAGCTTTGTTGGACGACCTAAATCGTTTAGACGGTTAAACGCCATTTAAAGAAACAAGAAAAATTAAATAATTTAAGTTAATAAGTATAAACAATAACCAAATGTGTACCTGAAGTTTCTAAACTCCTAGCAAAAGTAATAAGAGTAAAATATATAAAAGATGCTTACCTCAAAACGAAGATACTAGTACATCACTCGCTACAATTTAGATTAAGACAGTGGATAAGGCGAACATGATTTGTTGTAATAATCATTATACTCATAAACATTTATGAAGATTAAAAATAAAATTAACCTATGAAGATAACTGCAAATTAATTCCGTAAAATTTTCCTTAAACTTTTAAGAAACTTGTAATTAAAAAAATAAATAATCGCCACACATTTTTAATGTTGCCTAACATTTAACTAGAATCAAGATTGACTTCACCTTTTCAATTTTATAATGAGAAAGTGTAAGTTTATATTGATAAAACACAAGTTGATAATGAGAACTGTTGGTTTATATTGAGAAAAAAGGCAGATAATGATGATAGTTACGTTGATAATGACAAATTAAAACTTGATAACAAGAACATTAAAAAATTACTCAGATAATAATTGTGTAACAAGTAAATTTATAAAAAAACAAAATTTTAAAAAACGACGTATATTTCTCAATATCTGTTTGAATTTTCCCATTATGAAATTACATTTTCTCAATACAAACTTACATTTTTTATTATCAATCATGTTTCCTCAATATAAACTTGAAGTGATTTATATGAAACTATGTGTTTTCAGCTGTAGTGTGCACATAGTTTTGCCCTTTTTTCATACGTCGCACAGACTTCTCTAATTACAAAAATTTTTAAATGCATAACTTTTATATCTTTATTAAAACTTGATGTTTCCCGTTAATAAAATCAATTCCAAAAACTTGATAAGTAACAAAATAACCGATTAAGATAAAAATTTAAGTTCCAGCAATAACAACCACATAGAATTGAATTCATTTTTCGCAGATACCTTACTTGGCAACTGACTTGCAATTAAAGACATTCCTTATTCCAATAACTCAACCGATTTCAGAATTAGCCACGAATATGTGGACCAGGGTGACTCAAAATTTGTTAGCACAATATGCGTATCAACCGAAAGATGTCAATGGGTGCTGAAATAAGCGATGTGATTAAGCTCCATATATTAATTGGTTTTGGAGATTTATTGATTAAAATTCGACTCAGTCGATTATAAGTTCTGAGAAGTCAGGTTTTCTTGAGTTCGAGGCAATAACGTGCGTACTACATAATCGGTTTATTTCACTCCGAATACCTTATGCAGCATAAACATTTTTTCACAGCGACCATCGTAAACTGACTTCAACTCTTAAGAAATTGTTTTTCAAACTAAAGAAGCAAATTCTGATGAGGTAAAAACTAGTCTAAGAGATTTTGGAAAAGTATACGTGTAAGCCAGAAACTGCTAACTTAGACAGATTGAAACTAACATCTTAAATAATTATTGGACACCTTCTTACACGCTTAGAATGAGGTTTCACTGACTTTTCTATATTCCATACATCCAATAGGTGAATATTTTTATTATCTCAGGAATTTTGGTTTAAGTAAACAAAACTGGGTTAAAAATGGTCCCCTTTTGAATAAATTTTTTTTTAATAGTAGAAACGCATTCAAAAAGATTTTTTAAACATTTCATATTTTTTTATTTAATTTTTTGAATGGACTATTGATGTATTTTTGTATTTTTAAATTCACATTTTTTTTTGGCTTGGCATACTTTATTTACCGCCTTTCCCCCACATACATCAAAAATAAAAAAATGTGTATAGCAATGCCATTTAAAAAGCTTTATAAAGTAATTTAATTTTTTATTGATATGGAGCTCTTTTGTATTTTTTCAGAGATCGAAAATAATTGTTATTATTAGTCTCTTTTTTTTTTTTTTAAGTGAAAATGTCACGCAAAAATGTCTTTTGTAAGATTTACCATTATTAAAATTCTTTATTTTTTTTTGCTCATTTAAAGCTGTGTAAAATATAACACTGTGTTACAAAAACGAGCTTAAGTTCTGTCCTATGAACCAAATATACTTTTTCGGAAAGGGGAGAAAAAATAAAAATACACATGTATCGGCGATTTTCATGTACACGTCAGAATTTTGGTTTTTATGTATAAAGTATAAAGCTGGACACTACGAGCTGTCCGCCTGTGTGAAAGACTTTGGATCGATTTTTAAATAATTCTTAAAATTCAGGGGTAATTTTGAGGTACTTCTAACTTTGAATGTGCTATAAAATTTAGTACTTAAAAATTTTCTAAAAATTGTTCTCTAAAATATCCGGTACGTCACTGTGTTTTTCTTTTTTTCCATTTACTGCTACAGCTGGGTATAAAAATTGTAAAGATGTTTTCTTTCATACTGAAATTTTGTGCATACACATACATATACATATATATCTCAACAATAATATTACGTTTTAAATAAACTCATAAAAAAATATGTGGAACACAAAAAAGCGCATTAAAAACCGTTTAAACGCTGAATTAAACCCGCAATCACTGAACTGCATACTTAACTGCCGCTGCTTTGCACACGAACACACACACACAATAACACGCTGTACCGAAACTAAGCCTCCTTTTTATTATCTACATTGTTTTTGCTTTACTTAAGCGAAGCACCTTTTTATACCTAGTAGTGCTACGCACACAAGGTATATTAACTTTAGTCGCAGAACGGTGGTATGTAACGGCATAAACGGATCGAGATAGATATTGACTTATGTACATCAAAATGTTCAGGACGAAAAAAGAAATTGATTAATCCATGCCCGTCCGCCGGTCCAACTTTTAGCACGATAACTTGAGTAAATTTTAAGATATCTTAGCGAAAATTGGTATGCGGGTTACTTGGCACTCAGAGCGCTATTTAAAATGGACGAAATCGGATGATAGCCAAGCCCACTTTTTATATATAGAATAATTTCGAAAATACAAAAAAAAAATGATTATTCAGTACATGATACGTTTATAAGGATAAAATTTGGTGTGTACATTGATGTTAAGGCAGAAACTAAATTTTTTAAAAAATCTTTGAAAATTTGTGTGGCACCGCCCACTTTTGGTTAAGTCAAATTTAGAAATAATATTAATCATAAATCAAAAACTGTTCAAGATATCGAAACGAAATTTAACACACATGTTTACATTTACAAGCTATGTTCTGGAAAAAAATGGGCGAAATCGGTTAAGAACCACGCCCACTTTTATACGAAAGATTTTGCAAGGATCATAGATATATTTAATATTCAATACTTTTGCGTACAAAAGCTCATTTATATTTCACTTTCAAAGTGTCCGTGAACGAAGAAAGTCGAAAAATAGAAATTTTTATAAATGGGCGTGGCCCCGTCCCTTTGATAGTGGATTATTCCACAAGACTTTTTATGCCATGACTCCACCAAAAATTACTTTATCAAAACGATGTTTGGCGAAAATGTGAAATATATAAAAATGGCCGAAATCAGTCAACGGCCCCGCCCAGTTTTTTAACATAGTTCTGAAAAATTTGTTTGTAAAATGTGAAACGCGATATTTTTAAACCCATGCAAGCTATATCAATAAGATATTGCACACATAATAGGATTTTCCATCAAAATTTGTGTAAGTAGGGGTGGCACCGCCCACTTTTCAGCATTAAAATTCTGTTAATTTCAAAGGCGATTGCTTGTAGTTTGAACCAGATATTTAAATCAAAATTGGTCAGCTGCTTCTCAATAGCATGTAGTATACTCCTGCCATAAACTTAGGCAAATCGGATAACGCATAAGTAAAATATCCGGGAAAGTTGTTAATACCCCAATGCAATAGGGAAGTTATATACCTTTTTTGATTTTCATACCTTTAATGAACATGAAATATTTGTAAGTATTAGAAGAAGAAGAAGTCGGCCCATTAATAAGCAAACTGAAATAATAAGGACGATAAGCTGAGTTGATTTAGCAATGTCCATCTCTCGGTCCGTCTGCCTGTCTGTCCGTCTGTCTATTTGAACGCAAAATTTTGCAAACACTTTGAAAAAATGTGGTTAGTAGTTGTTGGTAGGGAAGATATTTATATAAAAATAAATAAATGGCGGGCGCCGTGGTGTGGCGGTAGTATTGCCGGCCTACCACACCGAGGTTCAGGGTTCGAGTCCTGGGACTGGAAACATCAAAAGTGGTTTGAAGAAGTTTTTCAAAACGATGTCGCCCCTAGGTAGTGGTTTGGCAAACCCTCCGAGTGTCTTTCTGCTATGGAAGGCTTTTCAGGAAAAATTCACCTACTTTATAGATGTCGTTCGAAGTCTGCAAAAAACTGTAGGCCCCGCCAATTTGTAGGAAAAAATTCAAAACAGCACACCACAAATTGGAAGGGAAGCTCGGCGCAAAAATCTCTAAAGAGGTTTATGATGATATACCTGTTGTATATCGCGCCATACATTTATATTTTTTTAAAACTAATTTACACCTGAAAACTCATAACAGAAGTGTTTTTATTGAAAACAATCAGCGGGCTTTATAATTCACATACAGGTTCTGACTTCAGAGGATATTTTCTATTTATATCCGTAACAAATATTGAAAGAGTTTAATTTAAATTGAACATTTGTGAATGCGGTTAGATTTTGCGTGTGATTTAAATTTTATTTGATTGTGCAGAGAGTAAAGAAATTTACTAATTCTTAATTTCTTGGCAATCTGTTGGCTGTAATAGCTGCTAACTCCAGTCAGAGAAGTTTTTTGGACGTGTAACCCCTGCTTGGGTTTCCTGCTATGTTCTTATTGGTTTTACTGGGCACTATATTTTGTAAATTTCAAGAGCTCAAGACCAGTTGGTACAAGTTATATTTTGATATGAAATTTTCAATAATCATTTGTGAATATTGCCACCATCGAAGTTCCATTTCTTTCTAAACATTATTTTTTTTCATTCGAATTGAGTTACTTAACTTACTAAAGTACTTAACATACTGAAGTAAATTAACTCGCGCTACTTGTATGAATGAATAATAAATTTATTTGCATAAATGAGTTTAAATATATTTGAAAACTATGTGCTAGTAAAATACATACATACATACAAATCGGACGAGAAATTAAAAACCACAAATTCAACCAATTTTGCTTGACAAATTAGCATAATACGAAATCAATAAAATTTCAGTGAAAAATAGTTTTTTGGTTAGCCTTTATTTACCACATCAGCTTCGTGTTAAGCAGGCGACTGTTTTCGTGCAAGCTCAAAATCGGTTGTGACAAGCCCAAAACTCATTGGCCTGGGACACATTCCTGTGGATTATATTTGCCTCACTGCGCTGGCATGTAAAGCTTACACTGATTAGTTTGCTAATTGGGTGGTTCTCAATAAACATACATACACACATGCATACAAATGACACAAGCATGGGCTGATTGCATTTAACCACAAATATTCAATCTATTTGTCCAACACAGCTGAGAGTAGGCCGGGAAAATGTTGTAAGCTTCCCTTCTTGTTGTTAGAATGTGCAATTCATGCGTGTTTGGTGAACATCAAAGCTCTCAACAAAGCCGGTCAAACCGAGCTCATGTAATTTTATTGCCAATAGTTACAATTACCAAACGATAAAATATTTTAATTAACAATTTAAGTGAATTCGTGTACAGGGCTGGTTCTGATGTGAGCACTGAATTTTCAAAAGTATTTTATTGAGCAGCTAAATTTCGAACAAGGTTAAGTTCATTTCAAACTCAACTAAACTACTTTCAAATTATGTATTTAAAAGTAAGTAAAAAAAAACAATTAAGAAAGTCTAAGTTCGGGTGGAATCGAACATTAAATACCCAGGTGTGTAAAAGCCGACGTGGTAAATTGTTAAATTGTTGTAGAGTTATGACCTATAGGAGTTTTGAACTTTTTCTTCTTCCTTGTGGGCAATCTTATAAATAAAAATGCATGTGTGTCTGGCGTCCAAAGTACTTAGCCGATCTTTATGAAATTTTCACGGTAGATTTTTGGGTTCACTGGTTACAGCGTAGGCTACATATAAATTTGGAAAACTTAGATAATATACTTAGTATCAAGTTTTGTAATTTTATTTAACATGGTTCCGAAGTTAAAAATAGCTGAAATTTTACATTTTCTTCATTCATACCTGGGCGGTGCCACTCCCATTTTCCAAAAAAAAAAAAAAAATCTTTAATAAGATCATCAGGTTATTGTAACTACGAAATTCTAGCATTCCGTCTGCATCAGTGAAGGAGCATCTTCTGGTTTCCGACCTCTGCTTTAGAAAAATTTGGTCAAAAAGTGGGCGTACTCTACATATCTATAGTACTCGTATATCTCGCATCAAGTTTCGTAACTCTATCTTACACCGTTCTGAAGTTAAACAGTCGAATTTGAAATTTGCTTGACTCATAAGTGGGTGGTGCCACTCCCATTGTCCAAATTTTTTGTAAAAATCGTATAAAATATAAAAAGGGTGAGGCAACTGCCATATACGAGGTGTGTTCAAAAAGTATCGCGAATTTTGTGTTTTTTCAAAAATTATTTATTTATTCATGAATATCTATTTTGTCCCCTTCAAAGTAATCCCCATGAGATATTATACACTTGTGCCAACGGTTTTTCCAATCTTCGAAGCACTTCAAAAAATCATTTTTTTGTGTCTTGTTCAGCTCCTCCTTCGATGCCGTCTTTATCTCGTCAAGAGAAGCGTAACGTCGTCCTTTCATGGGCCTCTTCAGTTTAGGGAACAAGAAAAAGTCACAGGGGGCCAGATCTGGGGAATACGGTGGCTGCGGCATCATTAGTGTGTTGGTTTTGGCCAAAAGGTCGCGCACAAGCAACGATGCGTGAGCAGGGGCGTTATCGTGGTGCAAAAGCCAATTTTTGTTCTTCTTTGCACATCTTCTCGGCCTTCTGAAAACATTTTGTACCACCGATAAACGTTGCTTCGGTCCAAGGTAGCTTCTCTGTATGCCACAGTCAACATTCGGAATGCATCCGCGCTTTAAATTTCGTTTTTCACACAAAATTTGATACAGGTTCTTTGATCCATTTTTTTGAATAGGTAAAAATCGAAGACGATCCAAAACACGTGCAGGCAAAGCAGCTGTCAACAATTAACTGAACATTCAAAATGACCGAGCTTGTCGGCATAAGTGAGAGACATGAGTACCAACATAACGCCACAAAAAATTCGAAATTCGAATATACGTACCCAGCGAAAATTCAAAATTCGCGATACGTTTTGAACACACCTCGTATATATATATATATATATCATTCTACCTGTATCAGTCAATGAGATATGGGCAGTTTAGTATTTTTACCTCTTTTTCAGATAATTTTTATGAAAAAGTGGGCGTGGTCGAAAAGCGATTTCGCTTATTTTCTATGGCTGCATTTATCACAACAATGGTATGCCTCTTACGAATACCAGCGTAAACGGTTCTGAAGTCATTAAAAGTCAAAGTTTGAAAGTTTCTTTACTCATGTGTGGGCGTTGCCACACCCCTTTTCCAAAAATTTTATAAAATCGTCAATGGGACAACTAAATTACTAAATATAGTAAATTTCATCATTGTAGCTGCTTTTATTATTGAATTAACCAATTTTAGAAGTTTTTCGAAATTTTCGATATCGAAAAAAGGGGCGTGGTTATGGATTGATTTCACCCATTTCAGATAGCAACCTACCTTGGCTGGAAAGAAACCTGTGTGCTAAATTTCATTTAAATATCTAAATTTTTACTCAGGTTATCGTGGCCACGGACGGACGGACGGAGGGACATGTCTTAATGAATTCCTCTGTTCATTTTAAGAACTTTGGACTACATATCTATCGCTATTATTTTGTACCGTTACAAGCCATCATTGTATGACCAAAACCATAATACTGTATGTATGTGTACTAGTACATGCTGGGTATAAAATTACATATTTTGCAATGTTCCTGTAGTGTCAGTAATGGCGAGCTGATAACCGACGCACAGAGCTTACTTACTTTAGGGAGGGCACACTTTTCCTCATTGCTAAATTACGTGGAAGCCGACGAATCCGAGACCTTTATGGATGACGATGGATAAAACGTGCTACTGCCGGACTATGGTAGAGTGAGGAAGGCAATATGCCGTCTCAAAAAAAAGCAAAGCGTCTGTAGCGGATGGACTTGCCTCTGAGCTTTTCAAACCCTGAGGCGAAGAGTTGTTGATTGGAACTTAAGTATGGTCCACCCAATCCACAAGGAAGGCCAAATTCTAGAGAAGACACACGTTAAGAAATACTTGAGTTCTACCATGTCCAAATTTGACTTCCTTGCTAAGGTTATATGACTTTGGCAAATGCTCTTGAGCATTACCTACACTTCCGTTAGAATTGGAAAGTACCTCTTTGAGTCGCTCTCGTGCAAGTTCTACTGTTCCCGGCATGGATAAAGAAGCAAAGAAAGTGGGTCTCGCGGTTAATTAGTAAAAGACGAAGTATTACCTAAATATAATCTAGTAAACAGTCAAGTCACCGGCAGCTCTCCAGCAACGGCACTAATAAAATTAAAAAAGTCGCCTCCCGTCATATCTCTTGGCCCTTATTATTGTTATTATTTTTTCTTCTCGTGATGCCAACAGCGAGTATCGACTAATATTTAACAATAAGTTTTACCTAGATATGACCAAAGTGCAGCGAATTAAAGAGTGGTTCATGTTATGTGCAAAGAATATCCGACCCGAAAGGTTTTCCTATCGAAACGCAATTGAGGTAGTAGAGGAAAAAGTGAGCCAAAATCGCACATATGCTTAAATGACGATCCCAAGACCAGTTTGGATAAAATGAAAAAATGAAAAAGGCCACAAACATATACAGCATATGATTATACTCACTACTACTTCGAAAACAGCCTCGATTTCTCTTCACAATAATTCTAAAAGTTGTATGCTATTTCAGAAAATCCTACCATGCAATTTTAATTTGCAAGCGCAGTAGTCTGTTCGGAGAAAAGAGAACAAAATCGGCTAAGGAAATTGCGTATGTATTACCTAATCAGGCCTACATACAAGGCCCCACCAGTATTTCTATGTGAAAGTCACAATTTCTGACAGTGGCCTACTTAATTGCCAATAAAACTAAATTAAAGTGCACTTTGCCTATTAAAATACGCAAGAATTAATACAAACAGTTGATGCAGAAATTTTAATAAAAGAAAAATACCTTAAAGGATCTTGCAAAGTGTTTATAATGAGATTGCATTTTAAATTCGTTTTGCTTACGAATGTAATAATACATAGAACGTAGAACAGAGAAACCTCTCTTAACGGACACCTCGATTAGACGGACACCCCCTTTGGGCGGACATTTTCTTATGCACCAAGTTTAAAATACAGTTTATAGAACAAATTTCCCTCCCTTAGGCGGACTCTCTCTTGGACGGACGAGGACAGTCATTTGCTATAAAACTGAACCAAAAAACCCCCTATTGAGCGGACGCGAGCCTCTTGTCAACGGACAAAGAGATTTAATTTCATAGCAAATCAAGCAAAAACCTCTCTTAGGCGGACGCGAGCTCCTCATAGGAGGACAAGATATAGGTGTATACGAGGTGTGTTCAAAAAGTATCGCAAATTTTGAATTTTCGCTGGTACGTATATTCGAATTTCGAATTTTTTGTGGCGTTATGTTGGTACTCATGTCTCTCACTTATGCCGACAAGCTCGGCCATTTTGAATTTTCAGTTAATTGTTGACAGCTGCTTTGCTTGCACGTGTTTTGGATCGTCTTCGATTTTTACCTATTTTTTTACCAAAATTGCTCAATTGTGACCAAAAACAGCATCGCATGAACATTGCTAATGAGATGTTAAACGTGGAACGGTGCTATGACGTGGAAACCAAAGCTCAATCATCTCAATGGAAGCTGCCGCACAAACCAAGACCGAAAAAAGCGCGCCAAGTTCGGTCGAATGTGAAAGTTTTGCTGACAGTTTTCTTCGATTGCAGGGGCGTGGTGCATCATGACTTCTTGCCACAGGGAAGAACGGTCAATAAGGAATATTACCTGCAAGTTATGCGCAATTTGCGCTAAGCAATCCGCCAGAAACGCCCGGATTTGTGGAAGAACAAAAATTGGCTTTTGCACCACGATAACGCCCCTGCTCACGCAACGTTGCTTGTGCGCGACTTTTTGGCCAAAAAAAACACACTAATGATGCCGCAGCCACCGTATTCCCCAGATCTGGCCCCCTGTGACTTTTTCTTGTTCCCTAAACTGAAGAGGACCATGAAATGCTATGCTTTTCTTGACGAGATAAAGACGGCATCGAAGGAGGAGCTGAAAAAGATACAAAAAAATGATTTTTTGAAGTGCTTCGAAGATTGGAAAAACCGTTGGCACAAGTGTATAATATCTCATGGGGATTACTTTGAAGGGGACAAAATAGATATTCATGAATAAATAAATAATTTTTGAAAAAACACAAAATTAGCGATACTTTTTGAACACACCTCGTATAACAATATAAAACGAGCCAACAAAACGTTCGTTACATTTATAAAGACGTTTAAAAGCTTCGGATTGGTTGTGTACATGCTATGTATGGGGTTCCCCGGGTTTCTTTAAAATATTTGTTTAAAGTTTGGTTTGCTTAGTGAATTATGTTGAGTGATAGTGCAAACACGTAAAACGATGGCGAGGTCAAACCTGAGCTTAAAAGATAAAATTGAGATCATACACGCGAGTGAGGAAAACAATTTATCTGTACTAGCCGAAAGGTAATCGTTAAATTTATTTTCAGCGTGTTAAATCATTTTCTAGCGAATCAAAATAGACTTAATTATGTATGTAAAGTTTAGAGAAAATTAATCCGACTCCTGTTATCAGGTTTAAAATTGAGAAAACCCAGGACGCGCTCATTGTTAAAAATAAAGAAGATATCCGAGCGCAATGGATGTCTGGAAGCAATGTTGAAAGTGAAAGGTCCTTCATGAAAGTAGAGGGGAAAAAAATGGACGCGAAGCCAAAATATTCCCATATATGGGACAATAATACAAGAAAAGGCTAAAGAAATCGCTTTAAAACTCGGTGTCAATGATTTTGTGGCTTCTAACGGCTGGCTAGAAAAATTGCGTATTAGACATAACTTTTGTGCTTTGACGGCTGTTTCTAATTTGAAAAGATTCTGCAGCGAAGACCTTATTGCGTTCGAATTGTTGCAAAAATTAGTGAATCATATGCAAAATAGTTTTCTTTAAAAAAAACAAAAAAATTTACGTCACTCGACAATTTCTCAGTTTTTTAAGTGACCAATCATACATTTCTAGTTTTATGTAATTTATTCTCCGAAGTGGAATTTTTATTTTTGTTGTTACTTTTGTTTTGTAAATGAGATGTGTATATGGATATGTATATGTTGAAAGTAATAAATTCAATTCAATTCAATTCAATTCACTTTATTAAGTCTATGATTGCATAAATCTTACAGACTAGCAGTTACAAATTGAAATCTTAAACTTAAGTTAGTTCAGAATACATAAATATATATAATTAACAATAATACAACGTAAGTTTATTATTAAAACATGATCTCGGGAGTGCGAAATCCAGATCAAGACTACAAAAAATTTTATTAAATTCAACGAGAGCCCTCGTGATAGGGTCATAATTGTAATAATTAGCTCGGATTACTTTGACATGAAACGGATATTGCGCACGGAGTGATCTACACGGAACATTGAAGCTTATTTGTGCTAGAAGTTCCGGGCAGTTTACCAAGCCACATATTAAATCATATATAAACATCAAATTTTGAATAGATCGTCTAGATGCCAACGTCTTCATGCTTATAAGGGCACAACGTGCACTGTAAGGCGGTACTGGATCAGAGAAGTGAAGGGGTTGCAGAGCAAATCGACTGAAACTCTTCTGTACTCTTTCAATTCTCTGAGAATAAACAGCATAAATCGGGTTCCAGATTATAGAGGCATATTCTAATTTTGAACGTACTCAACAGGTAAATAAAGTTTTTCTGGTGTACGGATCCTTAAAGTCTTTGGCATAGCGGCGCAAAAAAGCCAGATTGGAATAGGCCTTGGGTAAAAGGAAGCTTATGTGATTTGCAAAAGTAAAACCTGAATCAAACATTACTCCAAGATCAACAAATTCACTAATAGTAGAGAGGTTATCATTAAAAAGAGTATATGTAAACTTATGCGTATTTAGATTTTTCGATAGTGTCATATGGTAAGGTGTAAGTTGTTTAAAACGCTCCAGTTAGCTAAGCTATTAAGATCATCCTGCAGCAGGCCTGCATCTGATATGCTTGCAACGGTTCGGAAAACTTTTAGATCATCGGCATAGAGCAGATACTGCGTATTCCTAAAACAGGATCCTATATCGTTGATAAAAAGAAGAAATAGAATTGGTCCAAGGATGCTTCCCTGTGGCACCCCAGATGTGGCTTCGAATGCATAAGATTTTACGCATTCAACTTCCACAAAGGAGATTCTATTGGAAAGATATGAACCAATCCAACGTAAAAAGTCGAATGGAAACCCATGCTTTCAAGCTTGCGTAGTAATATACTGTGGGTGACAGTATCAAAAGCCTTTGCGAAGTCTGTATAGACAACGTCTACTTGTTGACCAGTCTTAAAAGTGGAAATGCAAAATTGTGAAAAAGACGCAAGGTTCGTAACTGTGGATCGACCGCTGAGAAAACCATGTTGGCACTCATCGATGGACCCCTTTACTGCAAACAACAACTTCTCTTTAACTACCTTTTCGAAAAGCTTCGAACAAGTAGAAAGCTTAGAGATTGGTCTATAATTAGCTACACTGTTTTTGTTGCCTGATTTAAAGACTGGGGTGATGGAAACTATTTTCCAGCGATCAATAAATTCTCCACACGACAGTGAAAAATTAAAAATGTGACTTATAGGCACGCTAAATGACGAACAGCATTTCTTTAGTATAAATGAGCAGAGGCCATCAAGATCACATTTTAAGGACATTTGAAGAGCACCGATGCCATTTATTACGTCAATTTCCGAAATTGACAGTGAACCTAAATCGACCGTTTGCGCGCTATCGGCATAAAAGTTTATAGCCGAATCATTAGTAACAAAATTAGTTTTAAAAAAATCTGCAAAGAGGTTTACGGAGTCTGAAAGACAATCTGAAACTACTCCGCCATACGACATGCATGTTGGGATGTTTGAGCAACCTTTCTTAGAGCGAATATAATTCCAGAAAGCTTTAGGGTTTTCCTTCAATTCTTCCTCATATCTTGAAATAAATTGCTTGTATAAAAATTTATCCAATACATTAAATTGTTTACTAAAATATGAATATTTTTCCTTATGGAAGATATTTAAAGAGGCTTTATACAATTTATAATGTTTGTTTCTAAGGTTCTTAAGTCTCTTTAAACGTTTATTATACCATGGGAGTTTATGCTTACGTGTGGGAAGTAAAGGAATGTTATTAGAAAAGATTTCGCATATACACTGCAAGAGCACATCGTAGCATTCTGATACACTTTTCAAATCGAAATATACACATATCTTGTTTGATCAATGTTTTATAAGTATATTTTATTTAAATGAAATGGTGAGCATTAAAAGATTTATCAAATACCTACCCACCTACCCTTGTGCTGACACCTCTGTTGGGCGGACAAAAATTTACTGCCGTTGAGTATCCGCCCAAGGGAGGTTTCACTGTGTATCACAAATGTATTTACAGGCACTTTCATGTACGTAACTCACTCATGTGCATTGAAGGCGTATTATTCTTTGATTTTAATATAAAAATCAATTGTTAGTTGATTGCTTTATATAAACAAACAGGCCATATATGAAACAAACTATGTAGCTAACTAACGCTCCACAATATTAAATTCCGTCTTATTATGTTATTAGAAAGGCTTTCTTAAAAAAAAAGGCCAAAAAAATTAACACCACTACAATGCCAAACATGTATTCATACTATACAGAATTTGTTAAGTGAACATGGCATGCATGCCTGCTTGAGTTGATGTCATCGTATTAATGGCTGACATACGATGAGCAGTGTGAGGTGTATGAAGAAAGAGAAAGTATGTAAACTGCATTGATGCCACAAACGTTATTAACAAAAACAATTTAAGAGATTATTCCAGTTGAATTTATGGGAGCTGAGGGTATAAAGTACAGAAGAATAGAAGAAAATTAAGTATAACAATTTTACGGCCTGTACATTTGCAAAGTACCATGACTACGAGTATAAACGACTCTAGGCCAAGAAAAAAAAATTGTAATAATTAATTAAAAATAGTTATTGAAAAATAAAAACAATAATAATTTTCATAAATAAAAGGAAAAATTATTCTTCTTGGCCTTGAGCTCGCATATAGTCATGGTACTTCGCAAATGTACAGGCCGCAAAGACAACAATTCAATTTAAACAACAAAAAAAAAAAGTAAAAAGTGTACACAACTAACAGAAAAATTCATCATGAGGATGATCATGCCGCCAGATGGCAGTGCATGCTTAATGTTATGGTAAATGTGAATAGAACTAGGAATTTAACTGACACAAAAACCAGCGCTCTGTTAGCTTAATAGCAGCTGCCGTAATGGATCTATAAGAAAAGCTATGGCAGTTGTTTCTAAAATTTTCTAATTCTATTCTGATAAAAAAAAATTTTAATAATAAATTTAAAATAATTATTAAGAAAATAAATACAATGAAAATGTCAATTTAAAAACAAAATGATTGTCCTAAAGGAGAAATACAGCCTATTAAGCAAAACGGCTAACGCGCCGAGGTTATATGGTCTTCCTAAAATCCACAAAGAAGGCGTGCCCCTGCGTCCTGTGTCTTCGTCTGTCAACTCCCCGTCTTATAGGCTATGTAAATATCTTGTTAATATCCTTAAAAATATAACTAGAACATCGAAATATGATGTTAGAAAGGCGATTGAATTTAAAAACAAGATCAAAGATACAAAGTATATGTTTGTATAAATACACAGCCCCTGCGGGTTAGGGGCTTAGAATATGCCCGAGGTAGGCATACCGGTCGTAAGAGGCGACTAATATGCACAAAGGTAATGACGTGCAACTCGATGGTTGATCTACGGATATGATGCCTCTCACCGCTCATTACCCACCTTAGGGTGACATGAAGAAGAAGGTTTCACTGGTCATAAATCGCTACTACGACAGTCTGGCAGTACCGCAAGGGAGTACCGAAGCGTACCGGGTTCAAGTCCGGCCAAGGACTGTTAATTCTACAACACTCCCCAAAACCTTCGGGGAGTGTTTTTGTCGCTACCACAACAACAACAACAACAACAACATCAACGATACAAATATATGTGACGATGAATGTCTTATTTCGTTTGATGTTGTTTCCTTGTTTCCCAGCATTCCAGTCGACCATGCTCTGGAAATCATTTCGTCTAAATGGAACCTGATAAAAAACTATAACATTTTTCCAAAGAATTGTTTCTCGAGGTGGTACGGTTTTGCATAAAAGAAAATTAGTATTTTAAACTTAACAACAAAGTGTACGAACAACGCACAGGAATGCCAATGGGTTCACCAGAATCTCCGGTAGTAAACCGCGCTTGCTAACAAAGTATGTCGACGATATATTTGCCATTGTAAAAATGGATGCAGTGGAAGATATGCTGAACACCTTAAACGGCTACAATAAGTCCATCAAATTTACCCACGAGATTGAAAAGGATAGACACGTACCATTTTTGGATACTATAGTAAAAAGGAAATACAGCCAATTATCTTTTGATTGATATAAAAAGCCGATCGCGTCAGACAGATTAATTAATTTAACAGTCGTTAACACAGCGAAAAATTTTATAAGAAGAGTACTCATCATCAGCGACGAAACATATCATAAAGAGAACATAGAAATTATCAAAAATATACTTAAGGACAATGACTTTCCGATAGATTTAATACAAGGATATATGCGTGATTATTTTACCAAAGCCAAAATCAACAAAACAAGGAACGATAACAACAAACCATACAAAACATCTACATATGTCCCCGGATTGTCCAATAGAATAAAGCATTCCAACATGTATGACCACGAGAGGTTCGAAATAGCCTTCACATACAACAACAGGCTATAACAAATTTTCAGCAACACTAAGGACAAGATCGAAAGACACGAGAAATCTGACGTTAAATTAAAAATTCCATGTAAGGGTGACGGGTCCCACGCATGCAGTAAAGTATATGTGGGGACCACAAAATCAAAATTAAAGACAAGGATTTCGAAAGAACAAGGAATGAATTTTAAAGCAGATGCAGAGAATTGCGCTTTTGCTTATAAGCAGGTGATTACCAACAATTACAGCCGATCATGAGAGTCTATATGTTTGGCGTCACTTGCTGTTCATATTTAATGTGTTGTTGTTTATGAAAAATTTGTTCACAATTACGGTTTTTTACTTGTTTCTATTTTTGGTTTGTCTTTTTCACGTGTGCCTAAGTAAAGTTATAAATGGTAAATTAGTCGACCAGGTGCACTCAAGAGTGTAAGTTATAGTTTATTTATTGTTATGTCTTAGGTTTGAATATGTTTTTATATGTTTTTCAGTCCTGAAGATGGCTTCCGAATGAAGTCGAAATATCTACAATAAAAATCGACAACTATGTATGCATTTTAAGCAATTCAGTTTGGTATTTTAATTTATATATATATGACCTAGAGCTCAAAAAACCCCACAATAAAGGCCGAAAATAAAGCTAAACAATCACGAAAAAAAATACAATAATAATTTTCAAAAATAAAAAGAAAAATTATTATTCTTGACCTTGACATCGTTTATAGACATGGAATTTTAAAATAAAATAAAATAAATAAAATTAAATAAAATAGATAGATAAATAGGATAGCACGGCGACCATAAGTCCATTGTGAACTAATCTTCTACACAACACCTCATTTAGGCCGAGCTCGCTTAGAAAGTTTCTAATTTGTTGAGGGTATGTATTTGTGTACACTTTGGCCATTGTGATCATAGAAATGTTTGCCTCTTTCCTGTCAATTGCGTCTCATGCCAAAAGGGCGCCCTGCAGTTTCCACTATAGTGCAACAAAAGCGGCATGTGTGTTTAGACCTTATACCCAATTTGTCAATATGTCGGTTGAGTCTAGAATGAATTGTAAGGACACTGGTAAGCATGCTTGAATTAGCTTAAGAAAGGCTTATGAAAGCTCTGAAGAGAGATGTGTCCAGAAGCCATTTCGATTGCCGTAAGCCTAGTACATTACGCCAATATTTGTCACTTTTCTCTTCTTTTTCCTTTTTAGGCGTTCCCTGATTGTTTGAGGACCCACTTGCAGTACTTGTTCATCCTCAATGAGCATTCTACTCGCTGAGTTCCTAGCTAGGCTCTTTGTCTGCACATTTTCTTTCACCCATTTGTGGACCGGTCAGCACACTGTTATGGATTACTAGGTGGGTTAGGTGTTGTACACAATGCAGGTTTTTAAAATTATCTTGTGTGTATAGGAGCCACTTAGGGCTTACCTGCTTATGCGAACCTGCCTCGAATTCGAGACGATGTCATTATCGTTTTTGTGTTTATTGGGTGTTGCTATTTCTTGGTATTGCTGGATGCCAGACATTCAATATGATTATTTGTAGATGATTGCATTCTTCACACATACACAGACATACACAAATATGCAACAAAATCTCATCAAAGCACAATGCTGCGTACATACACCACCATTTTGTAATAAATTGTATCGAAGGTAATCAAGTAAATGTTTATTGAACACCAAAGAGAAGTCAGTCCGTAACTACCAACTACAACAACAACAGTAAACATTGCTTCAAATACTCAAAACCCACCAAAACTAACGGATAGCTGCAAGAGCACCACAAAGTTAAGTTAGAGCTACTCTTCATGTGTGCAACATTCTATTCTAACTGCATAAGATATATGTAGATACATAGTCTTTGATGCATGTTGATTGCGAAATTGTAATTTAGGTCTAATAAAATCCAATTACTAACCCCAAATATTTTTAGAAGGTTTAAAATTTGCATATGGGCAAATCCACTAATGCTACATCTTTTTGTTTTTGGTCCTCCCGCCGTAGACGCTTGATATGTAAAGCATGCACAAATTATATAATACTTTAGTTCGTCCTCTTGTTTATCATATCTGATGTATATCTATCGGGAATATTATCAAAATAAAAGCTAAATATGTCTTGTAGCCGATGGCTGGTATTGGAGGGTGGAAGACGTCATATGCTTAGATCACACATCGAACTGCACATCACCTGCTTTGTGTTAAAGCTGTGCCTTCAAAAGGGCTAATAAAACAGAGACACTCAGATGTGAATATTACCATTAAAACTATTTTGCGGCGGAAGTACTGAGAGTTTTTGAAGTCGAAATCTTTGATCTTTGATTTGTAGTCTGACCTTAAGACTTAAGTTCTTAATATTCTTACGCCAAGTAATATTTTGCTTAGTAATATTAAGTATTCATGCACCAGGTTATAATAATATAATTTAATATTTTTGAAACTTTTTCGGTTTTTAAACATTTCATGAAATTGAACCGTAAGTCCTAAAATGAGCCTCAAAGACTCTCCGTTTGTTTTGAAGCTATAATTCTTAGATTTTTGAATGCAATTCAATGGTTCACTCCAATTTCCAAACAAAAGAACTAGAGGAGTCTGACCAAGCTATACTTATCCCGTGTCAATTTTTACGTAACATTAGTGAGCTCGCGTACACAAGTCTTTGCGATAATTTAAGAAGAGCAGGCTGTGAGTGAACCCCAATAAAAAGCCATTCATCCTTCCCTTTTTGAATCGGCCGAGTCTGCACGGCATAACAATATATCTCTTATCTGAAGCCAAATAGCTTGATATGATTCGTAACACCAACCTAAAATAAGGTTTGTTGTGGAGAGAGTATAAAAGTCGTACTACACCTGCAGAAGAGCCTTCGGGAAGAATTGGGGGCGGTAAATAAACCACCTTATGTACCACACTGTCATCTGTTCTATACTAAAGCACTCGTCTGGTGGAAAGCACTAGATAAAAGGAACAGCCAAGTGGAAGTTTAAAAGGCACTACGCCTTGCTAATTGTAATTTTCTATTTGCCGCAAACTGGCAGAATCAAATATGTGGAAGTCAGCCAACTCTGAACACATTAGGATATTAGATGATATTTTGAAGAGACCAAAAGGGCACAAAATATAGAGTATTATTCAAGGGAGGAATGGGGGCAGGGTTTCTGCATTGGTAGGATCTGCATCGAAAAGGCAGCTGATTTGCTGGGGGATAGTAAAGTACCAGAAACCAATGTAACTATCTTCGCTGACAATCAAGCTGTTCAAAAGCATTTGCATCCAACATGATAAAATCCGGTATAGTTCCCCCTGCGGGTTAGGGGCTTAGAATATGCCCGAGGTAGGCATACCGATCGTAAGAGGCGACTAATATGCACAAAGGTAATGACGTGCAACTCGATGGTTGATCTACGGATATGATGCCTCTCACCTCTCATTACCTATCTCTCCTTCCTTACGGAAGGAGAGGTGACATGACCGAGAAGGTTCCACTGGTCATACCAAATCGCTACCGCGACAGTCGGGCAGTACCGCAAGGGAGTACCGGAGCGTACCGGATTCATATCCGGCCAAGGACTGTCAGTTCGACAGCACCCCCCAAAACCTTCGGGGAGTGTTTTTGTCGTTACAACAACAACAACAACAACAACAATCCGGTATAGTGCGAAGGTAGTCAACTTCTTAAGAGGCTCCGAATTATGTCAAAATTTTTCTCCACCATGTCCACGGGTGCAAATAAATCTAATTGAACGAAATCACTGTTGAAATATCTTAAGCGAACCCAAGAGCTTATTTCCAAGGCAACGAAATTAGCATAAACTGACCGATGTGATTGCGAAGTCTCAAGGTCCCTATAGCCATTTCTAGACATGACACGGTATAGCTCCTTTCTCAAATTTAGGAGTTGCGTTGACCGTACAGACAGAAGTCATCACCGAACTTTTGCTATCTCAACGATGCTTTGACGATGGCGGGTATCAACAAGTTCCCTACACAGAAGCTGCTTGTCGAATTCTGGTCGGAGTTTAACAGTGGTGAAGGATGTTAAAATATGTTAGCGACTACCTTTATTAAATTCCTCGCCGTAGTTCAAAATTCTAGCTTGAAAATTTCCAAAGATATGCAGTATGAAAAGATTTATCGGCTAAGCGATACCACGGTCCCTTAATATATGGAAATTAAAAGTATCCTTGGTTTTAATTTGAAAAATCGTTTAAGCCGATACCAAATTTGATTGAAATTTGTTCAGTAGTTTCAGGGTCCTTTGCAGTCAGATTTTGTCACACAAGAAATATATTTAATATATATATGTATAAATGTAGTCATTAATTTATTTTCATTTAATTATATAAAAATTAAATACATCCTAGCAGTTTTCTAGTTTTTTTCAACATTGTAGGCCTCGCTTAGATATATAATAATTGACTACTGTTAAAATTCTATTATACTCACTGCCACATTTCATTCAACTTAAGTGGATTTGCTGGAGCACTTAATCTGCAACAATTTATGCTGGTACAATAGCTGAAGGCAAGAATAGCAAAACCATAAAAGATAACAATTTAACCTGTTTGTTTGAATGTGTTTTGCTAAGAATAAGAAGAGCGTTGCCATAACAACTGCAGCAAGAATAATAATAGCAATCGTAACGACAGAGGCAACAATAACAACAGCAATGGCTACCTGCAGCCTGTAATGCAATTTTTCAAATGACCAAGAAACCGGAAAGCAGCAAAACGAAGTTATACGAGTAAATATGCATTCAAGTTTACTTGTGTGCATTTGTGTCTGACAATGTTGAAACATGACAATACTGAGATGGAAAATGTCTTTACTAAATTCGTATATTTTTGCGCTGCTTTTCATTATATTCCAAAATATTACTCATACGCTCCGTCAGACAGCGCATCACAGCATCGAACTATGGACACAATGGAACTTATTTTTTACAAAGTAGCAGTTCGGATTGAATAATTTTTTTAAGTAGGGTTGTACTATTAAGCAGTTATTCGAGCATGCTGATTATCTGAACTTGATTAATTAATCAGAGAATAATCATTAACGATTAATAAAATCGGTTTATTTTCCGATTAATCACATTTTAGTTAATCAAAACTATTTATTTCCGTATTAACTACATTTTTATTGATTAAAACGATTTATTTAGGGATTAATTACATATTTATGAGTGCCGGTTTAACAACTTAGTTAATTTGAAAAACAAGCAACGACAAACTGATTTAAAAGTCAATCGAAAATTTATAATCATTGATGATTAACTGAAGGGATTAATTACACTATAAGTCTCAATTGGTTTAACCAAATCTATTTATTTCCGGTTTGAATACATTTCGAATAATTTAGTTCAGTTATTTACACTAATTATATTTTGATAAATTATAGTATTTGTTAATTAAAATATCATTGACGATTAATAAAATGGGTTAATTTCCCGATTAATCAAATTTTAATTAATCGAAATTATTTATTTCCGCATCAACCACATTTTTATTAATTAAAACGATTTGTTTAGGGATTAATTGCATATTGATGAATCATTTTTAACAACGTAATTGATTTAAAAATTAGCAAACTAAAACTGATTTAACAGCCAATAGCAAATTGATTAAGCAGAAAGTAAGCACTGACGATTAACTGAAAGGCATAATTTCACGATAAATAAAAACAACTTTTTTCCGGATTAACTACATTTCGATTAATTTAGACGATTTATTTAGGGACTAATTACATTTTGATTAATCACGGTTTAATAACATAATTAATTTGAGAGAGTTAGCAACCGAAAACTGTTTCAATAGTCAATCGTAAATTGATTAATTGATTAAACACAGGGTAATCCTTGACGATTAATAAAAATATGAAATTCACGATTAATAACACTTTTATTAATCAAAATTATTTTTTCCGGATTAATGACATTTTGATTAGTTAGCATGATTTACTTTGGAACAATTTATATTTTTATTAATCATGGTCTAGATAACTTAACTATTTTGAAAAATTCATAATCGCAAAATTATTAAACAGTCAATCGCAAATTGTTTAAATACCATTTAGTCATTGACAAATAATTAAAAAAACTAATTTCACGATTAATCACATTTTAACTAATTAAAGCTGTTTATTTCCGGATTAATTAAATTTTGATTAGTATAAACTATTTATTTGGAATTAATTTAATATTATGAACCATGGTCTGATAACTTGAATAATTAGAAAAAAAAGCAATAAAAAACTGAATAAAGCAACTAACTTTATAAAGTTATAGCACTCACTTTTTCATACTTATTTATTTATTTGTATGGTACAAAATAAATTTTTAATTTAAAATTACTTTATCTTTCTTATTAGTTACAAAAATTACTAATTTAAAATTTATTTAATCGATTAATCGCACAACCTTAGATTGTATGTATCCATTTCTTAGATAATGCAGAATACCAAAGAAAAAATTCAAACCTAACATCGAGCTCACTAAGAGTAGTGGCTCTGGTCTGTAAAACCATTTTAAGATAAATAAGAGACTTTTAGAGGACCACCTCAGTATCTGGCGTAATTATCTCGAAATCGATATCGCTACAGTACTTTAACTTCTAAAATTACTTCGATATAGTTTTGGGGTTATTTTTTTTGTGGTTTATTGGTTAAACTTTTTCGAAGGCATTTTTTAAACCATTTTGAGATTTTATAAGATTCTTAGTATGACAGTTTTGTTTTTGCAATTATCTTAATATTATTTGTGGATTAAATTCGAGATCATGGGTCTACTTAATCAGTATTGCCCAGGATTCTTCAAACATTATACCTACGTCATTCACAAAAACCCACAGTATGATCCCGCAAATAGTTTCAAAGAAAAACACTCAAATCAAGTGTCGATTTGCAAGATTACTTAATCCAAGCCCCACGGGTGCGCCCCTGTGCTCAATGTGTAAACCCTTTTATTTGTATATGCTTGGCACTATGTGAAGCAAACAAATATGAAAAAGGCAAGTACGCTTGATTCAAATCTTTCACATTTGCTTAGTTTATTTTCCTTTTTCATACATTTTTCTTTCATTACTAACTTCCCTTCTTCTAAATTGCCCCAGCGTTTATGAATTGTTGCATGCCGCATAGATCCGTTTTGCCATGTGGTGCATACAATTTCGTAGAGGTCGACTAGAAGCAAAAGTAGCACATCATAAGGGTCGCCGCATCCGTAAGTAAGCTCGTACGTCTACATCTGCCATAGCCTGTGCATATTTATTTGGACTTCTGTGCATTCAATTTAGCTGCAGCAATATAATCATAAAGTTGTTATTTATTTAACCTGAAATTTAGCAAAACATGCCTGAAACCAACATGTACGACGTGGTACTTAGTGATGATGGCTAATTTATGGTTCTAGTTTTAGGCTTTTAAGCAGATGTCGGAGTTAGAATGTTAGAGAAATTGGAAGGCTGATGAAGCTGCATCTGCGTGCGGAGGTAATTGCTTTTACATAGACTTGAATACTATTCTTTATAAAGGTTGCTTTAACATGAAATGAATGGAATGCTTCTAACTTCTCTTTGCCAAAATTGGTTTGGCGACAAAGGGGTTTTGGCGTTGTGCCATCTTCAGCGCCATTTTCCGTTGTAATAAGACCTTAGTGGTGTATTGTTTTTATAGTTTGTTGGTACTTTAGTAGGGAATGTGATTTTGTGTTCATGTAAATCATATAGACAAAAAAAAAACAAAAAAAACATTTTTTAATAAATTTTTTTAATAATTTTGATTTTACTTTACGTTCACTTCACGTTTTTATTACGGAAACTTGTCAAAACGCGCAGAAATCAATATAGAAAGTAAATAAATACAGGTGACTTCTCATTTATCTATCGACGCTATTAAAAATTGTCGTAATCGAAAAATAGCCACGCCCATTTTTTATATTTGTTATATATTGAAAAATTTCTAAAACGAATTGTATAATACAACTATAAGGAACAAATTTTGTGTGTAAATTTTTAAAAAGGGGCTTGGCAACGCCCGCTTTTGGTAATGTAAATTTCACAAACATTGGTAATAATTGATCAGAGCCCGTTCCAGATATCATACAAAATTCAGTACAGAAATCGATTTTATAAGGAATTTTTTGTGAAAAATGGCCTAAATCGGCTAAGGACTACTCCCACTTTGATGCATATCACTTTTAAACGATGCAAAGACAAACGTAATAGGCAATATTTCCAAGAGAAAAAACTTTACATCAATTCTTTTTCACTACCAAAGTGTCTGGGTAAGAAGAAATTCGAAAAATATTAATGTTCGAAAATGGGCATGACCCGACTCTTTTATAGTGGATTATACAACAAAGATTTGAATGCCATGCCCCGAACAAAAAGTGATTTGTCCTAAAAAATTTGGGTGAACATGTGTATTTTATAATAGGCAACTGTTTAGTTTGAAAATGGACGAAATCGGTGGAGGGCCACACCCACTTTTTTAATATAGCGCTGAGAATTGTGTTTGTAAAATTATGTAAGTCTGCTAGTTATATCAATAAGATTTGGTTCAAACTATTTTTTTTAAACAAAACTCTACAGCAAATAAAAAACTTTAACTTTGTGGAAGTAGGCGTGGTTCGGCCCACTTTTCAGTAATGCTAAATGCTAGGAGCTTGGAATATACCGGCGGCAACGCATGTCTGTCGTAAGAGGTGGCTAAAAGTCACAAAGGTTTATGATGTACAACTTGGTCGTTTAACTACGGATATGAT
Source organism: Merzomyia westermanni (assembly GCA_949987695.1). NCBI lineage: Eukaryota > Metazoa > Arthropoda > Insecta > Diptera > Tephritidae > Merzomyia > Merzomyia westermanni. Next base: position 8,829,934 of record OX465290.1, on the reverse strand, counting down.
GCCACTCACCACTCATTTCCAACCTTCTTCTCTCTTCCGGCTGGAAGAAGTGACATGACCTTGAAGGTTCCATTGGTCATACCTAACATACGACAGTCACTCACTGCCACTTTTGACAATATATTCGGGAAGCTTTTCGGTCACTAAAAACAAGAACAAGGTCAATAGTTAAAACTGGTTAAGTCCAAACGTGATGTTCTTAGAATACGATCAGAAACAACATCTCAAAAAAATCAGATAATTCAATAATAAAAGCAGCTACAATAATGAACTTTGATAGATTTCTTTACTTGGTTATCCTATTGACGATTTTACTAAATTTTTGAAAAGGGGCATGGCACCGCCCACATATCAGTGAACAAATTTTAAAACTTCGACTGTTAATAACCACAAAACCGTTTATGCTAAAATAACGAAATTTGGCAGGCGGTATAATATAGCTGCGAGACATACACCCATAAACAATAAGCAAACCCGCTTTTCGACCACGCCTATTTTTCCATAAAAGTTATCCGAAAAGGAGGTAGAAATGCTGAACTGACTGTTGACTGATTCAGGTAGAATGATATAATTTGGTAGTTACCTCAATTTTTTTATTCTTTATACGATTTTTGCAAAATTTTGGAAATTGGGTGTACCACCGCCCACTTATGAGTCAAGCAATTTTCAAATTCGACTGTTAATAACTTCAGAACAGTGTAAGATAGAATAACGAAATTTGATACGAGGTATACAATTCAGGTATGGAGTACGACCACGGAAAATAAGAAAAATCAATAGGCGACTACGCCTATTCCGTAACAAATTAACCCGAAAATCTGCTGTGAAAATTTCATAAAGATAGGTTAAGTAGTTTGGACACCAGACACGCATCCATTTTTATCCAGTAGTGCTATGCACACAAGGTAGATTAACTTTGGCAGCGTAACGGTGGTATGCAACGGCATAAACAGATCGGGATAGATATTGTGTATATCAAAATGTCCAGGAGGCAAAAAGAAATTGATTAAGCCATGTCCGTCCGTCCGTCCGTCTGTTAACAAGATAACTTGAGTAAACTTTAAGATATCTTAATGAAATTTGGTATGCAGGTTGCTTGGCACACATCTCCGAGCGCTATTTAAAATGGGCGAAATCGGATGATAGCCACGCCCACTTTTTATGTATAGAATATTTCCGAAAATACAAAAAAACTGATTATTCAGTACATAAAACTTATAAGAATAAAATTTGGTGTGTACATTGATGTTAAGGCAGAAAAAAAACTTTTTAAAAATCTTAGAAAATGGGAGTGGCACCGCCCACTTTTGATTAAGTAAAATTTAGAAATAATAATAATCATAAATCAAAAAACCATCAAAGATATCGAAACGAAATTAAACACACATATTTATATTAATACAAGGTATGTTCTAGAAAATGGAGGAAATCGGTTAAGAACCCGCCCACTTTTATACGAAAGCTTTTGAAAAGGATCATATATATATTTTATAGGCAATAACTTTGCGTACAAAAGCTTTATATCATTTTTATTTCACTTTCAAAGTGTCCGCGAAGGAAGAAAGTCGGAAATTATAAATATATTAAAATGGGCGTGGCCCGCCCCTTTTATAGTGGATTATACCACAAAACTTTCTATGATATAACTCCAGCAAAAATTGATTTATCGAAACTATATATTGTGAAAATGTTAAATATGTATAGGTAAATGTTTGCTGAAAAATTTGTTTGTAAAATGTAAAATGCTATATTTTTATAACCATGCAAGCTATATCAATAAAATCTTGCAAACATTATAAGATTTTCAATCAAAATTCAACCGCAAAAAAATTTTGTGAATTTTGGTAACGTGGCGCGACGCCGCCCACTTTTCAGCATAAAAATTCTGTTATTTTCAAAGGCGATTGCTTATAGTTTGAATCAGATATTTAAATCACAATTGGCCAGCTGCTGCTCAATGGTATGTAGTATACTCCTGCCATAATCTTAGGCAAATCGGATAACGCATAAGTAAAATATCCGGGAAAGTTGTTAATACCCCAATGCAATAGGGAATTTATATACCTTTTTTGATTCTCATACCTTTAATGAACATGAAATGTTTGTACGTATGAGAAGAAGAAGAAGTCGGCCCATTAATAAGCAAACTGAAATAATAAGGACGATAAGCTGAGTTGATTTAGCAATGTCCATCTCTAGGTCCGTCTGCCTGTCTGTCCGTCTGTCTATTTGAACGCAAAATTTTGCAAACATAAAATGCGCATGTATTGGTATTTTGAAAAAATGTGGTTGGCAGTTGGTGGTAGGGAAGGTATTTATAAACAAATAAATGAATGGCGGCCGCCGTGGTGTGGCGATAGTGTTGCCAGCCTACACCGAAGGCCCAAGGTTCGAGTCCTGGGACAGGTAACATCAAAAGTGGTTTAAAAAATTTTTTAAAACGGGGTCGCCCCTCGGCAGTGGTTTGGCAAACTCTCCGAATGTCTTTCTGCTTTGGAAGGCTTCTCAGCTTCTTCTTCGTAGATGCCGTTTCTCAATCTTAGTTCAATAATGGTAGTAAAAATCATAAAATCGCTTTGAACATGTCATTGGTACGAGTATCCAGGCACGAAGATTAACGAACTCCCACATTGGGTACTCCATTATTCCCCAAACCTTTTAATATTTTATGACTTCTTGTCTAAGGTTATTTGGACTAGTTTGATACCACTCAATATTCCTTTCTAAAAATTAGGAAATTTTCTGATAAGTTTGTTGTTTTGCTGTAATGTTCTGAAACCAGTGTAAAATGCACACTCAATAAAAGCAGTCACAGACACTACTCAAGCTGCAAGTGAAAGCTTGATTGCTACCTGCGGCAATGCAACACCAAGCCACAAACGGCATCCTGTGAGGTGAATGTAAAACTCATACATACATATATTCATTCATTCACTCATACATACATATACATCATACGAATCTAGTCGGGTATTTGATATGCTGCAGTCGTCGCTATGGCTATAGTCAATTCCTTCATAAAATAGTTTCGCTTCGCCTTCCGCTTGTACCTTTAGTACCACCAAGCTGATAAAGCCAAGAAGAGTAAATGTTATTTGCAGCTTTTCATTAAGAAGGTGTTTGCTGCGTAAGCTCTGTGGATATAACTGCAGGTCATTTAGAGGCAGCGCTGTGCGGAGGCGAATGCTGTTGCTTATAATATTTTTGTTATGGCTGTGCTTTCGTTGGTTTGGAATTTACTTAAATCCATTTTATTACAATTAGATTGATGATAGTAATAACAACATTTGACACTGAGCTAAATTGGTTTCTCTGTATTTCCCTTTTAAATTTGAATTTTTTTTTTGTTTAATTGTATTGCCATTGAAAGCAAATTTCTGCCACGCTATTACTCACTAAGGTAGCCAATTTGCCATTGATTCCGCAATGGAACTGGGTGTTGTGGGAATCTGTCCATCAATAAATAATTTTCTCAATCGAGCGACCTAAATAAATATTTAAACTTCAACAAGGCAGACTGAAACTGTCTTACGGAATATAAAGCCTTAGGTAGCTTCATTCCCGCTGGAAGAATTCTTGAAATGAAAGCAGCGGTGCTGGCAGGAGAACGTGACCAAGTGCGGCTCATCAATTTTGCAGATCCTCGAATATAAGATCTCAACGCCAAAATCCGACAGACAGTCAATGAACTCAAACTGACTAAGTGGCAGCAAAATCTCGAGACCTGCAAGTTCACAACGAAAAGGTTTCCATTACCTTTGGAGGCAGTTTATGAAGCATCCACCGGCCGATAGGGAAAAGATACAAGCCATCGGGCAGACGCGCAAACACCGACTTAACGCAGCCACCATTGCCATCACCGTCGCCGAGGTTCAGGAAGCCATATTGAAGACCAAATCCTCAATATCAATCGGAAACGACGGTATTGCCAAAAGGATGTTGAAACACCTTGGCCACGAGGTCATAGTTATTTAACGGATATTTTTCACCTCTCACTATCCACCTTCGTCATTCCTCAGATATGAAAACAGGCGATTGTGGTTCCCTCTGTATAAGATGGGAAGCCTTTGAAGCATGGAAAATCATTTCATCCGATATTTCTTATGTCGTCGGTTGCTTTGGGCAAGGGCTCCCCCGCCATTCGGAGATCAATAGTTACCTCCACGTTTTTCGGCTTCTTTCTAGAAATCGAACAGCGACTCTCTTTACGGTGTTGAAATATGAGGCAGGAATCCAACGTCCACGTTGATGAAGTAACTCTACCTCCTGTCAAACACAATAAAATATTGGGTGTGTAGTTTGACAACGGCCTCAGCTTCGTTAGTCATGCTACCGCAATAACCTTAACTTGCCAGCAGCACTTGCGGAAAATATAAAGAAACCTTTCTTGCTACATATAAGGCTACCGGTCGACCGGTTATAAGATACGCAGCGCCGATATGGTAGCTCAATCCTGCTGACACCAATTGGAGGAAAATGCAAGTCTGCCACAAAACCGCCGTCGGAACTGCTACGGGGTATTTTCTTATGTCATGTGAATCTGATGGAGATCAAGAGAGTAAAATGCTCAACGTCCGAGAGCATTTGAGCAGACAGTTTTTGCTGAACTATAATAACCGATCTGCTATTGGATCAGCGTAACTTAAGGGACTTGAATAAACTCCGCACCGACTCGGTAAGAAGAACCCTCAGATCTCGTCCTGTGAACACCAACCACCTAAAATAGCTGAAGAGGAGTGCGTCCTACCGAAAGAGACTAGTGTCATGTTAGCACAACTTCTTTCTGGATGTTATAACAGGTTAAACTCTTACCCATCTAGACTCAACCCCACGATACGTTACTAAACATCTTTTTCACTGTTTAATTGAACCTTCTCTTATAACATCAATATCACTCTGATCCAACCCTTTTGAAACTGCCCGTTTCCTTGGACTCCAGTTAAAAAGGGCTTGATGACCATTTTCAGAGTGATCATGCCCATTACGTAGGGCGAAACAATGTAAACAACAACAACAACATGCCCAGATGTTTGCCTTTTTTACTCCATCACGTGAGAACGGCACTTAGGATTTTAAAGAAATTTGGTATGCAGGCAGCTAATAGTCTGGAAGAAGGTTTAGGTTATGTCTATTTTATTATTATTATTATTAAATACAACTAACTTGATATATACTATATTAATGATATTTGGTATCTAGGTCATACGTAGAATATGGGTTTCAAACGAAAGGGGAAGGCCATAGGTTCAATTTGTATTCTGCTATGTTTCGACATGTTTATCGATAACTTAAGTTCTATGTTAAGAGTCGTTTGCGCATTTAATTTTAAATATTTACCTGATAATAGAAATAGCTTTAGAGATACGTTTGTTATTTGGCTTATTTCGTACGTGCGGTCAGAGCCGTGGGTAAAGGCTGGTATATACAACAAAAATTACTTTAAAATAACCCACCTGCGTGTATATTAATCCAATATCGCTTAGTCTCAACTCAACAAAAAAAAACTAATGACTTTTAAATATACTCTTCCTCTTCTTTCAATGCTTTTAAAGTCATTTGGTGACAGCTATGCTGATGTGCACTTTGTCCACGCTTTCATCAAACAAAAGCAAATAAAAAACACAAAACCGCTATAATTTTAATTTATTTATTTTTATATTTGTTTTATTTACCATAATTATTATTTTTAATAATAATTTATATCAAGTTTAAATAACAATCACATTAATTTTTTGCAACGTTTTTCTGCTTATTTGATTTGACCATTCACAAAATTAATCATAATGCTGTTTGCTCACTTTACACAATTTGGCATTCAATACGTTTTTTTTTTTAATTATGGATCATTATTATTTATTATTTACTGAATTTCTGCACGAACTCATTAACACCAACGAAATCATCTATTACGCCATTGTATTTATCTTATTTCTTCTATGAATTAATAACTACTTATTTTTAAAATTTAAAAATTGTGTTTGCGTAAAACTTGTTGTTATTTTTTCTTTACTTTGAATATGTCACGTAATTAATTTCAGTTTTTTTTGTCATTATCAATACCCGTTATATAACAAAACACGTAAATACAATATTTGCATGAGTTTTATGTGTATGTATGTATGTCATACCTTTTAGTACATACATACCTACGTACTTACATATGTATGTTCATATATAATAGCGTTCGCTGCTTACAATAGTAGTCCCTACCAGTTCTATAATTTAATAATTTTTCTGGTTTGTTTTATTTATTTTTCATTCTCTGGCCAACCAGACACATTTTCCTGCCTAAAAAGTTTTTCATTTCGCTCTAAATGTTTCGTTCTTTTTGTTTGCTTTTTATTTTCGATTTGCTTGCAAGATTTTTGTCTTATCTTCTCATTAAAGTACTTGCAAAGTTTTTTTCTCGTTACATTCCCTCACTTGTGCTGTGTTTGCAAACGTTTAATTTTTATATATTTTTTTTCCTGTTAATGTTTTGTAAAATGTAAAAATTGGCACATTTTAATAATTTTGCCTTCTTCATTTTTCCTATGTTTTCTTGTTTCCGCTATTGATGTAAAATACAGTTTTTGTTTTTTAATTAAAGAAATAAATTTTCTTCATATTTTTCTGAAAATTTCTCGCTATTTTTTCTTTCTTTCCTTTCGAATAGCAACAACAGTTGTTGGGGTTGGCTGTGACCCGTGGGTAGCCAAGCGTTAATGCATTAAAAATTTGTTGTTAATTATTAAGTTTATAGAAAAGTAAAAATAAGCACTTACTTATGTTATTTTATTTTTTTTTTATTTTAATAAATTTTTATTTTATTTTATTTTATTTTACCTTATTTTATTTTATATATATCAACTTTCTATTTTTTTTTTGAGCTTAAGGCCTTTTATAAATAAACCACTTGGTTTTTGTGTTACTATTTATTTTCAATATTTCGACCTTAATCTGAGGTCATCGTGCTTAAAGTCTTTAAAGCATTGCTTAATACTCCTGATGATGACCTCAGATTAAGGTCGAAATATTGAAAATAAATAGTAACACAAAAACCAAGTGGTTTATTTATAAAAGGCCTTAAGCTCAAAAAAAAAAAAGAAAATTGATATATATTTAATAACGGCCAAAAATAACCTTAATTATTATTTTATTTTATTTTATTTTATTTTATTTTATTTTATTTTATTTTATTTTATTTGATTAAATTTAATTTAATTTAATTTAATTTTTAATTTAATTTAATTTAGTTTAATTTAGTTGAATTTAGTTTAATTTAATTAATTTAATTTAATTTAATTTAATTTTATTTAATTTAATTTAATTTAATTTAATTTTATTTAATTTAATTTAATTTAATTTAATTTAATTGAATTTAATTTAATTTAATTTAATTTAATTTAATTTAATTTAATTTAATTTTTTTATTTGACTAAATTTTATTTAATATTATTTAATTAAATTTTATTTAATTTAATTAAATTTAATTTAGTTTAATTAAATTTAATTTATTTTAATTAAATTTTAGTTTATTTTATTTTATTTTTTTTTTTTTTTATTTTATTTCATTTTATTAAATTTTATTTTATTTAATAATGTTTTATTTTATTTTATTTTATTTTTTTTTTACTTTTGTAGCTTTTCGCTAAATTCAATAGTTTGGGTTACGCTGTGTCAAAACATGAAATAGCGCAATAGGATAGACATTTAAGTTGCACTAATGATAAGATAAATATTGATAAGCTAAGTACGTTAATGGATTTCAAGTTAAAAGTGCTGTTTTCGCATAATTATTCTGGTATTCCAAAACTGCTCGGCAAGTGCTTGATTTTGCAAACATATACTCCATAAACGTGAAAGCACGTGCCCTTTACTGTTCTTTTTGCATTAAATTTTGTATCTCTTATAAAAAGGCTAATTGGTTATAGACTAACAAAATTTGTATATACTTTCAATGCCACTGTTTTTTTACAAGAAAGAAATATTAAGTTTTTTCAGGTTGTAATCCACTTGCTGTATATCCATTAGTTGAGTTTTTTATTATTATACTAAATGCTATTTACGTTATCCCTAAGTGCAAATATTCATATCTAAATAACGGGAAATTCTACAGCAAAACTTCTCAACTTTTTTTACTTTGTTAAGTTCTTAAGGATTTTATATGGTGAGTTTTTAAAATTGTATTGTTCAAAAAGTTGGCATAAGTTTCTGGTATTTTGTAGAGAAATGTTGGCATATCTGAGGCTGTTGCAAACGAAAACAAAGTCTCTTGGAATTTCAAGTAAGTTTTCTACGGCTATGCGGTTAAAATAGTTCCACGTTCTATCAGTTTACTACTAAACAAGTTTCTCACCACACTTAAAAGTTTTCTAACCATAGCAAAAATATTTTTGAGCACAGGACGTTGCTATCGTTTGGCACAAGACTTGTATATATATATATATATAGATGGCTGGGATTTTGTTGAGTAACTTGCTAGTGCCAACATTAAACTATACGCATTGGTATATACAATAATATCAACCCACCCTAATCTTTATATATAAAAATCTTTTACGCGTCCGTTGTCACTAAACTCCTTCTAAACGCCTGGACCGATATTGTGAAAATGTGTGTACTTAATTGGGCTTGAGGATGATTTAGATTCACAATCCGGACCACTGGATGATGTGGGCGTGGAACCTCCCACACAAATGAGATTTTCCGCACTGCACATATCTGAAAGTATTTATGGTGGAATATTGAAAATTGGTACGAAACTAAATGAGACCAATCTATAACAAATCAAGAAATAAGGGGAGAAGCGGCCAAGTTGGCGCTACACCTTCTATACAAAATACAAAATTTCATATTGAATATCTTTGTAGTATTTGGTAAAGATCTTTTATATGAAGGAGAAGATGGGATCTGAACAGAGTAGCAAAAGGGACAAGGATAGTAATAGGGATAGAGATAGGCAGAGGCAAAATTTCTACATCCATGCAGTTAAATATCTGGGCAGGACAAAGTCTGCCGGGCCCTATAATAAATAAATATTAATGTACCCGTTAATTAAATTTTTTGTACGAATCGCATGACTTTTAATACTACTTTTGCGCTATTTAAGGATGTGTGCATGTGAGTATGTGATCATTTCGTTCGAAATATATATAAGAATAAATGTATTTGACAATTCGGTTCTAAGGTCGGTAAATAGCAAAGAGCGCTTACATTTTTTTCTGCCTGCTTAACCCTAGAAAGCTAACCTTCGCTCACTCCCTATAAAACTTAACCATTCGTCGATTCGACGAACATTCTTCAAAATACTTGTTTCGAACATAGTTATTTAATTTTTGGTTTCATTTATTGTAAGCATATATGCACCAATTTTTAATCCTCGAAATAAACATTTCTTTCTTATTTTGGAACAATTCAGATATATTTTTTTAAGTCTTTTAGAAAGGCAGTCTTAAAAAGCGACAGAAAATTTCCAATAACGTATTCGTTGAATCGACGAAGGTTACGTGTCTAGGGTTAATTATACCTTTCATGAAACTCCGCTTTACTTGCTTGTTTTTTGTTGCACTCAATTCAAATGCAAGCAGAAAAAATTGTATCTAGCATGAAAAAAACGGCCTAAAGTTATATATTAGCCATTTTCTTTTTGTAATACTAAGCGACTTATGAATAAAATAACAAAATTAAATTTTTATCAAAAATATGAAATTTCCTTTGAAAAGCAATTGTGAACTTTTCGCTTACAAGGTAGCAACTAAAAACGCTTATATTTTTTTCTGCTCGCGTTGTTTGACTATACTTTTTTTGTAGCCAGCATCTAAAGTAACGAATAAAATCGGTCAAAAACTTTAATTCTTTTCAATATTTGCAATTTAAAAACTTTTAATAATTAATTAAAAATGATTATTAAAAAAATAAAAACAGTAATAATTTTCATAAAAGTTCAAAAAGTGCAAAATTATTATTCTTGGCCTTGAGCTCGTTTCATGAATACTTGAAAATGTACAGGCCGTAAATGAACAAAAATTCTTGGTATAAAAAAGCAATGAAATTTGCTTTGCAAATCATTTTAGAACTTGTCGCTTACGAGCAGGTGCGACGCGAGGGTACCGATCACGGGAGGCTGATTCTTACTGATATGCCGACACTTTTTTATAGTTATAATAATGGATTAAAATTTAATTCAGGTGAGTGCGTATTCGGTATACTTAAGAATCTTAGCGTATTTGGAAAACTAAATAAACATGAAGCTATTTCTGACAAAATCTTTGTTGCTCAAAAGCAGTATTGGTCATAGTGAAATGCATTTGTTAACTGAAAAATTTTTTCGCAAAAAATGGAAGAATTAAATTCAGATTTTGACTCTGCGATGTTTTAGTAAAGACCAGTTTTGAACAATTTCACAAAGGTCTATTTCATCTACTTTATCTTATGTAGAGAAGAGCAGCATCAACGAAGTTAAACAACCATCTCCCATTGTTGTGCGCAAGTCGTCGAAAACTATTTTCAATTTACTGAAGGAACGTTTACACAATGCTGACGTGGCAAGAGCAGTCATAATATAACGAACAAGTTTATATGCTAAGGGGGTAATTCGTTTTAACTTGAATGCCACCGTGGACATATCTTCGAACGATTTACAACCTTGACGTGATTCAAAAAGAATTTGTAACTCACAAAGCAAACATTCGAATTCTTCCTTGAAGAATTCGGGTTCCAATTGTACAATAGAGTTTATCAAATCTATCGTAACATTATTTCTGTCTGGTGGAATTCTAAACATTTCCTGAATGGGTTTGAATGTTGATAAACTTTCTTGTAACTTATCTTGGATGCAACTTGTAAAAAGTTGAAGGATACTTTTGAATTATTTCTATAAAATGTTTCAAAATCGAAAATTGTAGCAGATTCTGGATCCTCGTCAAATATTTTCGGCAAACGTCGCGTTCTGTGATGCTTTGAAAAGACATTTCGGGGCTTATCTGAGTGAAGGAAACCGAACTCGCAATTAAATCGCTTATTTCAATATCATCGTTCATTTGCTGAAATTACTCTGATGTGCTTTGAATCAACATTAAAGCAACGATGATGTTTAATTATTCAGCTTCCAAACTTTCTGTCAAATTTTTAACTTTGAACATTATATTTTTGCAAAAAAATAAAGAGCTTATAAATTTTTTTTTTAACAAGCCTGAAGCTAGCGTAAGTGAATTGCTGTCAAAAATTTCGGAATCTTTCTTTATAATTTCAAGAGCATGAATGATGCCTTCGAAAGAAATCCATACAGCTTTGACTGTTTCTGCCCGAGCAGTCCATCGTGTTTTTGACATACAAAGCTTCTAAAGCATTGAACAATTCTTTAATAAAACAGCTTGCATTGCATGATACTTCAACAAATATGTTGATTCTATGAGCATGACATGGAATATAGCGAACACGTTTTCACATTTTTCCCATAATTTTTGCTGCGTACATTTGAACTTTCCAGACATGTTTTTTTTACAAAATCATTGGATTGGAAACAATGTTTTTTATGGAAATTCCCATCGACTGAAGAGCTGTTACAATTTTTCCAGCTAACTCTTCTCCTGATGTTTAGTCAGGACGAAACTTAGTCAGCACACAAAATGCAAAAAGTAAATACAACGTTCTGTGATTAGAAATCTTTCGAATTGCACTTCCAATTTCTTCAATTAAAAAAAATTGTATTTAACTCCAGTTCAACCTAAACGAATATTTGTAATTTAACGCCGTGAATTCTCCGAATAGTTCTTAAAAATTCACCATCTGGTAATATTTCTTGTGTGTATTTGCTATCAACTTCAGCTTTGAATCGTCATCTCATAAAACCATATCTTCCAAATCGCCAAATGGTAATTTTACAACACAACTTGTAGAACAACTAAGTATGGTGAATGAATCTATTTTGATGATACGAAAATTCTCAATTTTTTACAAGTTTTGTGATAAGAAATTTAGTCAAATTCTGATTTTTTTTTTTAAATTTGCCGGAATTTAGTTGCTAATGGTCGAAATTTCGTCATCGCACATGCAAAAATGCCGACTTCAAAAAATCTGGGGGGTGTGACACCCCCCTCACCCCTACCTCGCGACGCCCCTGCTTACGAGTTCGTAACCAAAATTGTATGCGCTTGTAATATTTTCCACTTGCACGCAGTCAGCAAAACTGCAGCTCGGTGTTGTCGCTCAACGTCACATGCATTCCTTTCAAGTTTGTGACCTTACAAACAACCGCATTCCGTTGCAGAAACCAATGTTGCTGTTGCAGAGTATTGCCAAACTAATATTTGTTTTGAATATTCTTTCTATCGTTTGCTTATTTATAGTTTTTTTGCATTTGTTTCAATATCAGTTATTTCTATATACTATGTATTTAAGTATGTATATTTGATAATTTTTTTTTGTAAAATTTTATTGGCACCACGATTTCACATCTTTTGATTTAACTATTTATGTATGTAGATTTTGTTGGAATATGAAGTGTGGTACACCACAACGAATTCATCCGATTTCAAATTATTTATTTATAAAAGAGACCACTGGCATTTGCTATGTATTTATGTTTAGTAAAAACTTACATTCTAACATACAATTATGCAAATTTAAATACTTACTAAATATACTACCTCATGCTGTATACTGCGTACTTCCCTTCGACAGCAGCCCACCTCTCTATAGATCGGCTGGCACGTTCGTTGCATTTGCTCGGAAAATTCATAACCACACAACTTTCTTGTCGATCCCAGAAAATATTTGCTTAACTCAAGTTCTGCAGACTCCGCTGGTATGTAACAGCAACTGTTGGGCTATCATATTAACTGCCATTGACGTTCACAGCAACCGGTAACGAACCATTGCACATGCCCCTATTGACCCCATTAATTGCACTAATGGCACTTGCGCTGTTGTTATAATGCAGTGGTGAGGAGAGTGGTGGCGAGTCGGGTGGTGTGAGAGGTGTGCCGGTGCTGTTGCCATCGGTGTTGGATGAGCTGGTGTTAAGTTCCAAATGAGCTGTCAGTACTTCGGCTTCGTGTTCATGTCCATTCGACGTTTCATGCCCGTTAACGTCAAGCGCAATGCCACCAGTTTTAGTAATATTTCCATTTGTGGTATCATAGCTGTTGCCATTTGTAAGTGTGGTTGTCTCGTGCTCCATTGTTGGCACATCTTTAGATTTGTTTTGCAGGATTTGTTGTAACTTCATTTGAGTTGCTGTTATTTCGTCTTCGGTGGCCAGAGGTTTGTTGGTGGTTTGCTCATCATTTGTGTCAACCTCAATGGTGGTTCTGTTGTCGTTGAAGTCTGCGAATGTTGGTGGCGGTGGTGGTGACGGTGGTGGTAGTGAATCCAGTTGATTATTATCAATTATGGTGAAGGCGGCTAGTTGTTTGATCTCTTCGGTGGATGGCGGATCTGGTAAACTAATAATGCTGTCGTAACCATAATTGCAAGCTATGGTTTGTGGAAATGCGTGCAGCGCATCGGCGCCGTCGTTGCTGAGTTCAATGCCTTGACTGCGGTCAACATTTATTTTACATTCCACATTTTCTTTACTCTCTACACGAAGTGAAGTAGCTTTAGCTTCAACCTCACTGGCTACTGCCAACTCAGCGTTAGCTTCAGCCTCACTGGCTGATACTAATTCCAGCTGAGCGTCCATCTCCTCAGTAGTGTTATTATTATTGTTAATACAACCTGCATCTATTGGCTCTTTGGTGTCAATATTTTCTATTTCTTCTTTATCCTCTGTCTTCTCATTTGCCACCAGCTCAGTTACTTCCCCATTTAATTCGTCCACTTCCTCTGCAACACCGTCTTGCGCGCGCTGCACTACGTCTTTGACAACAACTGCAGTTTGCAGCACTGCTTCTATAGTTGACGTCTGCTGCCCGTTCTCTGTACCAATCTCAAGTTCATCATTTTTAGCTGCCTTATCAGACTCCTCAACAAACTGTCTTGCATTGATGGCATTCTCGGAAATTGCTTGCTCTCTACTTTGCTCATTGTTGGCTAGCTTCTCGCAAACGACTTGGTCTTCACTCAAGTTTGTATTGGCGCCGGCATTCCCCTCTACAGCAGGCGAATGTGCGAGACTGTGTCCATTCTCAGATCTACGGTCATCGTCATCAGCCAAATCGTGTGCAGATTGACGTGCGAGCGTTAGATTGTTGGTTGGTGATGACGTCACATAACCGGTGGGCTCAACAGTGTAAAGTTCCTGATTACCATATGAGTATCGCTTGTTTGAGCCAGTGGAAGATGTAGAACTCAAATCAGATTGTGACAAACCGGTGTTTGAATTGCGTACAAGTGCACGCTCATCATTTTCGTTCAAAGCAGCTGCATCCTCTCTGAAGGAGTTTGGCGAAACAGCGGGCTCTTCCAGTTCTATAATTTGATGTAGACTACGTTCGGGTATTTCGGCTATGCAGTTATGTGGTTGTTGTTGTATAGTTTCTGGTGGTGGTTGGTGTATTTGTATCTCATCATGATTTCTTAATACTTTCTCATCTTCTGTTCTCAACAAAGTAACGGCTGCATCGACAGGAGGTTGGCTTTCATAGATGGGTCGTGGCTCTTCGGTGGTTGGACTGTTTGGTATGCTTTTCGAATCTATGCCGCGTGCTACTTCCACGACAAACACGCCATCCTTCTCTGAGGTATTGTAATGCATTGTGGTTTCACGTGCGTCCCGCGAGATATCCTAAAAGTGTAAAAAAATTTAAGAGAAAGTAAGAAAATTATCAAAAATTAGGAATGGGTTACAAGCCTAAGGAAAGTGGTTTTCTCTGTCGGGTGTGCGTGTTAGCGTCTCACAAGGCGTAAGCGCTAAACTTGTCGTCTTAACTTTATATTGTTTTGCGTAACGTCATATAATAGTACATGCTCTGAGGTTCTGAAAACCTCTGTGGGTATTAGGGTCAACCTTCTCCACGAAATTCTTCACGCCTCCCAACGCTATCTCGGTTCCGTTCTTGGCCACCATTCCTTTCACTCTCAAGGTTATGGCAAGTTCAATGGTCTCGGCTTCATCTACTGTAACTTTTACAATCACAGTCATCATCCTTGTAAGTGGCTTTAAGTGCTCACTGCCACGTTAGCAAGTAGGGGTCATTGTCACGGTTCCTTCAAAGCAGCTTTCACTGTCCCGTTAGCAGTCTTTATCAAGGTGGGAATCACTGTCATTGTTCCTTCAAAGTAGCTCTCAGCAATCACCCTTACGGTTATGTATTTTTATACTTTTCATGAACATGAAATGGTATTATAGCTTTGGTCCGCTGTTTGTAAGTATGGGAAGAAGAAGAGATAGACCCACTAATAATATACCGAAATTATCAGGGCGATGAGCTGTGTTGATTTAGCCATGTCCGTCTGTCCGTCCGTCTGTCCGTCTGTCCGTATGTCTGTTTGATCGCAAACTAGTCCCTCAGTTTTAGAGATATCTCTATGAAATTTTGGTGATAGGCAGCCATTTTGTAAAGCATTAATCATTTGTCGGAACCAGCATGATCGGACCAATACAACGCATAGCTCCCATACAATCGATTGTTCCGATAAACGGGTTTTGGCCTATCACTATTGCAATTAAAAAGCTAGGAACGTAAAATTTTGCAAGTTTGGTACTTATAGTATATGTAATGTGTGTAGTGAAAATCACAAAGATCGGATCGACATAACATATAGCTCCCATACAATCGATTGTTCCGATAAATGGGCTTTGGGTAATGTATCTTTAAATAAACAGTTTTGCAGAGTTTTTACTAATTGTGAGTAAGGATTGGACAATTAAAACCGTGATGCGTATTCATGAAAGGTATAAAGTCTTCGGCACAGTCGAAGACAGCTCTTTCCTTACTTGTTAAAATTGTGATGGTTCCGACCAACCGATTTCCTAACTTCTTTGGGGCGTTTTTTCATTGAACTTTCAAATTGAATATTTAAGAAAAATTACATTACAGCACTCATTGGCACTTTTCGTTTGATACCCGTATTGTTCTATGGCGGGTCAGCCTGGTCCACATAT
This sequence comes from Merzomyia westermanni, assembly GCA_949987695.1. Lineage (NCBI taxonomy): Eukaryota > Metazoa > Arthropoda > Insecta > Diptera > Tephritidae > Merzomyia > Merzomyia westermanni. Next base: position 8,813,904 of record OX465290.1, on the reverse strand, counting down.
TTTTTAATAACTCCAAAACCGGTCGCGTTATCGATGTAACGAATATCTTAAAGTGTAAGTCAGATGTTTAGTAATGCGAAAAAAGTAGTTGCACTCAATTCTATTCAACAGTTTATGAGCGATTCGTGCGCAAGCATACAGACAGACAGACAAGAATCCTAAAAAAATTGTTTTGACTTTTAGTGGCTCTATATTTATCACTTCTATATATTTTGCTGAATATCTGCAAACTCTTATAATTTCTTTGTATATGTATCTGAAGACTATGAGGTTGGGACCAATGTAAAATGGATGGAAATGTTCCTTGGTTTTTTGCTTTGATTTATGTGTTTGTAATGCGAGTTTTAAAAGGGAATGTAGTTTTAAATATTTCTCGAATTTTATGCGTTTATTGCTCCTGCAACGCGCTGTTCAATTTAAAAAAACATTTTAAGTTTGAAGCACGGCATAGTAAAAGAGGTAATAGCACGGCGGTCATATTGGAAATTGCTTCTCCAAAACGTCAGAACAGCACAGCACATGTTAAATTGTAAACAGACCGATTGCAGGCAAGTTTGACAGTTTAGAGAAAATTAAAATGAAAAAAATCTAGTCAGCTGTTGAGATGATATTACCTGTATACCATACAGTGTATAGTTATGCCATGGTTTTAGGTAACGTTCTTAGCTTCAAATATTGATGTTCTTATTTCTATATTCTTAATATCTGAAGATTGTGTTGTTCCTATAAACAGATATACACAAACAATTGGAACAGCTCTGAATTCCAAAATATGATTACGCAATAAAAAGAAGAAAACAAATGACGTGGGGGAATGACAAGTATGCAGGTAGGAATAAATGTCTATTTACAAGGTCCTAGACACAAATATGAAGAAAAAGTATATACAGCTACATACATACATACACGCACACCTGTGTATGTACATATGTTTTGAGGACATTGGCAGGCGACACGAATGTAAATGAGACAGAGACAGAGAATGTTACAACTGGAAATGGTAGAGGGGACTTTAACTTCAGTAACGAAGTTTACAACAAGAACAACTAAGATGACAGCAACAATAACGACAACAACAACAACGTTAAGAATAAATACCAATATTTGTATTCATAGAAAAACGAGTACAACAATAAAAGAAACAAGCAAGCAACGACAGCAAATACGAGTACCAAGAAAGGTAAGAATAACAAAGACTACGATAACGACAAGAAGAGCAAACAAATACGTAAGTACGTAAGTATACTTAAGTGCAGTAGTAGAAGAAGAAGAACAATTTTAAAAATGAACGTTGAATTATTTGAGTGCAAATATAACTACATAAATAACTGCATAGCTATGTATGTGTGTAGGAATAAGTGTGTGTGTGCGTATGGGCGTAGTGTGAATATTCTACTGTCTATGCCAATCAATTGCCAATAGACAAATAAACACTCACAAATCTTTTATCGCTCAATATTTGCCTTGAAGCGCTAAGAAATCATTCATTTGCGCCCCACACCCAACACTCAACACCAACACAAACACGAAAACACTGATAAATACACTCAACAGCCAATAGACAACGTTCAATATTGAGCACTTACGTGTCGCTCTTCAGTCTCAACGATCAGGTGATTGTTTTTCAAAGTCATTTTCGTGACAGAACCATTAGGACGTGTAAAGTCATCTTGGACGGAGTTGTTACTTGATGGATTGACATTTACTTCAGTTTGCAACTTATTGTTGTCATTGGGCTTGAGTGGTGTTGACATAGAGTTTAAGGAGGATATTGCAATTGGCTCATCGGTTGGCAATAGTAATACCTCCTCCACAGATTTTGCATTGCAATTGATAAGGGCGGCAACATTGGTGCCGTTAGACACATTTTTGTTATTGGTATAAATGGACGGTTTAGTGGTATGCGGCAGCGTTTCGATAAAATTGCCATTGCTGGGCATATCAATGAAGGTTGGTGGTTGTTGTTTTGGTATGGATGTTGTTGTTAAGATGGTAGACTGAAACGTACAAAGAAAATAGTTGAGAGAGTATGAGAAATTTTTGTTCTCTTTTCTTTTAAAGTGATAGTAATGATTAAGTAAGTCGCTGAAATTTTTCTCTTGTGACGAAAGAAGCGGCTGATAGGCAGCACTTAGGTCAAGGACTTCGTCAAAATTAAGCAAGAAAAATAGCACAACGTTTTTGAGAGTATATTTTGCAAATCTGCAAGGAGACATATTCTGCAAATAAAAGGCTGTCTAGATCTTAAAACTTACCATTTCAAAAAAAAAGAAAAAATTCTAATTGTTCTGCCATGACGTATGATTAACATTTTATTATTTTTTTTATTAATTTCACCTTCATTTGTTTTCGGATATTCCAACAAACAAAAATAGTCGCTGAAATGGAGCTGCTATCTGGTTGTGACTTTAAAGTGTTGAGTCAATAGTCACGACTACGCAAGAGGAGCAAATCTATTACGTGCTTGCAACCAGAATAGGAAGTACTTTTTTGGTAACCGCAACGTTCCATCGACTTTCCATTGACGTTATGACTAAGTAGCAATGATGTTGCAGCTTGATAACTGAGAATTTCAAGGAACTTTATACAAAAACCTTTCTTTTTAACTAATCTCTTGCTTTGTCTTGCAAATTATTTTGTTATAATATGTTTGTTAAATTATGTTTTTATATCGACGTTTGCGTATTCTAATTTATAACCTAAAAGTGGAGTTATGTATAATACCGACGATTGAAAATTTACTAATGATAATACATTGATATTTTTATGAAAAAATTTATTATTCTTGGCCCTCATGAATACTCAAAAAGCGACAACTGAATGGAACTGTTGCTACAAAAAAAGAATAACTTTTTGTTGAAATATATATATTTCTCTGGTCCTTTAGTACTTAAAAATAATTATTATCTATTAATAAATGAAATCTAATGCAGAAACTATTGTAGTTTGGTCTAAAATATTTAATTAATTCAATGGCTGCGCAAGATTTCTCTAAAAAATGGGGTTTCTTAGAATAGATAACTTTGAAGTTTTGACGCTAGAGTCGGCAACTAAAAATATTTAACTTTAAAGTTATGTTTACTACAAAGTACCAAATGTCACTTTAGCTTTACTTTAAAGTCGTGGCAAAATTATGATTATCATAAATATGATGTTTAAAGGTTCCGCTGCCACCACATGGTACTATTTGCATTTGTTTATAGTTCAACCACTGTAACCAACGCAGTTGTATTACGACTAAACTTACACCCAATGCTGAGAGAGTGAAAGTTTATTTATAATGTGGTCTAAGTGGTGCAACTTACGTCATGGTGAATTTAAGAGGTCACATGCATTTTGCAGCAGCCATTGACAGTGACATCTAGCTCTGCAAGTAACGGTTACCTTTTTATCGCTATGAATTATCATTTGCAAGCTTTGTGACTTTGGAGGGCCAACGAAGGACTTCAAAACGTTAGAGAAACTACTGCAGCTACTTAAAAGTGGCTGCCATCTTAAAGTTACATTTCAGTAATCTGAGTTAGTCGCCACTTTAATCATTGGTCACTCTGAGGTTAATCAACTAGTAACTGCAACGTTCTCCATAACGGTAATACTACTTAAAATTAAAACAATCTCAAAGTTACCGTTAGTAGTAGAGACTACCTTGCAGCGACTGCGAATTTCTCAACCGAAGTAAATTATTCATCAAAGTAATGCAAAGTGCTAGTGGAATGTATAAACAAAAATGTAAAACAAATTTGAAACATATTTTTGTTTTTACATTCGACTAGCACCAAAAAAATTCTTCAGACATCAAAATTGTGTTAAACTAATCGAACTCAACTAAAGTCAACTAAGTTAAAAACAAAAAATTTTTTTGTAAATAAAATAATAAAATAAATAAAAAATTTTTTTTTTTTTTATTTAAAATACTTTTTTTTTTTATATATTTAAATATTCAAAAACAGTTCCGAAATGTTCAGTATCTTTTTAGACATATCAGAGGTAAAATACAAAAAAATTTTTGTCCAAAATTTATAGGCCAATTTTAGTTTTTTGGATTTTGGAAAATCGAAAATTTTCTAAAACTCGAAATTTCAAAAAAATTTGTATGCCTCCAAGTACCACCTTTGGAGTGACAAAGTTTATTCTTTTGACTACTGTAGCTTCCGAAATATTTGAAAAAATTAAATGTTATAAACACAGTAAAAAAGAATAATTTTGAATTTGCATAACTTTTGAAAAAAAAAATTACTTATTATTTCTTGGCAGAACTTCGTTTTAGGATAATAGCAAACTCTTCACCGAAATGTAATTTAAATCTGAAAGGGTCGATTTCAATTATGTGGCGATTTGACAAAGAATGACCCAAATACCTAACTCAAGGGCAAGCCACTTTTAAATCGATCACTAATTTGAGTAGGGATTATACACTTGAATCAAATTGAAAATAGCAGTGAAACTCCTGTGCAGAATTTAATGTGACTAAGCACACCAGGGAGTATGAGCAGCAACAATATTAAAAAGCCGAGTTTGTACTTTGAATTGAACACCGCAATGACATAAACTCAAATTACTTGCAACTGCTTAAAGTGAAGACCACCCCGCTGACAACACAAAAGCCACATTATATCGTATACAGCAAAGGGAACTAATGAAATGCTGTTGTAAACTTCAAACCAATAACGCCCAGGTCGCCAGACATTCGTAATGAAATTGGTGAGCAGTAACCGCAACTCACACCAGCCAGCCAGCAAATATCGCATGCCAATCAGACCAAAACGGTAATTCAATTTGAAAGTTAAATAAGGAAAAGTTCAGGTAATGTTGATGTGGCTGTTTTGGTTGTTCACGGCAACAGCTAACTGATGACTGCGGCGTTATCGTACATCACTACAGTGGCATTTGCTATCTCCGTTTTAATTAAAAAATTCAACGCTCCAACATTTGGTGTAGGTGAATCTAGGAAGGAGGAGAATTTTAACAGAAAGCGCATATGAACAGAGTCAATAGTTTTAGTATTGCTCCTTATACCAACTTACTGATTCATAATTCCACGAAGCTAATTCAAAAATAGTAATAATAATCACTAGTATATTAATCACTATTAATCTTTTTTCTCTTCCAGAATAAGTATGCAAATATAATGCCTGATAATATTTTTAACCTTTGCATACAGCTTATATGTAACAATTAATAATATATGTAATTAAATTTCAAATTCTATTTTGATTGCACAAACTAGAATTTAATAATTTTTATATTCAAAAACATAATTTAGTTTCCAGTTTTTCAGTCTGCTTCAATTTCATATCACTAGTTTCTGCTTTTGCTTTTAAATTGCTATAAAATATGTGTAATTATAAGTTTTTAGATAGGCTGCTTAGTTACCTTCTCATCTGATTTTCCATTTTCTGCAATATTTTTGCCATTACCACTTGCTTGACTTTGAGCGGTTTTCCTCCCAGATGCTATTTGATGTTTTATATACAAAAGCCTATAAAAAATAATAATATATATATACAAAATTTTACTAATAAAACTAGAATTTTATTGTGAAATAGGTGGGAATCTTCGACGGAATATTATTAATCAGAGCTGATGAGCTTACAACAACCGACACGACTATAGAGAGGTACAAATAACGATATTCCTTTTAAAAAACAATGAAGCGCCGGGAACAAACAGATTGGCTGCTGAGTCACATTTGAGTCATTAAACTTATTGCAGTATGCATGCTTGAGTCACATATGACTTTTTGAACAGGGAAGTTGTTCAACTACTATTTTTTTTATACCTTTCATGAACGAGAAATATTATTATGACTTTTTTCCGATGTTCGTAAGTATGAAATGAACAAGAGATAGAGCCAACAATAGGTATACCGAAATGATTAGGATGACGAGCTGAGTCGATTTAGCCATGTTCGACCGTCTGTCTGTTTGAACGCAAACAAGTCTCTCAGTTTTAGAGTTATCTGGCTGAAATTTGGTATGGGGCCGCCATTTTGTAATATATTAATCATTTGTCAGAACCAACAAAATCGCAAAAAGACAACGACGCATAGCTTACAAACAATCGATTGTTTCGATGAACGTTTTTTGGGCTATAAAGCACAGCATAGAACAAGCAGAAAATAGAATTTGCTTCTTTTGCTTTTAACGAATAAAATCTTCACAAATTCTTCAAAGGCAATGCGTTTGCGTAAGAATAACTCAATTTAATTTTATCAGTACTCAGTCTATTATTTTTGTTGCACCATATACGAGGTGTGTTCAAAAAGTATCGCGAATTTTGTGTTTTTTCAAAAATTATTTATTTATTCATGAATGAATATCTATTTTGTCCCCTTCAAAGTAATCCCCATGAGATATTATACACTTGTGCCAATGGTTTTTCCAATCTTCGAAGCACTTAAAAAAATCATTTTTTTGTATCTTGTTCAGCTCCTCCTTCGATGCCGTCTTTATCTCGTCAAGAGAAGCGTAACGTCGTCCTTTCATGGGCCTCTTCAGTTTAGGGAACAAGAAAAAGTCACAGGGGGCCAGATCTGGGGAATACGGTGGCTGCGGCATCATTAGTGTGTTGTTTTTGGCCAAAAAGTCACGCACAAGCAACGATGCGTGAGCAGGGGCGTTATCGTGGTGCAAAAGCCAATTTTTGTTCTTCCACAAATCCGGGCGTTTCTGGCGGCCTGCTTCGCGCATAACTTGCAGGTAATATTCCTTATTGACCGTTCTTCCCTGTGGCAAGAACTCATGATGCACCACGCCCCTGCAATCGAAGAAAACTGTCAGCAAAACTTTCACATTCGACCGAACTTGGCGCGCTTTTTTCGGTCTTGGTTCGTGCGGCAGCTTCCATTGAGATGATTGAGCTTTGGTTTCCACGTCATAACCATAAACCCACGATTCGTCACCAGTTATGACCCTCTGGAGCAAATTTGGGTCGTCGCGGACAGAGTTTAACATCTCATTAGCAATGTTCATGCGATGCTGTTTTTGGTCACAATTGAGCAATTTTGGTAAAAGAAGACGATCCAAAACACGTGCAAGCAAAGCAGCTGTCAATAATTAACTGAACATTCAAAATGGCCGAGCTTGTCGGCATAAGTGAGAGACATGAGTACCAACATAACGCCACAAAAATTTCGAAATTCGAATATACGTAACCAGCGAAAATTCAAAATTCGCGATACTTTTTGAACACACCTCGTATTCTATAAAGAATTTCAAAATCTCTACAAGCCAAAAGCAAAGTCCCATTTCAAATTAATATAATTTATTCATTTGGCAACTTAATCTGTTTGCAGGCGCTATGCCCATTTCGCAAAACAAATACGAATGAATGGCAAAAGTTGGCTTGACATCAAAACTTTAGCCATTTACTGATTCAATTTACAACCTCAAATTGCTACCAAAAAGCGCTGCCACGCACCATTACTGGAAATCAAATTAGGCAGCATTTTCTTTTTATCGTCAGCAAGTCGTTTCAGTTCTTAAGCCTCTCACCTCAAAAAAAAAAAAAAAAAAAAAATTTTAAAAAAAAAGTATAATTCTAATCTTCTTAAAACTTTATATGTATGTGTATTAGCTCTCTTCATCTGCTCTTAGAGCTTGTATGAACCAGCGCCGTCATTTGAAGAATTGGGTTGAGTATCTTAAATCTAAGAAACGACGCTACTTTTATGTACTTTGATGTCAGTTTGTAAGTGAACTTTTTTGTTGGACTCAACGGCGCGCAGCCACAGACTACGGAGAGCTTTGAAATCCTATCACAGCAATATCTTGCATGTGGTTTTAACTTTTTAACTTTGCAAACTTGAATCCTTTTTATGTGAAAGCAAGTTACAAGTCGATGTATATATTAGCATAAAGACAGCACAACGATATATTTGGGCGAGTTTCTTGGAATGTATTTAAATTAAATCAAATTTTGATGTCTATCTATATAAAGAAAACATTTTGTTTTGCAACAAAAACGTTACGAAAATCAATAACAATATTTAGCTTATTTGAAGGTGCGCTTCAAAATGAAAAATGAAAAATTGTGCCTCAAAATTGATCTTAACTAACTTAAGTAAAACAAAAATTTCTTAAATAAATGGCTATGAAATTCCTCTATTTTGAGCTGAGTTTTATTTATCTCCTGTTGTTTTCTTTTAAGAAAGTCTCCTCTACGAATCGTTGAAGAAATCTCTTGAATTACATTCAATCCATTGGTAATTTGTGACAGCTTAACAATAGCGCAAATTCCTAAAGTTAAGCTCCGTAGCTCAATCAGACACAACAAAACACGCGCCAAGACAAGCAAGCAAGGAAGTTAGAAAGCTTTAATTTACTTATATGCCAGTGACAAAGATATCAACCACACGTTATACACAAGAAACATTTCTGTAAATGTTTTTAATAATAACTTAAAGGATGCTTGCTAAGCGTTGAATAAGCGTTTTCAGTGCTATTTTTTTTTGAACGATTAAAGGAAACTTTTTGTAAACTTAACGAACGAACTTTTAGAAACCATTTAACAATTTTTCTCAATTTAAAATGGCTTTTTTGTTTGATATGAAAGTTTTTATTGTTTTTGTTTATTTGTAATAATTATTTTTTTAACAACTAGTAGTAAATTTTTAGTTATACATCAGGTAATTTAACAGGAAAAGTTCGATTCAATTCCATTCAGCAGTTTTTGAGTGGTGCGCGACGAAACATACAGACAGACAGACAAAAATTCTAAAAATGGTTGATTTGCCTTCTATTGGCACAATAATGATCCCTCCTATCGATTTTTCTTAAATATCTACAAAGTACAGACATCGACCTGTTACTATTTTATTATGTGTAGAGAAGAGATGGAAATTTCAGCGACAACCAGCCCAGTTTTTCTTATAGATCCATTCCGGAAGTTGCTAGACTTCTTCATCAGAGAAATTTTGGTATGCTCGGCTAACCATTAGGCTATCAGAATGCTGGTTTTCTATAAGACAAACTCCCATTTCAAATAATTTCACCTCAACTTTGCGCAATAACCGCCATCTGACAGCATTTAGCACTGCTCATGATGGATTTTTATTTTTTGTGTTAACTTTTGACACTCCGGCTGTGCTTTTCGGGTTTTATTTGGCTTGGCTAGGGTTTTGTAAAGCTTTTATGAAAATTATTTGATGTGCTTTTGGGTGTTGAAGCGTTTATGTCTGGCCTCTCTCCGATTTCGTGATGGGTAGTTGAGAAGTGTTTCCTTCGTTGCGATGTGGGGTATTTTTTCCGGGACGTGCGGGATTGTTGCCATAAAAGTGGCAATTTTTCTGCTCTTGTTTAGACATTTGAATTAGTGGGACTAATTCTATGCCCTTGCGTTGTACTTCTGCATATCTCTGCCATACATCAACGAATTAATGCACGTGTGGAGCTAGACCTGACATTTGTTTCACATTAACGCTTTCAAATACCTTTTTTCTTCTTTTTATGTGCTTTTTTCTTCACTCTAACAAATATTTGTACTTCTGGGTTCCTAAAACCACAAACATGCGTCGTATACTAAATATGTACATAAAATAAATCAGTAGAACTCTTCACCGCAACGGGTTTTCCACAATTTCCTTGCCTGTAGTTTGATTTGCTCTATAAATTAAACAATCTGAAGCCACACCTTTTTATCTGAGTTTGTTGACATCCCACCAGTTGTTGTGGGTAGGAACGCGTAATTTTGTTATCTTGCTTTTCTTATTGCTTTATTTTCAATTCCGATGTCAACATGTTTTTCTGACTCATGTTGCATGGTATGACAAGTCTATCATTAGCACACTTCGCCTTACGTTTGTATGTAGAATGTGGATTCGCTTGTCTTTGTTTGTGGTGGTTATAGGAATTTTAAACCCTCCCAAGTACAAAGTAGAGTTGGCCAAAATTCTTGTAACAGTGATTTTAGGACAGCGACTAGGAGATCAAAAGCTTTCAATAAATCGTTATGACTGCTGTACTGTAACAAAATCTGCTCGCATTTTCAACCACTACTATACCACAGCTTTCGCCACAAGAACAATGCGAGTCGTCAGTAAGAATCAATCGATCTGCGATTTGTACTGGGCCAAAGTAGCAGTAGATGGCGCAATGGCATTTGATGAGCTGCGATTTAGATTTATTTAAATTTTTGTATACCTAGTAGTTTAGTCGCCTAACGGCAGTACGTAACGGCAGTACGTAACGGCATTAACGGATCTTATGTACATCAAAATGTTCAGGACGAAAAGAGAAATTGATTAAGCCATGTCCGTCCGTCCGTCAGTCTGTGAACACGATAACTTGAGTAAATTTTGAGATATCTTAATGAAATTTGGTATGCGGATTCCTTGGCACTCATCTCCGAGCGCTATTTAAAATGGGCGAAATCGGACGATAGCCACGCCCACTTTATAAATATAGAATATTTTCGAAAACACGAAAAAAGTGATTACTCAGTACATAATACACCTATAAGGATAAAATTTGGTAAATACATTGAGATTGAGGCATAAAATGAAATTTTCAAGAAATTTTTGAAAATGGGCGTGGCAACACGCACTTTTGATTAAGTCAAATTTAGAAATAATATTAATCATAAATCAAAAACCATTCAAGAGATCGAAACGAAATTCAGCACGCAGGTTTCCAGGTATTCAAGGAATGTTCCAGGAAAAATCGGTTAAGGTCGACCCCCACTTTTATATGAAAGATTTTGAAGAAGATCAGAGATATATTAAATAAGCAATAACTTTGCGTAAACTAGCTTTACATCATTTATATTTCACTTTTAAAGTTTCCGTAAACAAAGAAATCCAAAAACTTTAAATTTTCGGAAATGGGCGCGGTCCCGCCCCTTTTATAGTGGACTATTCCACAAAACTTTTTATGCCATAACTCCGCCAAAAATTTATTTGTTGAAACGAAATTTGGGGATAATGCTCTATATATAAAGGTAACTGTTCGCTGTAAAAATGGGCGAAATCGGTTAATGTCCACGCCCAGTTTTGTAATATAGTCCTGAAAAATTTGTTTGTAAAATTTAAAAAGCGATATTTCTACAACCAAGCAAGTTATATCAATCAGATTTTGCACACATAATAAGCTTTTTAAGAAAAACTCGGCCGCAAAAAAATGTTGTCAATTTTGAAGAAGTAGGCGTGGCGCCGCCCACTTTTCATCATAAAATTTCTGCTATTTTTAAAGGCTATCGCTTATAATGAAATCTTGATATTTGAATGAAAATTTGTCAGCGGCTTCTCAGTAATTAGCCAAATCGGGAAACACACAAGCAAAATATTCGGGCACGTAATTAAGAACCGACTGCTATATATCTTTTTTGATTGTCATACCTTTCATAAACATTAAATGTATGTAAGTATGAGAACAAGAAGAGAAAATTTCACTAAAATGATCAGCACGATGAGCGGAGTCGATTTAGCTATGTCCGTCTCTCCGTCCGTCTGTGTGTCTGCCCGTCTGTCTATTTGAACGCAAACTAGTCTCTCAGTTTTACAAAAGAATGCTGAAATTCGTTTTTTGCTTTCGCCATTTTATAATATACTAGCAAACCCTGTATACGTTGATTTGACATTTTGATACATAGAACTCATGTATATATAAAATGTCATTAACTTGAACCAAATAAACTCCTAACTATACCGAACTGCAGCAAAAGCTATATGTAGACTGTGTCGTGTCCAGCGAACTCCTGAACCTATCGTGAAAGTTCGAGAGCAAAACAAAACACAAAATATGTGGGCGTGGCACCGCCCACTTTTGAAAAATTATGTAGATATTGACTAAGTGACATATATATCCAAATTTCATTAATTTAGACCAAAAAAGTTCCGAGTTATGACGAATTGAAACTTAATATAGCCTGGAGGTGTGGCTCCGCCTTTCTTCCAAAACTATACATTGTCTATGCTGTACCCAGTGAACCCAAGTATATATTGTGAAAATTTCATAAAGATCGGTTGAGTTCTTTGGTGCCTATGAAAGACACACTTTTTTATATTTATTTTTGTTACGCACACAAGGTATATCGATATATATATTTATTAATGAATATCAAAACGTTCAGGATGAAAAGTAAAATATCCGGGCAAGTAGTTAATACCCCACTGCAAAAGCTAAGTTGTATATCTTTTTTGATTTTCATACCTTTCATGAACATGAAATGTTTGTACGTATGAGAAAAAAAAGAGATAGTCCCATCAAAAAGTATACTGAAATGATCAGGAGGATGAGCTGAGTCAATGTAGGCGTGTCCGTGTCTCGATACGTCTATATGTCTGTCCGTCTGTCTGTTTGAACGCAAATACGAACTGAAAGTATTAAAATAGACCTGCGTAAATTGGGATGACATAATAGATCACTACTAGGTATATAATGTTCGGTTCCACCCGAACTTAGACTTCCTTACTTGTTTTTATGTTGTTTTTGTGTTTTCGGATAAGAAACTGCTTAATGCACCAAAGCTGGTACCAACAGTGTGTCAGTGGACTAAAAAGTTTCCACACATTTTATAACCATCGCCCAGCCCTGGAACAGTTTCACATTGCTCCAGATTGTGTTGAATAAAAAGGGAACAGCTTCATTGAAAAATATTTCTTGATAGATTGGATTCAAGTCCAGCAGTTTATTACTAGGATGTGATATATGATTTCTATAGAAGTGCGAGACTTTAAAGAACTTATAAAAGAGCCATATGCATTCAGCTCTTTTAATTGTGTTGTAAAACAAACTTACCATAGGGCACAAAATGCAGTAGAAACTAGCACAAGTAGCAGCAGTCCGATCAAGATTAAAATTAATATCGAATATTGATCTGCAAATAAAGTTTTATAATTAAATATATTATGTAGGTATTTAAATATTAAAGAAGAGAACTTTTGCTACATATAGATACGGCGATATTGCAAAAATCTCTATGTCAAATAAAACCTTTTGGGTCCAATGGTCGTTTATGTGTTATTTAAAGAATTTGTTTAAAACAATAAATAAAATTATGAACAGCCAGAAGTATGCAAAGGATTGAGTTGAAAGAGAAAAGCATGCGCTATGTCACACAAAAGTGACATATAAAGTTTTGCAATATCAGTGACAGCATGTACATATGGTTCATTACAAAAAATTTTTACAACCCAAAACATAGATTTTTGGTTAAACAAATTAATGTTTTTTACTTACAGCTTTTATTCGTTATAGATGTTGAAATAGTGCATTCGAATATGTTGAAAAAAATATCAACTCATATAAATTGTTATACAAAAATAGTGCCGGCCATCGGCCTTGTATGGTCTATTGCATGCTTAGAGCTGCTCTGAAATTTTAATGACATGTTCTACAAACCGTACACTAATTTGGTTTAAAAATAAACAACCTTAAGCATGGCTTTTTTTCGCTATTGAATTTTGTTTATTTAAAAAAAAAAAATTAAATTTATTTTGTATGAAAAAAAAAAAAAATTTTATTTATTTATATTTAAAAAATATGAACCATTATTAAGATAACCTGTAAATTTCGTTTTTGTAGGACAACTCGTTTTAAAACAGCAACCCTTTAAAATATGTTCTAACTGCCGTATTTTTTTCTTTTCCAAAAGTTTGAAAAATTATTACTCGAAAATTTCGCATCCAGATCATAAAAAAAATTGTTTTGGGCAAATTTATGTTTTGGGTTGTAAACATATTATGGAATGACCCACATATATTATCCGTTTAATGACTATATCACTCTTAGAATTTAGCTTTTTAAAGATAAGCGCAAAAGACTCTTACTCAAATAATATCATACTAGGTGGACCCGTGCGCGCCTTGCGCAAAAAAAAAAAACAAAAATGGTTTGAAACCTTTTATTAGTCCAGGTCCAGGATTTCTCAAACCTTTTTCTCAAATTATAAAAAAAGATTTTTAGCTACACTTGTTGTGAGACCACAAAAAATTATACAAATATGCGCAAACAGTTATTTGAAATTCCACCACTTATATTACATTCACATTAAGCCATAAACTTGAGTTGATTGACAACATCAACATGAATTAACTCAAAAAATGTCCCTTTAACTCGAGTTTACCACCCAATGTGAACGCAGTCTTATTCACTTATTTTAGCAATGGTGAAGTGTAGATGGCGCGCTCGCAGTGGGTTGAGCGCTGCGACATTCGCAATGCCTTTAGTTATTCTAGCACTGTTCAGTCTTAGTATTCAAATGTAGATGTCGCGAGGCATGTGAATGTCACAGTCACAATAGCGTTGCAGTACAAATTGAATTTTTTGTGCATCCACAATCGTTTGTTTTAAAGAATTAATTTTTATAAAATACGCTTAAATAAAAGCATTCCGCTAATTAAAACATGGTTTTGCATGTAGAGCTAACCCCCACCTTTAAAACGACACCTTATTTATTAATATTGGTTCCAAATGTGAGCAGAAAATTAGGAACTAACACAAAAAGACCTAACAGAAATAATATATATGATTAACTAATGATTAAAATATGTCAATTCCGAGTAGCTATTTTCATGATATGCACTATATGTATGATGCAAACTTATGGAAGTCTAACAATGTATATCCAGCTGTTGAGTCTAACTAAATCTCGCTCGTTGTATATACGAGTATAAATGCAGAGTTGGCGTCTAAGCTGCTTCATAGCAACCCGCAATTTTTTCACTTCTTCTCTTTTTTATGTTTTTAGAAGCTCGTTATTGAACGTGTCAGCCGTGCTCTGGCTTTATAGTATTTTGTTATTGGTTTTACGGTCTGTCCATTGAACATATTTTCCATTAAAATCAAAAATTTTAACACTTATCGTGCCATTTTCCAATTTTTTTTATTATTTTTTTGTAATAGAATTTTTCTATGCTCTGGAAGTAGACATCGTTGCAGAAATCACTATAATTTAAAAGAAAAATTGTTTGAAATAAAATTTTTGTAATAAAATTATTAAAGATAAAAGTCATAAAAGTTTATTTTTCCAATGTATTTTCGGTGTGGGATTGAAGAGAATAAAGTTATACAATACAATACTAAACTAACTTTTCGACCGATCACAGCAAATTCTAGGTTGTGACAACATCTCAAACGTAAAACTCATACCATCTGGTGTCTCACAACAATCCTGAGCTGCCGCCCTGAAATTATACTTAATAGGGATAAGATATTTCTTCACGATGTGTTCCCCAATTTAGAATCCAGAATCAGCTCTAAGTTAAGTTTTGTTGACCATACTAATCTCGTGATCGGTAAAATACATAACACCCTTCGAAGTTTTATTACCACGCGATACTGAAATGAGGCATACTTATATGCGGTAACCTTAAACAATGCTGCTCGGTTGGTTGTTTCTAAAAGAAAATTTTATCAGATCTCTCTGTATGCTACGTAAAACCATATTTATAATTTTTTTTAAATTAGAAATCTCTGCTTCTTTTATGAGCTGCAACATTCTCAAAATCCCCCATATTTACTTGAAAAATTTAATTGAACCCTGAATCTATTGGTCTTCAACTTAACTTTATTTCATTTTTAAAAACTTCCTACTAATTTCATTCCCCTTCTTTCCCTTCCTTTCTCTGCTGTTTCTTTCCTTTAATATATTTTCGTTTTCTTTGATTTCCTCTTCTCTCCGGATTCCCTATTTTTATTTTTTTGTTTTATTTTCTTTCTTATCTCTTCGCTTCCTTTCCTTTTTTCTCCTTTCCTTTCCGTTTCTTTCCTTTCTTTTCTTTTCGTTATTGTAATTTATTTTGTTTTAATTCAATTCACAAAAACTTAACCAAAAACTCTTTATGAATAATCAATTATTTTGTTTTTGTAAATATTGTCTGTATCGTCAATGAAGTTTTCATATATGCTCAAGTTTTTACTTGCCTAATCCCTGAAAAAAAATAGTACCAGACTATTCCAACACTTATATAAAAGAGATGGTCCAATTTACATGGCAATGTCCTAGGATGGGATCACCAACTCCATCTCAGAGTACTCCATTTCGTTGCTTCTGAATACTCCATGGAGGACCTATGCGAGAGTACTCTCAAAATGCTTCGAAAAGATGACTCCGTAGAGTATACAACACCAAAGCGAGAGAGGCAGCAGTTGTACTTTTGAGGACCATCACAACAGCTAATGCAAAAATGCATGAGACCTTTACTCACACAGCTACGGCTCTATAGTGAATACATGTTGGGCATTGGTGTTATTTTTAAACAAATTTTTCTATATTATAATAATATTTTTAAAGTTTTTCTGATTGATGGCACTGCAGCCATACCTATCCATACATATATAATTGTTAATACCTTAGATTAGGGTGGGTCGATTTATATGGACGAAAGTTAACCGATATCGCGCCATCGATTTTTCGATAGGTTTTGGGCTCAGGAAAAAAAAGTTCCACTACGCATACCCAAAAAACTAATTTTCGATCCGGCGCAACTTAATTTTTTTGACTTTTTCCACTTTGATTTTTAAGGTTTTTTTCATGACCCTTAAAAAAATTTTCATTTGATTTTAAAATTTTCATGTATACCCTGTCCGACCCAAAAATGTTTTTGGAAAAAACAAATGTTTTTTGGGTTTTGGGGAGTGTTTTGGTCAAAAAATGGACCGTTTCGCCATTTTTTTAAGGGTTTTTTCAGCATACATGCAAAAATGTTTTCGATGAAAACGAATTTGTCTTATATTTTCTGTCCCACTCAAAATTATGCGCTAAAAACGGTGGCAATAACAGTTTTTTCAAAAAAAAATTTTATTTTCGGGTTTTGGAAAAGTCGATTTTTCGACCAAAACAAGTCCCAAAACCGGAAAATATAATTTTGTTTTCAAAAAACTGTTATCGCCAACGTTTTTAGCGGACATTTTTTTATTTTAAAATCAAATGAAAATTTTTTTAGTAGGTCATGAAAAAAACCTTAAAAATCAAAGTGGAAAAAGTCAGAAAATGAAATTTCCCCGGCTCGAAAATTATTTTTTTGGGTATGCGTAGTGGAACTTATTTTTCCTGAGCCCAAAACCTATCGAAAAATTGATGGCGCGATATCGGTTAATTTTCGTCCATACAAATCGACCCATCCTAGTATATATATCTTAATTTCTTGGTATGCTGACACAGCTGGGTATATACATATGTCTATGTAGCAATCATCACATTTCAAAAATCTTGCTGGACTTACCCATCATAAAAGTATTTGATTCCTTCATTACGGATTTAGCGGTAGCGTTGCTGATATGCTCGTCAAGCGGGTAAGTACCATTTCCAAGCATTGAGAGCGGCAACGTCTCATTGGCATTGCGTTCCAGCAACTCTTTTATTTCACCATTTTCCAGATTATGAAGCATAGTTGCCGTTGCCACTGCTGATGCTGCTGCTTGTTGGCCAGCCGTCGTCTCACCGGAGCTCGCTACATCAACACTCAACTCATCCTTACGCAAATTATTAACGCCATGATTCACTATGAAGTGTGCAAAGTCGTTGGCATGGTGTGCTTTATTGTGTAAAGCCATCGGATTGCCAAATGGGTAAGAGTCTTCGACGCCATCAAAGCCGCCACCAACGATACTCTCGTCTATCAAATCGCCACCATATTGTACGGAAGACTCAACAATTCTATCGACATCGTTGCCGTTCAAATTGCCGGCGCCGCCGTCGCCATTTTCCTCCAGCATATTGTGCTCATACATGCCTGAATGCTGCTGGTTTGCTTCGTCGGGCATGAAATCGATTTCCTTGAGTTCAATTTGTGGTGGCAGTTCACCTATTACGGGCACACCAATCGACATTTCTGGCAAAATTGCTGGTTGTATGATGACGTCTGGCAGTAATGAGGGTGCGGAAACTGTGGTGGTAGCACCAGCGCCAGATGATTGTTCCACTTCCATCACAGACTCACCAACGTAGGTAACGTCAAGTGGGGGAGCGCCATCGCCTTGACTGCGAAAAATCTTTAATGAATCGGCGGTGTTTTGTACGGGTGAAAGTATTATATCTTCCACATAACGATGGTGCTGGCGCTGTGATGGCTGATCGCCCACTTGCTCCGCATTTGGATGTGTGCTGGCTAAGTAGTTTGCGGGAAAAAATTGATTTTCCAATTTGGTTTTACGTAATTGTTGCTGCTGTTGTTGTTGTTGCTCGAAATTAGTATTGGATGTGGGCAACGATTCGCCGACTTTAACCTCAGTATTGGATATATAAAAAATAGTATCGGAATCACGATCTATTGTCGGCTTACGTGGTGGTGGAGGTGGCGGCAATGGTGGCTTTGGCAATGCATTCTCCCCCGTCATGTCAGCTAAGAAAAGTTCATCGGACATTTGTGGTGGTTTTACTTTAACTTCGGGTGGGAAGTATTTAATATCTTTGAGCTCGACATCCGTCTCAGCATCGGAACGAAACGTGAATATAGGGTTCACATTCTCTGCGCTCATAGCAGCCTCTGTGCTATTTTCGCCCGTGTCAATGATTTCCACAACCAAAATCTCATCACCGCGCTCAATGTTTTCGCGTGTGTTGGATTCAGTGCTACGTGAAGCGGACTCTGTGCGATGTGATTTTAAAGGAAAAGCTTTCGGAGATTTGTTTAACGCTTCATTCAACGTAGTTCTTGAGCTGCTGCCAGTATAATCTGGCTGATGATAGGAAAATTCTAGATCTTCACTCTCATTACCAATGCCTTCAGAGACATTGATGTGTATCTCAATAGCCGCTGGCTCCGGTAAGCCCGCAGCGGAATGATGTAGTGGCGCTGGACTGGCTTGCTGCGTAGCATAATCGACGCGATCAACTACATACTGTGTGAAACGTTCTTGTGGTGCCGCAGGTGGCTTGGTAGTGCCGATATGCTGCTCAGCCTCAACTGCTTGCGGTAAAGCATAAAATCCGTCACTGTCCTTGAAATTGGTTGACGCCACTATTGAGTCCACTGTGGAATCATAGACCTCCACTTGTATGTCAGATATTTTTGATTCGGTGCGTGCATTATTGACAATTTGTGGTGCAGTGGAATGCAATTGTTGTTGCTGCGGCTGCTGCTGCTGTTTGTGTTGCAACACTTCCGAGTGTATTTGTAGTCTGGCGTCCGCATTCTGTGCTGATTTGTCATTAAGTGGCAAGCGCGTGGTGCTGCCCAACGACTCCGGCACCTGAAACACCGTTGTAGAGAGCATGGGTGGTCTGTGCGCTGTGAAGGCATGAACAAAAGCGCCACGTACTGGCTCTGCAGTCGTTGTGGCTTCTTTGTTAACTTCGACACGAATTGTTTGCTGTGGCTTTGTAGTCGTTTGCTCCAGTATTGCGGTCGGTGCCAATATTTCTACTAAGCGGCCATGCCTTAGCTGCGATTCAATCGTAGACTCGTGATGCTCATGCGGTTTTTTGTTGGCGTGCAAAACACTAAAGCGTTTCTCTTCCATGAGTATGGGACCCAAGTAGCCGTTATGCACTGGCTTCAATGTAGATTTGGACACTGAAGTTGTGTCCTTTTTAGTTTGCTGCTGTTTCCTTTGTGTAGGCGTTGGCTCTACTGTTGTGCTCGCCTCCTGAGCTGTGGCTCTTGCTGGTGCTGTGGCATGCGTGAATGTTTCGATTTGGTTTGTGATTTCTTTCGCAATTTTTTCAGTAGAGGTCTTTACAGTAGCCTTTATCTCAACTAACTCATCTCTTAATGGGCTAGCTCGTGTGGTTGTGTCATGTTTTTCTACGCTTATATTTGAGTTGGTAGCTGCCAAAAAATGCTTATCGGTGAGTTGCTTTTTACGTGTTCTTTTGACGCCATCATGTCCATCATCATCTTCGTCGTAGCCTGAAGTGTCATTTTTGTTGTTGTTCAGTTTGTATTGTTTCGCCTTCGCAATCGATTTTAAATCATGCCTTTCCAAGTCAATAAGCTTTATTACTCCTACCTTACTATCATGGACCCCGTCGGCATTTTCGCTAGCCTCCACCTCACCTGCTGCTGGTCGCCCAGCAACGGCGACGGCTTCATCATTTTGTAACTCGCCACTTTCTACATTTGGCTTGTCTTCGCGGTTATCAGCAGCATCGTCAATAAATATTATGCCACTATCCGTCGCCAACTCCTCCACCCCCACCCCTTTTTGGGTTGTTATTTGTTTTCTTATCGCGCTCTTAGTTGTGGCTTCAGTTGTCATAGCTGTTGTTGTTGTTGGTTTTGTAGTTGATATTAAAGTGCTTGTTTCTTGCTCGCCCAAGTCCTTGCTTTTCATTCTTGTTGTTGTTGTTGGCGTAACATTGACTTTTATGGACGTTTGCTGGATTGCTATGGCTTCATGCTCGGCAACTGGGGTGTCTGGTGTTTCGAGATTAGCGCTAATGTTTGTGCAGACCTTTTCGTTTACGCTGCTCGTTATAGTCGTGCTGCTCCTGTCAGTGTCGGTTGTTATTGGCACATCTTGATTGACACCAATATCGTTTACGCTTGTTGTGTATGCGGGGTTTGTTGTTAACGCTAGACGTGCTTGAGTGCCATCAACGTTGCTCTTGACAGCAAATGCGCTCGTAACTACCGCTGTGGCAGCTGTTGTTTTTAGTGGCGTCGTTGTTGTTGTTGTTACCATTACATTAAACGCCTCTGGCAACGTTTCAAAGGCGTCTCTACCCGTTGCCACCTTTGTTGTTCTAGATGAGCTTGCCTGTTCCAACGACGGCTCAGTTGTTTGTGTTAGTGTTGTATTTTTGGGTGCGTTGTGTTTTGTTGCTGGCGCTGCCGCTGCTGTGGTGTCATGCAACTCTGTGTATGTTGGCATTGTTGTCAGTTTCTCAGACAAAGTTGTGTCGCCTGCCAATGCCACCTGCGCCTTTGGGCCAGCGTGCATGGTTTGTGTTGTCTCTTCAACAAACAACGCTTCGCTTGTTGCTTTTGTTGTTTTGCTAGACGCCAAGGTGACTCTGCTTGCCATCTCAGTTGTTTGTGGCATATTGCCAGCTACCGTAGACATAATGGCGTCTGGCGTATTTATTACATCCTGCGCGCTAGGCGCGTTGCGAATTCGAGTTGGCTTATCGTTGACAGTTACGGTTGTCGACGAGGCCAATGTGCTGGCGCTAGCCGTTACAATGTTTGACTCGCCTGTAGCCGTAGCTTGTGTGCTATCCCGGAATGTTTGTGGTGTGGTGCGCGTTGTTGTTGCTTTTAATGCCTCTGTGTTTGTACTTGTTGTGGTCGCAACTCCTAGGTTGCTCTTCTCGCGCTGCCTCAACGCTTGCTGCCACTTCTTGCTATATTGCATTTTATATGATTTTGCCTTCAATTTTGCCGCACCACCACCACCAGCACCCGCACTACCTTTGTTTACAAACTCCTCAATGTGTGCTGCTGACGTGTCTGCTGCGTGGTGTGCACTCAACGTGCTCACTGGTGTTGCTGTTGTTGTTGTGTGTACAATTTTTGGCGTTATGCCAATTTGCGCCGATGTCACAATCAACGTGGGTGTATTACCCTCTACGCTAACGGTCAAATGGTGTGTGGTTGCGGCATACCCGTGGCGCGCATGCAACAACAATAACACATAAAACAAAATATGGGGTAATGCCCACCTAACTGTAAATGGAAATATTGCCATTTCACGTTAAAAACCTTTTTTGCTTGCTTGTTTGTGTGTTTTTATATTTCACGCTTTTGTCCGTTTTCCTCGCAGTTCTTTAAAACTCACTCAACTGTTATGGGCGGCCACATAACACATGGTTGCCCTCATTTCGTTTCAAACAAAATTCTTAAAATATGCACTGCATTTATGCTACACGCTACAAGGTCATCAGCGCGTTTCGTACTAAAAATGCGCAGCACCCCTTCCGCAACGTTGCTTGGCAAAATTTTTTTAATGATGTAAAATGCGACAGTTACGCGCCAGCAACAACGACCACAGCAAGCTTACTAAAGATCCTTTGTGGCTTACTTTTTTCTAGTTTGTTTTGAACTTCGTTAATATTTTACGTTGTGTAAAATATAAAAAGGGCGTTGCAAAAAAAAAAAGAACAAAATTGCTGATGTACTTAGTGCTTTAGAAAAGTTCACTTTTGCTTTGACAATGGGGGCGCGCGCGTGTGGCGACTGCGTCTGTCCGACTTGTTACATGCACTACGTACGTGAAGTGAAAACTTTTACGCCAGTTTATAAAACATGAGAGGCGCAATGCAACCTACGTTACGCGTTGTAGTTGACTGCCAACTTAGCTGTGTTGAGCTCCGGTGAAAAGTTGGCTCATTGTGTATGCTGCTCAATAAGGTCTGAGAGTCTGTAAAGTAGAAAGAAAGAAAATTGTTGAATAACAAGAAGAAAGGAAAAAATAAAATAAATAAAATTAGCATGAGAAAATTCAATTTAAATATATTTTGCAAACTTTCACAATTTCAATGTGGAACTAAGTGTAGTTCGCAGTTACTCAACAAATGGGGACGCGCGCGTTTTCGTAGGACTCCATGTTGCTGCGCACACTTGAAGGTTGTAAAATTATTATGCTATTGAAATGTTAATAGCTTTAAATATTATATCAAGTGGTGGTTGCATTAAAACACATAATTACGCACACATATTTATAGCGCATAAGGTAAGTAATGCTCTAATTTAATTAGGCTAAACTTTTAATAGAATTTGGTATGTGTTGACATTGAAATGAAAAAATTGTATGAAGCAATGAATTAGGGCACGCGTAAGCAATTTTCTATTAACCAAAAATTAAATGTTGACATCATTTTTGGCAAGTTACGCCAAAGTTAAATTTGGTTGTATGTTTTTATATTTACGGTCAAATTGTGGCATGCGAGAAGCAATGAAGGAGGGTAAATATTTGTGGTATATAGAATGGGCTTTATTCATTACTAGGTGTCTGCAGTTGTGAAAGAAGTTATCATAGAGCACAAAAAAATTAAAAGTGTATAAAGCAGAAAAGAGGTATATTTCAATGTAAATCAGCAGCAATAAAATAATATAAATAATTCTCAACAGACATTGTCCGTTTAAAGTTTTACTGCATAAAAAAACATTTAAGAATACTTTTATTGCCACCACTGTATTCAGCGAGAATAAAATAATTTCGAGCGCTCATTTTAGCTTAAATACTTGAAAATTGTATTTACTTCAATTCATGCAGCAGTATTTGTTTGATGCGCACACAAACTTTGAGACCGACAGACAAAAATTTTAAAATTCGATTTCACATCTATTTCTCGGACAAAATTTCAACTTATGAAATTTAAAAAAAAATTTTTATACTTTTATTTCCACCACTTTATTCTGCATGATAAAAATAATTCCCAGCTTTAAAAAGGGTTATGCACTTTAGTTGAGACCACTAGTATTACATCCTGGAAAATTGTACTCATTTCGATGCAGCAGTTTTTGTTTGATGCGCGTACAAACTTTTAGACCGACAGACAAACATTTTAAAAACCGATATAACATTTTTTGTGTCTGTAATGTAGAGACTTTGGTAGTTACATCTTTTATTTATAGTTCCAGTGTAATAAATTTTTTCCGCAACGGATTACGAAACTATTGAACTGATATCAATCAAATTTGGTATGGGCTTAAAAGACTGCTCAGCTTAAAAGCTAAGGTTACTTTCTATTTCAATGTATTGTAGAGGCGCGGCAATGCTTACACGATATATTTTTTGATACTGCATATCTCAGGAAGTACTCATGTTAGAAATTCTAATTCGGTGCGGAATTAAATAAGATAATCCGCTAGCATATTCCGACAAATGGACTATTAGAAAAAAGGGAAATAAGTTGTATGAAGTTAATTTCCAACACCTCATGGAAAATGTGGAATATGGTAAAAGGGGGCGTAGCACCTTACATACAAATGTGATTTTCAATGAAAATATCGATGGAAGTGTCTATGTTAGATTAATTTCCAGCGTCTCAAAAAAAAAAAAGAAATTCCTACCATAGAAAATAAATTTTTCATCCTGAGAATCCCTGGCATCGAAAGTGAAGGGTTTTCGGAAACTTGGAATGGAGTGTGATGATTTGTGTTTTATTTCACTTAACTTAGCTCGGATGTTTGTAAGAACCAAAAATAAAAGAAATACATTACAAATAATTAATTGTAACGAAATGAGAAGGACGGTACCCCTAGTCGATTTCGCCATGTCTATGTGTCTGTTCTGCTGTCTTCAAACTTAAACTCATTCTTGTACCTCAATTTTTTAGATAACTGAATACAATTTTATAGCAGAAGCGTTTTCTTCAGGCGTTAATCCGACTATATAGGACATCTATAGCATATAGGTTGAGTAAAGGTCTCGTTGTTTGAAAATATTTTTTGAAGAACCCGCTATCTCAGAAAGTCTTGCAAGAATGCCTAGTTGATATTTATTAAAGCATTTTTCCGTCAACCCTTGTGCAATTTACGCAATAGACAAAGTTATTTCAGTGTTGCGCCTTCTATAGCGTATATTTTCGTTCTTTTCAAATTTTTTTTCGAAAATGAATTTGATTAAAGTACGCCATATCTAAAAGTGTTTTTCAACAAGAAAATATCTCAGCTGAAAATGTATTGAATCGACGTTGGCATAGGATATTTCTGAAATTCATTTAGGGATACGGCGTTTCAAAAAAAAAAATTTAAAAGTATTCTGAGATACGGCGATATTTCAGACAAAGGGGCTCTCAGACCTGATTACTGAATTATCGGTTTGAATATTTTCTCGGGAATCCATTTAATAATTGATTACCATTACTTCCAATTTTTAATGATTATTTACAAATAAATTAAAAATAATAATAATGATTTTTTAATATTATTAAAAGTTGTTTTAATAATTTTAAATTTTTTTGATTTCTGTTTAACTATTTTTGATTTTTTTCAGTCTTGTTGTAAAAGCATATCAACAATACTGAAAAAAACCATAAATAACCAAAAATAATAAAAAAAATATATAAAAAAATCAGAAAAAAATAATCAAAAGTAATCAAAACAACTTTTTTTGATTACTTTAATTTTTTTATTTTTCTAATCGTAATTAATTACTAATTGCCCTTTCTTGAAAAACAATTAAAATAACCATTACCATTTAAAAAATTCTTCCAATTAATTGATTACGAATTATTAATAAAATTTAACATGTCTGGGGGGTTTAATTATTTTTGATTTTTTTTCAGTATTGTTGTAAAAGCGCGTAAATATACATATCAACAATACTGAAAAAAACCAAAAATAAAAAAAATAATAAAAAAAAAGTCAGAAACAATAAAAATAGTCAAAAGTAATCAAAACAACTTTTTTTGATAACTTTTATTTTATTTTTTTTTTCTAATCGTAATCAATTAATAATTGCCTTTTCTTGAAAAGCAGTTAAAATAATCATTACCAATTAAAAAAGCCTTCCAATTAATTGACTACGAATTATTAATCAAATTTAACTTGTCTTTTGTTGTTATTTGTTTCGCATTGGTCTTAATAGAGCACTGCAATCACAGAGAATGTGAACCGGCGTTGCATCAAAAAGCGACAGGTTTCTGAATATACTAGAGTTAGCATACTAAAATTACGGCGTAGACTATAGTACCCAGTTATAGTTCGTAGCTCTCCTCTGCTAAGTACACTTAGTGTGGTAAATACACCTTTTGATGGATGATAGACAGTTTGGCATAAAAACGATGAGGACTATATTATGCTGATAAAGCACATTGGTCGGGCATTTGATCTGCCTCTTCATTACATCCAACAAAACCAGCTTTTGACTCCTAGAGCGTTAAGAACTTGTACGCGTTCTGCAACAAGTTCATAGTATTCTCATAAGTAAGCTTCTATTGTATGGATTTATTATTGAACGACGGATATTTTTTGAAATTTGGATAGATAGTTCGATGAGAACTCTGTATGGGTTGTCGTTTTAAGACACTTATTTATCTGTTTTAAGCCGTAAATTTTTGTAGGTAGTTGGGAAAACACAAAGCTAAATAAACTGAATGCTAAATAATTGCCCATACTTTTACGTAATGCTCCATATTCACTCGTATATGTCTTTTATTGTTTGTGATTTCTTTGTCCCCAGTAAAACCACTAAATTTTATTTTATTTTCTAACTGTTTGTTTTTTTGCTATACGTGTACTTAGACTAAATTTGACGGAATTTGAAAACAACAATGACAACATGTGAGTCATTGATCTTAATGCAGTAAGCACACGTGAGTCACATGCGACTCATTTAGCAGAGAAGTTGTTAAATAGGACACTCACATTTTTTTCAATTCGACCGGATGTAATCTCATCCTCAAGCTTTACTTGCTACTATGACCTGGATATGCAATTATAAAGTAAAATTTTACCCGAGCAAATAATTATCATCCTAGCAAGATCTCTTATCATACCCACAAAGAGCCATAAGATATTCAATAGAAAATGTTTTCGGAATATTAGTGACCTTTTTGGGGTAATTTCAACATCATTTTGTGCCATTGCTTAAAACAGGAACTGCAACCGAATCGCAACACTTGAAAACGATTAATTTTTCACATCCGTAACTGACACCAGATCGATTGCAATAGAAACCTGCCCTCAGAACAATGAAAACAAATATGTTTAGCGCTATTTAGTTTTCAGCGCAGCTTCCTAGCTAAGTAGTATGAAACTGAACTGGGACTGTTGACATGTGTAAGCAAAACTAAAAAAACCTAAGTGTCGCATTCCTACCCAAATGTTGTGAGGGTCAATGGCTAAGTAGAAGCGAAGCAAATAAAAGTGAAATATCCGATAAGATGGCAAAGAAACAAACTATAACGATATAAAAATGTAACGTTATAATCAACACACATGGGCGATGAGTAAATAAGTTTTGCAGAGTGTAATAACATTACTTCCACTTCAATGAAATTTCCCGATGGACAGAATGTGTGGATGTGGCACGTGTGGGTTTACGAGCCCACAAAGGCAGGATACAAAAAGGGTGTGCACGTATGTGTGTGTATATGAGTATGTTTTGTTGTAAGAAGGTCGCCTCGTCCAAATAAACTGATACTTTCTATAACACGATGATTAAGACGATGATGCGGCTGATAAGAAATTTTGCTGAGCCGACCTAAAAAAACATACTTGGAGCTGTTTAAGGTTTAGTTTTCCTTTTTTTGTTATACCCAAATGGTATTAAAGTCCCTAAAATAACTTAAACTTAAGAATATTTAAATCTAGTCAGAGAAAGTGTTAAGCCGGCTCTATAATATTTGAAATACTTTTTAAGCGGTATCAGCGAGTAAGCTGTGTTACTAAGAATTATATAATAGCAAGCGGATACGGCTTTAAATTCCGGACCCCGGTTCCGCGGCCGCCGTGGTGTGAAGGTAGTGTTGCCGGCCTACCACACCGAAGGTCCATGGTTCGAGCCCTGGTACAGGTAACATCAAGAGTGATTTGAAAAAAGTTTTTCAAAACGGGGTCGCCCCTCGGCAGTGGTTTGGCAAACTATCCGAGTGTATTTCTGCCATGACAGGCTTCTCAGCAAAAAATTCGTCTCCTTTGTAGATGCCGTTCGGAGTCGGCAAAAAACTGTACGTCCCACCAATTTGTAGGGAAAAATTCAAATCGGCACACCACAAATTGGAAGAGAAGCTTGGCGCAAAAATCTCTTAGGAGGTTTATGATGATATACCTGTTGTATATCGCGCCATAGAGAGAGGGGGGGGGTTCCCTTTAAAATAAACTTCCAAAGAAACAAGCTATTTCTAGAACTTGGTAGCTTAGAACACATTTTTTTATAACCCTGACGTAATAGAGGCATGTTTAGCGCTCTGTGTAATGCCAATTAACCAGTTGATGGAATAAGCCTATACACCTAAACTTGATTAATTAATTAATAGCCATTATCAATTAATCAAAACGATTAATTTCACGATTAGTCATATTTTGGTTTATTACATTCTAGTTAGTTTGACTATTTAGGACACTGGTCATTCTTCTTCTTTGAATGGTCATCTAACCGCCTGGGTGATTTTGACCGTTCAACATAGCTCGCCAGTCGTTTCTTCGTTGCGCCAACTGGCGCCAATTTGAAACATCGCGGGATCGCAAATCTGTTTTCACTTGTTCCTTCCATCGGAGTGGTGGTCTCCCTCTTCCTAAGCTTCCACCGAAGCCCCTGTGTTTTAATTCGCTGAACTATGTCGGCTTCTGCCTAAAGTTCATACAGCTCATCATTAAATCTTCTTCGGTACTCGCCGTCGCCAACGCGTAGAGGTCCACAAATCTTTCGAAGAACCTTTCTCTCGAATACTTCCAGAGCCGCCTCATCAGATGTTGTTAGTGTCCACGCTTCTGCACCATATAGCAGGACGGGTGCGATGAGTGACTTGTAGAGTGTTATTTTCGTTCGTCGAGAGAGGACTTTACTTTTCAATTGTCTACTCAGTACACAGTAGCATTTGTTTGCAAAAGTAATTATTCGCCGGATTTTTATGCTGGCATTATTGTTGGTGTTAATGCTGGTTCCTAGGTAAACGAAGTCCAAGAGTAGCATGGTTGCCAAGGTGCGAATGCGCTGACTCTTTGCCTGATGACAGAAGGTACTTCGTTTTCCCTCGTTCACCACCAATCGCATTTTCTCCGCTTCTTTTTCTAATTTGGAGTAAGCAGAAGTTACGGTGCGGTTGTTAAGGCCAATGATATCAATATATATTAAGTTCTGCAGCTTGTATTATTTTCTCCAGCATTAAATTAAATAAATCGCCCGATAGGGGGTCACCCTGTCTAAAACCTCGTTTAGTTTCGAACGGCTCGGAGAGGTACTTCCCAATTCTGACCGAGCTGCCGGTGTTGCTCAAGGTCATTTTGCATAGCCGTATAAGTTTTGCGGGGAAACCAAAATCAGACATAGCGGCATATAGGCAGCTCCTTTTCGTGCTATCGAAAGCGGCTTTAAAATCAACAAAGAGATGATGTGTGTCGATTCTTTTCTCACGGGTTTGTTCCAAGATTTGGCGTATTGTAAAAATCTGGTCGATGGTAGATTTACCAGGTCTGAAGCCACACTGATAAGGTACAATCAGTGGGTTCACATCAAGCTTCAGTCTTTCGCACAATACGCTTGATAGGACCTTATATGCGATATTCAAAAGTCTGATTCCGCGATAGTTGGCGCAGTTTGCAGGATCGCATCGCCTTTCTTGTGGATTGGGCAGAGAACACTTAGATTCCAATCTTCAGGCATGCATTCATCGGACCATATTCTGCATAAAAGCTGACGACGAGCTAAAGTGTTTTCTTTTATATAAAAAGAATTGCGTTATAAACTTGTATGGAAAAAAATACAGAAGTCTCCAAGAAATAAAATTACCAAAAATTAGCAAAATGTGTCACGAGCTTAAGATTAACACATTATTATACTAAAACTTAACGGCATACAAAACTTCTAACTCTAAAAAATTCTGAAAATTCTATGTAAAAAGGTGAAAATTGTGCTAAAATTTCTTGGAATTTTTGCGAATTTTGAGTACATTTTAAAAAGAAAATTTATAGTTCTCGTAATAGACATTGACACATGCTTTTATATAGTATCTGTTAAAATAATTTTATTAAGGCCAAAATTTGTGAAGATCGCCGATAACTGCTGTGCCAATACTTATGTTCACCACTGTATGTATTTCTTTTATAAAAAACTAAATATTTAAATAATATTTAAATAATTATATATATATTCCATACCACGCCCTGCTTTAAATTGGTTTAAATTATACTCAGGCCAAGTAAAAATCGTTTCAAACGAAGGAGTATGAAGTTTAGATATTATAGAAGTAGGCGTGGCGCAGCCCATTTCTTAAAGGACCAAAATGCGGAAGATAATATGAGTTAAAAAATGAGTTAACCATCAACTATTTCCAAAGAGGATGTTAGTGTCAAATATTATGCTAATCAGCTAACAACCTTGCCCACTTTCACCTAACGTGAATATTATCATCGTATCCTTATTTTCAAGATTTTTAGAACTTAACAAAAACATTTGGGGGATTTTTTTAAATATTGTGGTTGTCCCGTGGTATACTTGGTATGAGAAGCAAGCGCGCTGACATCTGCTTCTGAAGCAATACGGAGCTCTATAACCCACCAGATGCCGCCTAGTGTCTAACATTAGGGGATTGTGGGCAGTGCTTTGCCAAATATGTAACTTCGGTACCAGTGTGATTTTAGTGTCAATGATTTTTTAGACCCCGTCGAACTTTAGGATAGTTGCTTGCACCTGGCCCTTGCCATTGCGTGGGTATACCAGAAGCCAATAACCTGCTTGTGGTCGAATCCTTCTCCGTGTTCGTGTCTTAGCTAATCTATGGTAAGAAATTGCTGACAACTTTGATTACAGAGTTTTTATCGAGAACTCCTTCCTTAGGCGCTGATTATGTAAGTTAGCGTAATACTTTACCTGTATGTAATACCAAACAAATTCACAGTAAATGGCAGTTGGCATTTACTGACAGTTATGGAAGGGAGTGAACGCTTTTACGTAATAAACACTTTTATTTAAACGAGAAGAAGTGACTCGTTAATCGAACATTCTTATTTAGAAACCGAAGCCTGTCTCATAAAAATACTGAAAACTTTCTCATAATTTCGTTGGAGAACGCCTTATAGTCACTTAAGTTCAATAAATTTTTTTCAACTGAGACAGTTCGTTTTCAAATATTAAAAGCATCATACAACTTTTGCTTCGAAGGAAATACATTTGCAACATTTCAGGATTCAAATAATTCACATTAGTAAATTGGTCAAAATCGCCCAGGCGGTTAGATGATCATTTAAAGAAAGAAATTGGAAAAACAGCGACCACAATGGCATCCATAACTCAACTGTTTATTTTCTTGGTTCAAGTGTTTATTCCACAGATGTTTGCTTTGCCATTTTTACTGTCCCCAGTTAGCGTTAAAGGGCTCATCTGACAGATAGCCGAACAATTTCTATCAATTTAAGTGCCAGTTAGCGTTGACTTGAGATGGCTAAAACGCCCCTAAGACTTTACTACATCTCCATATTGGAGTTAGAGTAACCATTTACCTCAAAAATATTCTTCGCAGCGAATGTTTGAATCGGCATGCAGGCCTTGCAAGGTAATCCTGGTCCTTGTGAAAGCGAAAAAAAAATTTTATTTTCTTTCACTACAATAATTTTGTAGTTTTACAACTCACGAAACACTGCCGCAATAATTTCTTTTTAAATTTTCAGTTGGAACTCATATTGCCCTTCTTCACCATTAAATGCAACAAAAAATATTTGACTTTGAGTATGCGTATTTAATATTTACTTTTTTTTTACATCTTTTCTCACTTCTTCAATACACAAAATGACATGTATTTAATTTTCTCACTGCACAATTCGTTTTTGCTCCGGCGTTTACTTCCATCAGAGTGGCGAACAAATGTATCCTTGTCACAAGTTCCGTTTTGGCACAATTTTCGCTAATACAATGGATTGCAAAAGGTAAATTTTTTTACTTTATATTCAAATATTTGGCACTGTTTTGCGTTATTATGCAACTATTTGTTATCAATATTACACTCCCACTTGAATGTTGGGCAGGGATTTTTTAATTTTACTTCCTTTTGCTCACTTTAGAAGCTATTTGACAATTGGGTATTTACAGTTATTTAATGCGTTGATAATCAACCGTTGGTTGCAACCAGTAACTCCAAGAAACAAACGCGAACTATGCAAAAGGCAAATTTCATCACATCCTTTTGCCGCAGCCTCGCTGATAAGCCGTGTTGTCATGGAGACTGGAAACAACGGGAAGCTTGGAAACCAAAAAAAAAAAAACAAAAAGGACGCGTACCAACTGTCAAAAGGACTGAGCACATTTGCCGAGAGAGAGAGAGCGAGAGAGAGTGTAACAAAAAGAGAATGGCAGCGCAAAAAAGGAGAGAAAGCAGCAGGCAGTAGTTGTGTATTAGACAAAAACTCGTCATTCTCGTAGAGCTTTTAGTTTGTTTACATTGTGCACGGAATTTTATACAAATGTGCATCTACTTATGCTTTCATAGCTTATTTGATTCGCTACTTTGCACAAGTTAACCTGTTAATTAAAGCCGAACAATCATCTTCACATGCTGGCGGTTGCGGTATTGCAGCGTTCCAAGTTAATTCTTAGTAGTAGTGTTCAAGGCTCAACTATCTGCTAATAAGTGCTTATTTGAATTTGTTCACTACTATGACTCAATCTTTGAACTATTTATTTGCATCCGAAGCAGTTGAGTTAGAGGAAAACACGTCCGGTAGTATGTGCTTGACATTCTCGGTTTACCAAATAAAAGTGGTATTTAAACTTTTTCACTGTCACCGATGATATATATATACAGTTGTGTTCCACATAATAGTAGTGATATTAAATTGGATATCGTTCGACGAAATAAAAAGCAGCTGTGTTTTCGATAATTTTCATTTAAAATATAGCGAATTCCATAACAGAAACCACATAAAAAGAAATTTCAAAGTTTACACAAAGTTCAGGGAAGTTTATTATTATTGGCAGAATTTCTAGACAATTGTTGAATACACAGTTTTGTAGCCTACTCGATTTTAGTGCAATAATGTGCAAGTCAGAACTCGCTCAAAAGCTTCACTGAATTTCTAGAATTTGTAGTGTATCCTGTACATAAAAAATTAAATTTTGTTCATGCGTTGTATGGAAGAAATCAACTAACACCCTTGACGAAAAAAATTCGGAAAATTCAGGGAAAATTTTGAGGCACTTCTAACTTGCACAAAAAAGAGTGGTCTACAAAACTGCGTACTCAAAAACTTTATAGAAATTATGCCAAAAAATTTTAAGATTTTGATGGTAATTTTTTAAAGTTTAAAAAACTTTCCTGAACTTTGTGTAAACTTCATTTAAGTTTCACTACTATTATATTGAACACAGCTGTACATAAGTCCATATGTAGTTCCTTTGCATTAGGAATGCCAATTTTCTTAGAAACATTTTTTATTACTTTTTTCAACCTAAACTGTTGGAGAATAGCGAATACAATTCCCGGGATTGTTAAAATATATTACTGAAATCTCTGGATTGAAGAAAGAAATTGTAAGATTTTCGGTAGTTAAAATAGCCGGTATCTTAGGGTTTGGCATCCCTGCACTGCATGCTAATTAATTATAATGCCCATTTCTTCCAAAGCTCTATTGATAAAGTCTTTAACTATCGATAGTGGAATACTCAATTGTTAAACTTTACTGACAGGATTCAGCGCCCCTGCTGGTTAGGAGTTTAGAGTATGCCCGAGGTAGACATACCGGTCGTAAGAGGCGACTACTATGCACAAAGGTAATGACGTGCAACTCGATGGCTGATCTACGGATATGATGCCTCTCACCTCTCATTACCCATCTTATCCTTCCTTACGAGAGGAGGGGCGACATGACCTAGAAGGTGTCACTGGTCATAAATCGCTACCACGACAGTGGGGCAATACCGCAAGGGAGTACCGGAGAGTACCGGGTTCAAATCCGGCCAAGGACTGTTAATTCGACAACAGTCCCTAAAACGTTCGGGGAGTGTTTTTGTCGTTACCACTGCCACACATATTCAGTTTGTTAATGCATCGGCTTTCTTCTGAATTGAAAATAATACTTTTACGTTCCAGTAAGTAAGCGCAATCTCGTCCGAGTGCATATAGCATGCTTTTTACAAAATGGTCAGCTTCTTCCTTAAGTTAAGTACACTCCAAACTTTAGTCACAAAGTCGGCATTATCGAAACCTTTGGTACTACTTGCGTAATTAGTTTAAGCGACTTTATTATCACAAAAAACTTGCAAGCCGTTTCTACGCATGTTGTTACTGCCGCCTACATTAGACACTAAGATCTCGTAAATCGTTCTTCACTTGGTCCTTCCATGTTGTTGTTGTTCAAGCGATGCTTCGCCCTGCCTATTCGTCACTTTCCTTACCCAGCATTGTCATCAAAATCCGCTAACGAAAGTCCCAGAAACTTTACGTCTTCAGTAAAGTTGGACCAGAGGGAGATCAGTGTTAGAAGGATCTGCTGTGGTGAGCAAATGAACAGGTATTTGGTGTCATGGGGAGACAAACGCATGCCGGGAAAATATTTGGCATGCCAGGGTTCAGTCTGGATGGGTAACAGAGTTTAATCTCTTACAATATCCAGAACAAGATTGGGACAGTGTGACTCTTTTCTCCATAGGGAGTTCGATTTCCTCATCAGCAAAAAGTGGAGCTTGTGCCTGAATGACAGCATACACCGGGCGATAGCTGACAAAGGAGTTCACCGACTGTGTGTGGATATTGTTGAGGGCCTGGCGATACACCTTTCGATTCAGCGGCAAGGTTACGGATTTCACCGTAGTGCTTACGGAAATGTATCCTTACTTTTCTGGAGGCAAATATTCGGGTGTTTCGGTTTGTAACAATTGAAGAGGAATTGCTTATTTAGAATTTCACTAAGCATTTCTGCCTCAAGGTTTAGATGGTGTTCCGGTGATATAAGAAGATATCCCGTGGTAGTTCTAAGTGCGCTGTCCTTTCATCGGGGTGGTGTTTTCTTTCTTCATCTGCTTCTATAGGCGAGTGCCAGTAAGAAGACGTTTTAGGCTAAAGCATCTTCATTCATTCGAAAAATATGGACCAGGGAAAAAATAATCTTGGTTTTAATTCGCTGAACTAGTATGTCGATAAGTGGGTAGAGCTTAAACATCTCATCAGTAAACCTTCTTCGGAATTCTCCATCGTCAACGCTTTGAGATCCATAACCATTTCAAAATACCTTTCTTCCATATCCACGTTTCTGAAGCATCAGTGCAGTTGGACCTATATAAAAACTGACGTGATATGAAGTAATTGGCCAAACACCAAAAAGCCAATGTCGGGGTTCTTTGCTGGTAGTTTAAGGTAATCAAGAAAATTTAATCTAATCGAGTAATAACAACTAAAGTTAACTTGAACTTCAAAAGCAGTCGTGACCTTAATTAAAATAACCGAACAAAAGCTGTCAAAAAAGCTCAAGCGAACAATGCAAAAATAATAAATATTCATTTCATCTCGGTATCCAGATAACCACTTCAACTTTCAGATTGCTCTATTGAAGAGTTCTACCAGTAGCAGCTACGCAAAAGTGCTCTGCTTCAACGAATACAGAAAGCTTTTTGCTTTCCAAGCAACAACTTTCTTAAACCAACAAATTTGTTTTCCGGTCTATGCTTTAGCTCAGTATAACAGTTTATCATCAGCTACAGGGTGCTACGAAGAAAGCTTTTCGAATTATTAACGAAACTTTCCATTCTGTTAGATATTTATTCTGATTTTATACGAGCTTTTTTATGCGTTTAATATTTGGCCTAAATTAAAATGTATTTTCCGGTTCATCCATTAGCTCAGCTACAGGGTGTTACGAAGTACAAAATAAAAACAGCATCCTTTAGAAAAAGGAATTACTGTCGCTATCAGACACCCGAAGTTACTTTTTTACAGAACCTATAACAGTGTTACCAAGGTACAGTGAGGTCGAGCAATGATTTACACAATTATTCGTAATGTCTTCATCCAAAAGTTATCTGAAAAACAGTAAGGACCAAATGAAACCAATCAGTGTTGGTGAAAAATAAATTTCCTCTGATAAACTGCATTTTGTCTTGAATTTTATTGCTGCAAATTTGCCTTGGCTTGCGCCAGTTTTAAATAGCTGTAATTAAGGAGGGGGGTATGTTATGTAACTTATGCCCCCCTTAACCAATGAAGGACAGAAAGTTTGAGTGATGGCGAGGAAAAAATAACAAATAAATTTTTATTCATTATTAAAAAAAATTTTAGTGACGAGTGAAATGTATATAATATTTTTCAAGCTTTTGAGAATAAAATATAAGCAGCTCAAGATTCAGAAAAATTATACCCATATGTTCATATGATATAGTGAGTATTTGTGAAGCTTTTTTCGGGTTATTTCTGTATAAATTGCGATTCATGTTTATTATGTTTATATTATATTATATTAAAACAAAATAAAATAAAATAAAATAAAATAAATAAAATAAAATAAAATAAAATAAAATAAAATAAAATAAAATAAAATAAAATAATACAAAATAAATAACTTAATGTCCTCTTCTATCTTTAGGTTAATTGGGAGAATTACTTCGGATCTCGCTGGTATAGTTACAGTTTTATTAGTGAGTAGTTTTGTGCGTATTGGTAAAATAATTTCCTTGTCTCCTAATGTTATTGTCATTGTGAATGTTTCGTAATCGATTTTGCATAGGTATTTTATCAAGAAATCTCTACCAAGTATTCCATCTGTTGCAATAGGGAAATTTTCGTTTACCAGCTGGAAATTTATACATGTTTTATTGTTGTCTATTTGGAAATTTAGCTTAGACGTACCAATGGAATAAATTTCTTCTTTGGTTATGCCTGTAAGCTTACATTTTGCTTCAGTATCGATGTTAAATTCATCGTGAAATGGGCTTTTGCAAATTGAAATGTCTGCTCCTGTTTCAATCAGGAAAGACATTGTTTTGTTAAGTTCATAATTATTTAGTGTTATATAATTAGTTAGATTTTCTGTGATGACGAAAATGTTTCTGGACTTATTTTTATCTACATGTCCCTGTCTCCCGGAAGATTGCCATCGTAGTCCTCCGGGTCGCCTACGTTTCCCTGGATTTGGACAACGTTCATGCGGCGACTATTGTGGTTGTTATTTCCCTGTCTTTGGTAATTATTACTTCCCTGTCTTTGGTGATTGTTATATGAGGTGGGCCTAGAGTTATTCGAATACTTATTGGAATTGCCGTTCTGTGTCTGGTTGGGCACATTCCTTGAAAAGTTTTGTTGTCTACCATTATTATTATTGGAATATCTAGGCTGGAAATGGTCTCTATTGCCATTGTTCTGCTGCCTATAGGTATTCTGGTAGTTGTTCCTGTTGAAATTGTTCTGTCTTTCATTCCTGAAAAACATTACATTTCTGCTGCTGTTTTGCGTTCCCTGCTCTATTTCCAGAGCCAGGCTAACAGCGCTATCGAAAGTCTTTGGTAATGCAGCAAATACTGTTTGCTTAAAGCTTTCGCTTAGCCCGTTCTTGAACACTGTCAGGCTATATTGCTCATTTAAATTGGCAATCAGAGCCTTCTGTTCGGTAGTTGCGCTTGTACCTAGTTGCCCTATCTGTAAAGTGTTTAATTCGGTTACTAATTGTAAAATTTTGTTTTTATAATTTTAGACGCTCAAATTTCGTTGGTTCAGATTTGCCAACTGGTTTTGGATTTGGGGTATAGTGGCTGTGCTTTTGTATTTATTTTTGAGAGCTGTACTTAGCTCTTCAAAAGTGTGTGGGATAGTTATCGCGGTTACGTTTGTCTTCACCGTTTGACTCAGTTTAACATAAATGACAAAGTCGATCAAAGCTGTTTTTGCGGTTTCTGCTAAATCATTGTAGATGATTTCAATGATTTTCAGAAATGCATCCAGTTCTTTGTAATTCCCTGAAAAACTAGGAATTGATTTTGAGGCTAGTTGTTAATTAAATTCCGACATTGTTGCTAACTCTTGTTGAATATGAGTTGGGTCGAAAATTTCTGTAGGCAAATTGATGTGTGTGTTAATTGTATGCGGGATTTCAATCTCGTATCCCTTTTGCGCCAGAATGTGTCTAATGCATGTGCTCTGTGCTCTTTTGCGAGTCTTTCAAAGTATGCATTAGAAATACTCCTTATGGCTTCTAATTCTGTGAAGATGATAGTAATGTGCTTAAGGAATGTTTCATCTTTGACTTTGACAGTCTTATTTAGACATTTATATGACTTTTTGAAATTTTCTCCTGAAACTTTTATTTTCTCCTCTACTTTTTGCCAGTGCCTCATTGCTTAAGTTTGTTCGTTTTTGATTGACTTGTTTATAGCCTTCTTTAATTGGCTTCTATATATGGCATGGATTTTTATAATTAAATTGAAAATCAAAACTGTGGTTATTATTATTAATAGGATTTCTATGAGGCTAGAGGAACCGTTTTGCTTGTTGTCTAATACAACTTCAG
The DNA here is from genome assembly GCA_949987695.1 of Merzomyia westermanni. Lineage (NCBI taxonomy): Eukaryota > Metazoa > Arthropoda > Insecta > Diptera > Tephritidae > Merzomyia > Merzomyia westermanni. The sequence goes on along the minus strand of OX465290.1, from coordinate 8,775,932 downwards.
TGACTACGTTGGCCTTTGGGTCACTTATCTTTGATTTTTGTGAGCCCATTTTTTTTTTTTTTTTTTTTTTTTTTTTTTAGTATATTTTATTTCTTATATTTTAACATTTTTAGTTGACTTATGATTTCTAATTTAGTCTCTTTTTTATATTCTAAGTTTAAATCCCTATAGAGAATAGCTTTTGCCTTTCTTTGCTGGAATTGTTTACCGCTGCGTTGTTTCTTTTTCTTTAGCTTCGGTGGAGGTGTTGCGGTTTGTATTCTTCGGTTGGCCTGTCTCGCTTTGTATTCTTCTATAGTAAGCCTTCTTGGCCTCTCTTCGATTGGGGTTGCTATATAGATTCGGTAAGTTTCTGAAAATTCGGTTGGTTCGGGATCATAGGGCTCCGTATATTTGGCGAAAATCGCGTCGAATTCACCCTGGGTGATGATCTCTTCGTCGCTCATTTGACTTTTGAAGGTGTTTTATTTAACGTTTTGCCTCAACTGGGGCTTGCTCTGATCCTTCTAGGATTTGTTTGGCAGGATCGCCATGTGGTGGTCCTATGGGGATAGTGTATTTAGTTTTATGGGGACTTCCTTCTTTATAAGGCTGAGGAAGTTCAGCCGATCAGATAGGCTATCAAAGAGACAGCCGAAATAGACATAAAAGTAATAGACGAGCACGTCAGTTCTTCATTTCAAGTTCTTTTTATTGAATCATCTTACTCTATTTATACTAGTTCTTGTCACCGAAAGCGATTTCATAAACTCCTCCTCTTTCTTGACTTCCACATAGCTGAATTCAAATTCAGCTTGGCCAATGCTCTCTTTAGCCAATGGAAATGCTTAGCACAAAGTCAAGCAGAGCGCTAGAATAAATGCTGGCTAAGCTATAGCATTGACATACTTCAAGCTACGCTATTGGCCGAAGGTGTCAAATGCATTTATCAAATGCGTCCATACAAACAGACATGTAGGTCGTGGCTATTGCACGTTATGTACATATGCTTGTATGAATACACAACAATTACATAAAATAAAATCAAGTGAAATAAAATAAAATAAAACAATTTTTGTAAGTTCAACGACCTCAAGACCAGTTGATAATAATTCTTGGTTAATTATTATTATTTTTGATTAGATGAAAAATTGAAATTAATATTAATAATAATTAACTAAGAATTATTACCAACTGGTCTTGAGCTCGTTAAAATTACAAAAATATGTAGACATGAACAGACCATAAAACCAACAACAAAATAAATTTAGACCGGAGCACGCGGTTATGTACAATAACTATTTTCTAAAAAGAAAAAGAAGAATGTACAAAAACAAAGTCCAACATACATGATTTACATATAGACAGAATGTCTAAAATATTGTGTATACCGTTGGCAAGATAACAAACAAAAATTAGAGGATAACTTGAATTAAGCAGCTTGCAAAACTACACGCAGCATAGCCTATGCAAGACTATACGAATTAGTCTGACGAGAAATCGTGGCTGTTTTCGAAAAAGTACTATAACTATAGCCTGTATATGTTGCTTTAAATTTTTCCTCTAATCAAAAATAATAATAATTAACTGAGAATTATTATCAACTGGTCTTGAGCTCGTTAAAATTACAAAAATTATTTTATTTTATTTTATTTTGTTATATTTTTTTATTTTATTTTATTTTATTTTGTTTTATTATTATTTTTTTATTTTACTTTATTTTATTTTATTTTAATTTATTTTATTTTAATTTATTTTATTTTATTTCATTTTATTTTTTTTAATTTTATTTTACTTTTTTTTATTTTATTTGGTTTTATTTTATTTTGTTTTATTTTATTTTGTTCTTTTTTTATTTTATTTAATTTTTATTTTATTTTATTTTACTTTATTTTGTTTTATTTCATTTCATTTTGCTTTATTTTGTTTTATTTTGTTTTATTTTATTAAATTTTTTTTTTCACTATATTTTATTTGATTTTACTTTATTTTATTTTGTTTGATTCTATTTTTTTTAAGTATTCATGACACGAGCTCAAGGCCAAGAATAATAATTTTTCACTTTTTGAATTTTTATGAAAATTATTGTTGTTTTTTTATTTTTAATAACCACTTTTAATTAATTATTAAAAGTGTTTTTATTGAATATAGTAGGAAAAATGTTTAGAGACAACCGCCATAGCTTTTCTTGTAGATCCATTTCGGAAGCTGCTAAGCTTCTTTATCAGAGAAATTTTGGCACGCATTGCTAACCAAGCGTTTGTCATGAAATGCAAATAAGGTTCCTTCTTTTGCATTTGCATTCAGCTGACAGCATTTTTATTACCCCACAACGACGGCAAGTAACACAAAAGAAAACGTGAAAAACAAGAAATCAGAAATGCACATAACACCCAGAAGTCATCATTAACATATCCCACTTTTTAGGTCCTTTCGATTTCGCTTTGTTTGCTCAGACGAGCTGCAAAGTTTTTCACTTTCTGCCGCGTGGTAGCGTGCAATTGCCAACACAAAGCTCACCCAGCAATACCACGTAACTGAGTCTAAGCATGTCAGCTTAGGGGTTGCTAAGCATGTCAACCTCACCACTAAACCCAACCACACACGCGCATCTAAACACTTTGTCTTAGACCAATGCATGTGTGCATATATGCATACTTAAAGAACCTCCATATTTCCTCTTTCTTCAACACCTTGGCAATGAATGCACTTGCACTATCAACCCTTTAGCCGATTGCAATATACTTTTGTTTTGTGCCGATTTAATGAGCGCATCATGCCAGCGTAGACATGTCTGCTGTAACGTCTGAAGGACATGCTGCTAAGGATATACGGTTTGTTGATGATGCACACCACAAGACGAACACAACCCCAAATGAGGGCAAAGCAAGCACAATGGGCTCCCTTGCTAGTTGGTGGCGTGGTGTGTGTTGCATGGTGGGAGTCAAGATGCATTGCAGCGCATTCGCGCGGAATATATGCCTTGATTCAAGTGGCCTCAACCGGTCCGGCTACAACTTTCCATTGCGCTCCTCCATTTTAAACAGGAACCCTTGCATATTTCGTATTGTTTTGCTGAGATGAAACTTTTCTTGGCGTCGCTCTCGTCTTTTTCAATGCGCTGTTTGGGTAGTGTTTACTGCCGGCAATTTTGTTGGCCTGACTGTGCTAGTAAATGACGTTTAAGTCGCTGCTTTCTTTGCTGCAGCTTTGTTCTTGAGTAGTGTTGAAATAGGTAGTTGGGGTCAATAAGGCGGAAGCAGAAACATTCTGGCCTTAGCAAATTGGCGGATGCTGCCGATGTTGGCTTATGCAGTTGCTGCAGAGTCGTTTCACTTTCACTCAGCGGCCATGAGAAATGCAACGGTGTTGGGTGCAATTATGTTTTTCATTTCCGAAAGCTTATTCATTGGGGTGTCCTTTGCTTTCAAAATTTTTGTTTTTGTGTACCACATATGCTCCAAATACTTTTTTTTTTACAAACTAATGAGTAGCTTTGGACTTTTTAATTTGCCCTTCTTCCCTCTACACCAGCTTGGGCGCCAGAACCTGACGAAACTGAAAATTGACAGGAATTTATTTTAAAAATTATGCAGTCCTCCTTCCTAGGTTATGTCTCCGCTGCTCCATTGCAATTCAGATATCTAATTTGCCTTCTTCCCCTCTTAATTTTGCTCCCCGTCTAGCTTCTGCACTGCATACTACCTATCCTATTCTCTTACCTGTGGTTGTTGTAAAATCACCTCCATTTGTGGATTCAGGTCCATTTGTGGATTCTGTTCAAAGAAAATTTAGCTGAAGTATTAGCCCTTGGTATAATCAAACCCCCTATACTCTAAATCATCGCCGGTCTTGTGAACTTCAGTTTCCTCTACCGTTCCTATTCCTATTCTATAGCTTAATGTATCTCTTCCGCTATCTCTGTCTCCATCTTTGCCTTTATTATTATCTCTATCTCTACCTCGTTCATTATCTCTTCCTGTATCTCGTCTTCTATCTCCATCTCTATTTCTACGTACATCACTATCACTACCACTAACACCATTACTATCACTATCACTATTACTATCATTATTACTATAACTATCACTATCACTATCACTATTAGTATCACTATTGCTATTACTATTACTATCACTATCACTATCACTATCACTATCACTATCACTATCACTATGACTATCACTATCACTATCACTATCACTATCACTACCACTACCACTATCTCTATATATATCTCTATCGCTATCTCTATCTCTATCTCTGTCTCTATCTCTATCTCTATCTCTATCTCTATCTCTATGTCTATCTCTATCTCTATCTCTATCTCTATCTCTATCTCTATCTCTATCTCTATCTCTATCTCTATCTCTATCTTTGTATCTATCTCTCTCTATCTCTATCCCTATCTCTATCTCTACCTCTACCTCTACCTCTACCTCTACCTCTACCTCTACCTCTACCTCTACCTCTACCTCTACCTCTACCTCTACCTCTACCTCTACCTCTACCTCTACCTCTATCTCTACCTCTACCTCTACATCTACCTCTACTTCTACCTCTACCTCACTACCACTATCACTATCACTATCACTACCACTACCACTATCTCTATATATATCTCTATCGCTATCTCTATCTCTATCTCTGTCTCTATCTCTATCTCTATCTCTATCTACCTCTACCTCTACCTCTATCTCTATCTCTCTCTACCTCTACCTCTACCTCTACCTCTACCTCTACCTCTACCTCTACCTCTACCTCTACCTCTACCTCTACCTCTACCTCTACCTCTACCTCTACCTCTACCTCTACCTCTACCTCTACCTCTACCTCTACCTCTACCTCTACCTCTACCTCTACCTCTACCTCTACCTCTACCTCTACCTCTACCTCTACCTCTACCTCTACCTCTACCTCTACCTCTATCTCTACCTCTACCTCTACATCTACCTCTACTTCTACCTCTACCTCTACCTCTACCTCTACCTCTACCTCTACCTCTACCTCTACCTCTACCTCTACCTCCACCTCCACCTCTACCTCTACCTATTCCTCTACTCTTTCTTTTGCCTCTTCTTCTTCTTCCTATACGTCCCCTCCCATCTCCCTCTACCTCTACCTCTACCTTTACCTCTACCTCTACCTCTACCTCTACCTCTACCTCTACCTCTACCTCTACCTCCACCTCCACCTCTACCTCTACCTATTCCTCTACTCTTTCTTTTGCCTCTTCTTCTTCTTCCTATACGTCCCCTCCCATCTCCCTCTACTTTGCTCGCTCCAACTATTGAATCCATACGGTGTATATACACTATTTATATTATATTTGAATTTTATATGGGAATAAGTCCAAATCTTTGTGCATAATTGACTGTAATGACTGACTGCTTACACCCATTTGAGCAGATAAGCTTCTTGTCGAAACACGCGGATTGTTTTGTATGGCAGCAGCTACAGCAGCGATTGTTTCCTCCGTTCGAACTGAAGGGTTTCGATGGTAAGGTCTTCTGTTGACTGTCCCATGCTCGGCAAAATTGTTTACAAGTCTTATTATGGTCCATCTGCTCGGAGGATTGCCGCCAAACGTGCGCCTATACTCTCTTTGAACCGAAACTACGGACTCCAGTGCGTGATAGCGGCGGACAATCCAAATTCTTGTTTCAGTGTCCCAGTTATCCATTTTTGTTAAATGTAAAAGTCAATCTGCAAAATAAAAAAAAAATTAACCAGATTCATTAAATAGAAAAAAAGTTATTTAATTTTTTTTTAGTAGCGGCTTTCATTAGCCACCCTGTACATACCAAATATGAGATAAATGGTACAAAGAGTTGGAGAAAGGTATCGAATTTTTTTTTATTCCTAGTAGAGGGCGTGATACAGCCCACTTTTCCAATGTTTTACAAAGAGTAACGTTTTCGACAAATACCTACAAATAGCACTCATCTGTTTCAAATACAATCGAAATTATGACATATTAAAACTAAACCATCAAAGCGGTTGTGTCTTTTGTCACCATAAAGTTGTAGCCACCCTAATGTTTACATAGGTATTAGTGTGCCTTTGAAATATGCCAGCATGACAGCGTTCTTCATTTCACATATTTGTATGTCACAACTGGTGTGGGCAGTTTTGCCTTTATCAACGCAGCAACGCTTTGTTGCAGCGCTAACTCACACCCAAGAGCAGAGTTGCATTAGAAAGCAGAAGGAAACAGCGCGTCGTAAAAGCTAAACACAGTTATGTCAGCCCACGTGTACTAATATGTCTATACGCAAAAACTTTCAAAGAGCCCATCTGGTGTGGGGGTTTCGTTGAAAGGGTGCATTTATGTGTGATCGTGTGTGGGGCAAATGCATGTGTGCATGTGGGCCCTTTTGTGCACTCAAGTGCATGTCGCCGTCGTGTTAAGTGTTTTTGCCTTTGCGTTGGGGTGTTTTCGTGTGCAATTAAACTTGACGCAGGAGGTGAATTGGTTTTTCAGTAACAAAACAACTCGAGCTCAAAGTTTCTTAAGGCATTAATTTTGCTTTCACTGTAGACCTATTGCGTGTAATTATTGTGAATGGTTTGAGTATTCATTTGAATTTTTTAAATACTCATCTGTAGAATTGATTTTCTTTAAAATTTTTTTTTGTTTTTAATATTGGAAAGTATACAATTCAAGAAGATGTATTAAATTGGAAATAGTCTGCAGATTATGATGCCGGTTTAAGATAAAAGCGAAATTTTCTTCGTGATTAATTGGTAAAGTAAAGGTTTTGGAGGCTTTCGCTAAGATGAGGCATCCAATATTTAAATATTACTGCTTTCCGTCAACTGCGATAATATAATAAAACCTTTTGTTATAGAGTTGGTTTTCTTCCAAGTACTTCCTTCATGAAAATTACCTACCTACGGTCAAACTACTTTCATTCGTTTGTCGTGACCTTGCAACAACAAGTTATTCTATAATTTATTTGAGCTTTTACGGTATTTAATTAATTTCTCTCCCGAACAAGTTTTGACATTTAGTTTTCCAAGTGGGTCAGTCTGACCCCATACTTTTTTCTGATTATTGCTGGAACTTCATGGGTGATTGTCCAAGACAACCTCATTTAAAAAAAATCACACCAAAAAAAGGTTTATTAATGTTTAATTTAAGAATACAAATATTGAAAGTATTTTTTTCGACGTTCACAGAAATTGCTTGGATTGGAATATCCGTGGAACGCCTACGCAGATATAAAAATATTATATATTTTGTTTAAAACACAAGATTGTTTCGAGATAGTTTTATGTACACACCGGTTAACAAATTATTTGAAAAAATCGATATTAAAAATTAAAATTAAAAAATAGTTAATTTCCGACATTATTTTTACAGTTTCACAGACATTTATCGAGATCCGTCAACAGTTCATATACTGGTTAAAGCGGCAAAATAACATCTTTTCAATGACATAAAATAGTCTTGATAGGATTAACAGAAAGAAAGTTACACGGCAATACATGCCTAAATCTATGGAAAAGGGGGTTTGACCCCTTATAAACTAGCGCTGATGCGAATGAAGTGTAAAGTTTTTTTATATTAGCTTAAAAAATGTACCTAAAATCAGGTCTATAATTTTCTGCATCGTCTTGGCAGATAGTTAATTCCTAATGAGCTTCTTAATCCTAATTTAGATCAGTTCTGCCTAGACCATAAGTCGAGAACGCTACCACTTGCACCACGACAGCTGTCATTATCATGCCGTGATCTCCGTTGTTACGAAAACTTCTAGTTTGCTTTGAATTTTTTGCTATTAATGGTCGGCTTGTGTATGCAAGTACAAAAACAAAAATGCCGTAAGCATCAAAGCCAATGATTTCTATGAATGTAAAACAGGAGGTACTTAGCCTTTGCCTGACAAGACGATTGCCTAGCAGCTATTGACAACTTCAAGAAAACAAAAGGGAGACTGCGAGAAAGTGCAAGTTAGAAGTAGACTTAAAAAAATAGAAACCCCATAAACAATGTAGTGGTGTATGTATGTAAAAATTAGAAAGAAATGACTGATTGTTGATGTTTTTGGACTAAAGTCTGTGGGCAAGTAAAAGTGAAATCTACGGTAAGAAAATAAAAATGAGAATGAAACAAGCAATGCATTTAGGCGTGAGGCATGCAGGCTGGCTTTGTTTTGTTCGAAGCATAATAAGAACGAGCAACGAGACGAGTAGGGAAGACTCAGTTGATGAGGCACTTATGCATGTGTCACGTCTAAAAATGAAAAATAAAAATAAAAATTTGTAGACAAAATTGATGTCTTTGTTAAGCTCTCATAATAGAGTTCCAGCTTGTGTAGAGATTTCCGTTTGTATGACATATCAGTTTCGTCTTTGAATCCATATTAACATGTGCCTGTATAATGAACTTACTAAAAAAAGTTAGAAGATAAAAGATGGAATGTCTGCGTGCAGCGAGGGGTTTGCAAGGTAAATAAAAATTAATTTCGACGGTAAGGGAAATCCTTAAAGAACTAAAGCGATAGAAACAAATACATAAATTATATTCTAGTACATTCCCTGTAGAGACATATTTGCAATTCTTGACTCAGCATTTGTATAATCCTTAATCTAATCTTTTGCTTGATATCAATACGATTTGCTCAGGTACTAACGATTTCATACAACAAAGTCCGGCTTTATAGAATTTTTGGAATCACATATTCTACTTTCGAGAGCATGAAGTATGATGATAGGAGCTTGCAAAATTCTGGCTTTCTTTTCCTTATCCAGTAACTAAAGGCCAGGATCATTTAAAACAATTCTTTATTTCAAAATACTGTAACGGAGGCAACTCTTACTTAGCTAACTTGAAGCCACATAACGTGCATTAATACATACGCAACTTTTTTCTCTCAGAGAGCGCTGTCAAAGTGCACATTTTTTATAACATTGCACTATGATGCCTTATCCAAAAAGCTGATTAAGTGTTTCTAAATCTAAGATTGGGCATTTTTTCAGTTCGCCCCGCCAATTTTAGGTACATATGTAAAAGTCGAATAGTTACAATCCACCTTTGCAATTTCTTTTACACTCTCTGAAATACTTTTGTAATGCTGCTTTTAAGTAGCATCACAATACTTCACACCTATACTTCTTACTTCCACACACGCGCCCTCGGCCCATAAAAAGGTAAACAAAGCACAAAGCAAGGGAGCGGCTAATATCATTTCATTCATGCGAAATCGCCTGCTAATGCGAACCTGTAATTCGCAAATCGTTTATCTTAACTTATGGATAGGTAGATAATTCGCGCTTGACTAATTATCGAAAGTGTGGTTTCGCTAAGTGAGAAGGCAACCACAACATAAGTGAGAAGCTTTCTGCACAACAATCTACTATAGATCCTCTTTGGTTGCGTCTACGGGACGTGACCGTACGGTTGCACCTTCGTCGCCAAGACCAGTGGTGAGTCCTACTTGACCACTACATACATTTTCACCGGCATCCACCAAAAAGTCACTGATGCGTACCTATCCACTGTCATCCGCCTGATACATACCGCCTCCCTGTCCGCCACACCGGCTACGTTGTGCGTCGCTGCCGACACACCCTATTCATCATACCCGAGTTGATACACCATTCGTGTGTGTGTCCGACTGAAATAACACCGTCAAATCACTGTGTACTTATAAGTAAAGAAAGAGGGATCTCTACTCGACTCTGGATTGGCTGCGCATTACCCCAGTCTTCGATGGGACCCACCTCACAGTTTGTAGTGAGAAGTTCACTCAGCACGAAAATTTTCTAGTAACTAAGCAAATGTATTACAGTAAAATATGAGACACAAAAGGTGTAGTCATTTTGATCCTTACAAAAAGCGATTAGTTTAAGACATTGGATATCATGGCCAGGATTTCTGAAGCTAAAAAATGGAACATTTGCACACAATCGAGTAAAACTGTCAACTTAAGGGCAAAAGAGGATCACCAGCATTATATCCATAAACTACCGAAATTATCTGATGCTGCAACCTTATTTTTACAGAACCTTTTTTCGACCACATATCCTTCTTTTTCACTCTACTGATTAGTCATAAAGCTGCCTCGAAACGCATAAACATGGGTAATCACAGATTCCGTGAAATCAACAACGCTGCTTCCTGGACGATTATATCGTAATGGTAGAAATATGACAAAAAAAGTCACTTAAACTCACGGCGTGAGCAGATGACATTTTAGTGATAATGTGTGAGAAATTGCTGCCAACAATTAGTTCAGGCGTTACTGGGAAACAAATATCCTGGAATGATATTGACAGTAAGCTCTCGCACTGCTCAGTGTGTTAGGTATGCTGCAACTTTCTGGCATTCATGAAGTCCTTGATGTCATACTCTACGACTGGGAGTAGCTTACCCAGAAGGAAACTCCGAGGCAGCTACGTCTGGCGCCACTTACGCCGGGCAGAAGACATCGGCATCAGTTCACTTTTAGTTCAGAATTGAATGAGTAAGAGCCAAGACTGCTTGGCTGTTTCCTGAAACAAAGACTTTCATGCCCATATTGGGCTTTTCCATCCAAAATTTTGTTTACATGATTGCTGTAACTTGAGCCTAGAAGACGCCACAGTAGTCACGAAATCTGAAAGAAAGTTCCCAATGTGTAGGAGATAGTGAAGGAAGCTCTGTACGTATGCGAAAGAATCTGGTGCACATGTAGACCTTTGCGCTCCCTTCGTTTTTAAGCATTTGCAGGAATTCTAATCTCAATCCTATATCATGGCGCCCTTGAGGCTCATGACGCGCATCTTCGCAACAGGTGTAGTATCGACTCAGATCTCTAAACACCAGCTAGACTCCGTCCCAGGCAGCTTATGTCAGTGTTCCGAAACATTCACGCTCGCTTGTTCGTATTCTCAAAGGTGAACATTAAGAAAAATGTTGCAATCGATATCGTTCACGTTCGCGAATGCATTCGAAGTCAGGACTTCTTCTTGTTGTTTATATCCATAACGCATGTTTATGCTGCGTAGAATATGTATTCACAAACGGTTTGATAAGTAAATTTGAAAAATGCTATTGCAGGTATACCGACCGAAATGTGAACCCAAAACAGTCTTTTGCCGGGACTTCTTTGGTTTATTTGGGCACAAATAGGGAATAATTTTGTAACTTCTTCGGGACCATTAAGGTTTTGTTTTCGAGATAATTCTGGCTGTTTCGTTAGCATTTGGAATGTTTCGGGATCATTTTGCGATTTTTGTCTGCATCATTTTGACAATTTTTCGGAATAATTTCGTGCAGGTTGGGTTAATAAATTTGAAAAAGGCACTTGCAGGTATACCGACCGAATTGTGAATAGAAAAAGGCTTTAGCCGAGACTTCTTGGTTTTATTCGAGGACATATAGAGACCTTTTTGCGATTCCCTAGGGATTACTTCTGGACCTTTCCGGGATAACTTGAGGATTGTTTTCTGGAGAATTTCGCTTTTGCGGATCACATCGGGTATTTTTCTTGACCATTTGGGAATATTTTCGGGATAATTTTGGCACTTTTTCGGGATTATATTTGGATCATTTCGGGGCTTTTTCGAAGGCATTTCAAAATATTTTCGGAATCTTTTTGGAACAGTTTATAGATAATTTTGGGATTTTTCGGGACCATTTCGTGTGTCGTATAGTTATGTTAATCATTTCAATGAAACTTTTAAAGTTAATTAAAAACCTCTTAATGCATGTTTATATTCAACAAACGAAGGAAAGTAAACCAGTACGGTAGTCTAGTTCTTATCCAGGGTTTAGTTGTAGCAGTAAAGTGTAAGGAAACACATTTCATATTAGCTGAACTATTCCTATGGAGTTTAACATTTCAGTATCAACAAAGGGATCGGGTTATACTTTTTACAAATGTTGTCTGTGGTTAGCTATTTTCTTTGAAATCCATGTTCCGTGGTGATAGAAGTTACGACTTTGTAAATGGTTGCAGTGTCACCCCACAAAGTCTACTCATTATATATTAAAGTTTAGACAAATACAAACCAAACTGTCTGAAAGTGTGCATACAAGTTTTGAGTTTACTTTTGCCAACATAAAAAAGTCAGAAAAAATATGAGTTCGACTAGCATCAAATGTAGGGAGAGAGGTGATGATTATGTTTGAAGTTATTTAGATGTGAATAAGAGGGTTGCATTCGCAGTCAATGCGTTATTACTAAAAGTGGTGGTTGATGTGCATAGAAGTGGGGGATGGGGATGTGTAGATAGAAGTGACGTGAAAAGGTGCTGTGCTGCAGTAAAACATTCAAATGCGAAGAAGTGATTTGTTTGTAGAGTTGGTATGACAAACCAGACAAACTGCCCCTACCAGATATAATCAATACATATACCCTTCACACTCACACTACTCCAATAACATACACGTGTGCAATATATGCATGGAAGTGTATGTACATATGTGAATATATAGTTGATATGGGTATTGTGTCACATTGCAGGGCAATTAGGTATATCATTCTAATGTTGGGGTGTTAACGTCGCCGTCGAAGCCGACGTCAATTTGACATTGGTAAGTGTGGTACGAAGGGCATCTTGAACACGTCATTGTATAATTGACAAATAGGGGAATAGTCCCTTTGCTTACTAGGCCTTTCGAATGCTTTACGTTGGCGCAAGGCACTGAAATGTGATGTTGTTTATGTAGAGTGAATGCATGTATATAAAGTGTGTTTAAGTATATTTATAGATATGTATGCATATTTGCAAAAATCGATAGCAATTAAATATAATATTATTTTTTCAAGAAAAACCCTAACATCAATCAATCGATCATCGTTTCTATCACAACCTCAGCACGCCTATAGTAAAGGCAAATCAACCGATACTGCCTTGCACTCTCTGATATTGTTTATAGACATGTCACTTGACCTCAGGGCGTATACAATGGTGTCAATTACAATAAATAAGGCAAATATCCTCTGGTCAGGGCTCTTGACTTGCGACATATCCAGGCTCACTAAAATAGTAAAGGACTTACTAAAGCATTTCTGAAACTAACTAAATTGGTTATATCATCGCTGATAATGGTTCCAGTACTCCTGCACTGTTTAATAGGCACTAATGGCGCGACATGGATGTAATGTACTATGATTACTGTAGCAGCTGCACTTGTATCGAAGCGTTCATGATCTGCTTTGCCAATGTCCGGGACTCAGGAGAACACGGTTGGCCGTTCTAGGTCAACCGTTTCTCTATGACCTCACCGAACTGTTAAAAGTAGAAATAAAGGCGTAAGCAAAGAAAAGATGAATACTCGTAACTTAAAATACCAATACAAATAAATTTAAAGAACTCTACTAAGAGCTGAAAATATTTCCCGATTAGTGAATGTATTTATTCAATTTAGATTAAATTCTGGTATCTTAGCAAAAGAAATGGCAACTATTTTTCAATTTGAAAATATTTTCGATAAAGTTTTTTTTTGATTCCAAAATTTCCTAGATCCGGCCGGATAGGAGAGTCTTTTTGCTAGATTTTTCAGCTCTTCTACTGGCAACTCTGAATCAAAGTTGGCCTAAACTAGATAAACTAGAAAATTTATGACCTGTCATATTTGCTTGTCATCGTAATCGCTTTCTGCGCTAGGCCCAGGTTGAGTGAAGTAACCGCGGCCGCGAACCTTCAAAGACAAAAACCACGCATAGATTACATATTCATTTCTTTCATTTTATTTTTGCCAAAAGCTCCGCATGATTTAGATATTCCAGATTAATCACATAAGAATTATTTATATTTGGTCGAACGACCTTTCACGGAATTAACATAAATACATACATACCTGAAGCATGCATTATCAAAATTTTCCTGATCCTTTTAAAAAAATTACATAATTTTCATGCAAAAAAAGAAATTTCGCATGAATTGTAACGCAAAACAAAATCAGTATTTTACTTTCGGGGTTTGTTCGACTTGTAAATTGGTGGAGAAAATGTTTGACTTGCAACTCATTATAGGGCTGACTATATTAGTAAAATATTACATACATTAATATATGCACTTACTTGTATTTACGTACCCCTTGGGTAGCTTAAAAACACCCATATCTGCCACATAATACCATATACCCGTTTTCACATACGAGCGTTAGGGTGTCTCACCAATAATTAAACATTTTTTTTAGTAAAAAGTAGAATTAATAATAAATAAAATAAAGTAAAATAAATAAAGTAAATTTAAATTAAAAAAGAAAATTAAATAAAATAAAAACAAAATAAAATGAAATAAAATAAAATAAAATCAAAAGAAATGAAATGAAATAAAATGAAATGCAATAAAACAAAATGAAATAAATAAAATAATGAAATAAAATAAAAAATAAAAAATAAATAAATGAATACTTGAAAATATCAAATCAACAAATATTGTTGGTATAAAAAAGCAATAATAAAATAAAATAAAATAAAATAAAATAAAATAAAATAAAATAAAATAAAATAAAATGAAATAAAATACTATAAAATAAAATTAAATAAAATGAAATAAAATCAAAAGAAATGAAGGGAAAGGAAGTGAAATTTATTGAAATGAAATGAAATGAAATAAAATAAAACAAAATATTCATGAAACGAGCTCAAGGCCAAGAACAATAATTTTTCCCTTATTAGTTTTAAGAAAATTATTATTGTTTTTTTATTTTTTAATAGTAATTTTTTTAATTAATTATTAAAATTTGTTTAATTTCCTACTCTATTCAATTAAAGAACTTTTCATAAATTATTAAAAAATAAAAAAACAATAATAATTTTCATAAAAATTAATAAGTGAAAAATTATTATTATTGGCCTTGAGCTCGTTTCATGAATACTTGAAAATGTACTGGCCGTAAAATCAACAAAAATTGTTGGTACAAAAGAGCAATAAAATAAAACAATATGAAATAAATAATAATAGTTCCCTGAAACACTTTAACCCTCTACCGATTTCTCAAATGTCGTACAATTGACACATTTCATTTAAAAATCATTTAAAAACCTAGATTTGTTTCTGTAAAGAGAGCCACTCTAATGTAAATATATTTACATTCACTCATAGCAAAACATATCTACATATTTTGACATGTTTTTTTATTTGCGATTTGGTGGAATGTCAGTTATTTGACGCTGATCTTGGGCTATCTAAACAGGTTTAATTAGGAAGTGGAGCTCCCAGGCATTTATGCACATTCATACGTACCCCATACATGCTGATGTGGTGTATGTACGCTTGCAAAAGGGTTAGCATGTGGTCAGTGGTCCGTAAGTTCAATTCATTCATTCAAATATGAAAGCATTGTCTGTTCTACACATCCCTAAACGCCAAATATTTACTGCGAACAACGGTTGATACATTTTGAGTGAAAAACGTACACGCGGCAGATTGGCACATTTGGGGTTCAGCGAGACTCATTTATAATCGTTGAGTTGGGTCGCATTTTAGCTGGACCGCTGCTACAACTTTCGTGTTTTTTACGCTGTTCCTATTATTTCTAATACCATAGTCGCGCTATTTGCAAATACCCTTGAATTCTTTTGTTTTTTGTTGTTGTGTTTTAGTCCTTCTCTGACGACAGCCTTATCGTATTATGGTTGGCGGTAGGATGAGTATTTTTTGGACACTATATTGCGTTAACTTTATGCAGCGCTCTAGTGAGCTCCAGCGGCTGTAGCTGAATGTCAAATTAATCGCATGAGGTTTCTGTGCTGACCCCTTCTTTTTCCATGGATCGATAAAGTAGCGTCCAAATCCGCGTGGACTGTCACAAACGTTAGCTAATGTCTACGTAAGGAGGTGGGGAGTGCTGACGTATGCAAAAATATAATAAATAAATATATGCAAATACCTATACATTCAAAAGTATCTGGTATATATATATATATATTTACATATTAGGGTAACAATGTGTACATGTTTAGTGGCGAATAATACGAGGAATGGGTACGAGTATTGTGGATGAGTTGGTACCTTTGGAAGTGGCTAGTGGTGGGAGTGCGAGTTTAGTGGATGTTTGGCATCTATTGCATGAATTTTATTAAAAAGAACTATAAGTGTGCATGTATGAGAATATAAGGGGGTAATGGAAGGGTGTACATTAAACTTAAATTTTTGGTAATAGTTTGTAGAAATCAGAAATTCATGAAATTGGTTGAAACTCATTGAAAACGGCGGCTACAAAGTGTAACGACAACAGCATTTGCTACTTGATTACAATAAAAAAAAATAGAAACAGGTGTGAGTTATCTCAAAAAGTGGCAAATAATTTAGATAAAAGTAAGAAACGTGTTAGCTCAAAAATTGAAAGTTTACTATAAGTTATTTTCTTCTCTTTGCGCTGGTTTTGTCAAGAAAAAAAACACAACGACATGTTCTCTTCATTATGAAAAATGGAAAATTATTTAATCTGTTCACTTGTAACTCTATTCGATAGAAAATTTTTCCACTTTCGAGTGATTCGCACTCTGTAAAATATTTTTGAGCCATATGCAGGGGGAACTTTGGAACAAATATTTAAAAAGAAATTTCTTTTGATGTAAACAAGCCTTGATACTCGTATTCTTAACATCCATAAATTTTCGTGGACCATTTCAATTCTACTGCAGTGTAAATGTTTGTTTCATAAAACTTTTTGCTGGATCGCGAGAGTATCGATAGCTGTTTTTAGTTTTGTTTTCTCAAACGTATGGGATATGTATAAAATTAAGTTTTCAGAGTTTCCTCCCAAATATCTTTTAACAAAATTTTGCCAAACATAGCTTCAGGCATTATTCTCCAACTAACATGCCTCAATTTCAATTCCAAAAATTTTGTTTAATCAACCAAAAATAGCAGATTTAAGGGACATAAGACTTTGTATAGGATACTTTTTGGAGTCCAATAAGTGCCGATATGAGACCAGAAGGTGTCGCTCATATTTGAGCTCATATGCTATATGAAATTAGGCTCATATCGGATGACCATCGCAAGAGGGGTTATGCACAAATTTAGGAATTATAAATGATCTCATAAATACCGTAAATTCTCCCATATAAGATTCATTTATGACGCACTTATGACTCTGAGGATTTGCTGGGTTAGATTACACTGGTCAACAACGTTTTTGTACATGGGTCGTGCGTATATTTTTTTTATTGCTTTTGCACCCAGAAATAAGAATATGAACATACAAAAGTTTTTGATTTGGTTTTGTTCGAAAAAAATGAGAAAAACGAAAAACATGAAAATTCATCAAAATTTGACATAGATTTGATTTATTCTAGTATAGTAAAAATCAATTTAAGATTTATTCCTATAAATTTAGTTTTAGAATACAGTTTAAATGTTTAATAATGCTTTTTCCTGCTTTTCCTGCCATATTCGGTAACATTTTCTCTCATTAACGTCCAAATATAGTCCCCCATCATACTTTCCGTATACTGGCCTTGGTAGCGTTTCTCAAACTCCATTATATCTTGATGGAATCGCTCCTCGTGTTCTTCTGAATAAGCTCCCATATTATCCAGCTTTGGAAAAAAAGTCTGCAAATATTTAAAAGCTTTAGACTCAATATTAAAAGCCTTCAGAAATTGTTTAATAAGGCCCAATTTAATATGCAATGGCGGCATCAATATGTTTTTAGGATCGACAATTGCTTCATGTTTAATATTAAATCTTCCCACTCCATACTCAGTACGTTCAGGCCAATGTTTTTGGCGATAGTGGGCGGCATCATTTCTGCTATCCCATAGGCAAAGATAACAGGAATGTTTGGTATATCCACCTTGCATTCCAGTAAAAAGCAAACCATCTTGAAGTCTCCAATAACTTCCCCACTTGTATTCCGTATATTTGATTGCAGTTAATAGCATTTTAATACTGTCATAATTTTCTTTGAGATGTATGGAATGTGCCAGTGGAATAGATGGAAATTTGTTTCCATTGTGTAGTAGAACTGCTTTTAGACTTTTTGTTGAGCTGTCGATAAAGAGGCGCCATTCATTTGTATTACAAGTAATACCAATTGTTTCAAATAAACCTTTCACGTTATAGCAAAAACAGAGTCCATCTTCCTTACTGTAGAAACAAGAAAATTCTTCATGACGCTTTCTTTGCCGAGATATTCGAACATCAGAAGTAAGTAAATTTCGTTGTTTAAGCCGCGATGCTAATAACTCTGCTTTGTCTTTTGATAGATTTAAGTCTCTTATTAAGTCATTGAGATCTTCAGAGTTGATGAGATGTGGTATTCCTGGTTCAAATTGAGGAACAAATTCGGAATGTACGGATGCAGATGAACTAGGTGTTTGAAAGCTGCCGTGAGGGAATAGTTGCTTTTCCAACACAGGTGGATCAGGTACAGGAGTTTGTTCCGAATGTGGTACTGGAGCGGATGTCGATGGTAGTTCCGGATATATTGTTTTTCTTAAACGTTTCCCTTTCAGTGGTTTCACTACACAATAATAGCAATCAGTGTCATGATTACTCGGTTCCCTCGAAATCCTCGGCACTGCGAACTTCAAAGCTCTTTTCTCACCCTGGTACCAAACTATAATAAAACGTTAAGCATTTCATAACAATTTCAGTTATTATGCAATTATATATAAATATATGTATATATATATGAAACAATTAGTACAATAAAAAAGATAAAATAAACTTACGCTCCAGAATGCTTCTGCAAGAGTTACATGAAACATGTGGAGCCCATTTTTTGTCCTGATTTTTAACAGGTAGACCGAAGTAGGCTAGGTAGGTCTCGCTCGTTTACAACTTCTCGAAGACATCATTCCTCTGTGATATGCAAAAACATAGTGTCGCCCACAAAGAGTGCCCCAAGAAACTACAGCTTCTTAAAAAAACATTTACTTACAAAACGCAGGTAGCTGGCATGCTCTATTGCTAGGCCTGCCAATCCGTCAGTAAAAGTTTCGATGAGTTTCTTAATATGTACTTAACGTATTGCCAAATCTACTTAAAATCATGTGTATCTGGGACCTTTTATCTCCTTTTTACTGTTTCTCAGCCACAATTTTTTTTTTTTTTTTAAGATGAGTATGTTGTGCTTTAAGTAGATCTTTTTTCGATGCATCGCTGTATCAGGACCTACATTAGCCTGGTGCAAAAATGCAAAATTTACAAATCGCTATAACTTTTACAAAACCAAATATTTTTGATTCGTAATTGCATTTTTTTTTATAGAATTGAACATAGAATCCGAATATATAGGGCAAAACCCATGTACAGAAAACAATTTTTTTTTGTTGACCTGTGTTATTCTTTCTCTTTGCAAAATTTTGTAGGAATTTTTTTGCTAATTTTTACTAAACAATTTTATGATAATTTAACCTTAAATTATGACTACCGAATCGTAGTAATATGCGGAAACAGCCTAAGTCGACCTAAGTGGCGATTAAGTTTCTATAACCTTTGAGTTCTCCATATCAAAATCTATAGCCACAAAAATTTCCATGGATTTTGCTTCAAAAACTCTGTGGAAACAAGGGAAAACTACCAAAGTAATTTTTTTTGAATTTTTCGGCAGATCGCTTTGAAAGTGGAAATTGTATTGTAAATGTATGGAATTTAGATATTCGTTCAAAGAAATCCACAATTTTTGAGCAAAAGCCTTGAACATTAATGTTACCAGAGATTTGTGTACGGAGAAGGGAATGCTATCTCATTTTGGAGCAATCTTGAGTTTGGCTTTTCTCGCTTATTGCCACCGAATTAAGATTCGAATTTTGGAATAACGACGTATTTAAAGATACAAGGTGGCGCAAAAGTAATCCTCCTGTCAGAAAATGCTATAAATTTTGCGATTGGCTCCTAAAGTCAGTTCTGTTTTGACATTTGTGTAGTAAACACATGCGAAATACACGTTAATAAACAATGTTACGCTACACTGCTCCAGAACGCGGAATATTGCTGACTATTTATTTGACCAATAATCGGTCGGGGCCAAACGGTTACTGTGAATGGTGAGCGCTACAAAGCAATGATCAACGAGTTCTTTTTGCCGCAACTTGATGAATTGGGATTGGAAAACATGTGGTTCCAACAAGACGGTGCAACAGCACACACTGCACGTGCCACAACCGATATGCTGAACATCGGAAGCTTACTTTTGTGCCACCTTGTAGTTTATCATAAGTTTAAACTAGTTACTAACATTCAGTGTGATATTTTCAAGTTTGTCTGACACCCCTGATTTCAGGTAACGATTTGAACTTTCAAAACGCTCTCCTGGAAACCTTCGGAAAGTGACTGTGGCTGCCACCGCTACAATCTAAGCGAGGTTATAAATTTAGTTACACCTATGAATCGGTAAATCGTAAAGCTAGTCAGACACCCCGATCCATACCTCATGCCATGATGGACCTTAGATCCTCCGAAGAAGTTTTCTTTCGAATACTTCGAAGCTATCGCATCTTTCTAATAGTTTGGAAACCTCCGACACCTATCATACCGAGACATTTATCAGGACAGGTATAAAGAAAGTCTTTATAGCTCTAGAGAGAACTTTGTTCCTGAATTGCCTGCTCGTTCGAATGGAGCACTTGTAGTCTGATTCTGCAGACGCAATGGCAAGGCTCACTTAGCTTGTCTATTATTGGAGGACGCTCTTTCGAAAAATTCTGTAGTTAGAACCTTGCGGATGAGATCAATTTCTTGCTTCAGATTTTATTCTTCATGTGAACAGTCACTATGAAGTCTCACAAATTTAGTTCGCATTCACATTTGTGTTTAGCACGCTGCAGCCACTTAGTCGGGGAAGTCTTTTACCGATTGTTGATTACAGAATCCTATTAACTTCTGATATAAGCTCCAAAAGTTTTATTTTAGGCTGCAGCATATTTACAAAGTGATTTTAATATGTTTTTGGTCTTACAATTATGATAAAGGAATTCCTCGTTCCCATCTATGCAACAAAACTTGTCTGTTTGCCACACTCGAAGTGATATTTAGAAGTTTGACGGCCTTTGAAGTTGAAGTTGAGACAAATGCATTTTAATGCACTCCACAATCGCTCTAAGCGACCAACAAATGGCAAAAGAATATACACCCGGATGTTTTAGTAACACCTACACAATGCAAAAATATGAACAAAATTTTATAGCAGAAAGATTAAAATTATTACTAAAAAAACAAGAAAGTTAAAAAAGATTTGGGGAGTGTTGTCGAAATAACCGTCGGCAGGTGTGCTCATACATTTCTGACTATAAATGAGTTCAGGCCAAAAATACTAATTTAAAAAGAAAATAATTGTTGTTATTTTTTTTAATAATTATTTTTTTAATCATTATTATTTTAATTAATTTGTTAATAGAATAGAGAAGAAAAACAACTGGCAACGCTTTTCTAATAGATTCGTTTTGGAAGCAGCTAGAGTTTTCAATTAGATAAATTTTGGTAAGCTCTGCAAACTATTTATTTTATCAGAACTCTGGAGTTTTGTCAGCTAAATTCCTATTTTTATTTATTTGGCGATAATATTTCACAATAACCGCCATGTGAGGGCATTGGTCCTTGCTCATATTAGATTTTTTTATGTCCAGTTTTTACACTCCTAGGATTTGAATTGTATTTTTTATGAAAATTATAATTGTTTTTATTTCTTAAATTACTATTTACAAAATTACTTTAGTAAGGTAGAGACCGTTTAAACAACACTTCGGTAAAATTATTGTTATTAAAAAAAAAAGCATATAACTTGCACATTTGTACCAGAATTTGACTTGAAAAGATTTTATGGGAAGAAGCGCCTTAACGCCAGAAAAGTTTTATATTCAAGCCAACAACATGACAGTTTCTTCCAGTGCACCGGATATTGAAACATTCAGAAATACTCCAAAGAACTTTTAAATTTCAGTGAGTTGCAATTTTGTGTAAGCAACATTAAACAAACAAAAACAAAAAAAATAGAAATAAATCCAACCGTAATTACGAATATAAAAATAAAATAAGCGAAGAAACAATTTTAATACTAAACTGAGCGCATCTTTATTTCAATTGTCGGTACTTTATTCCAGTTTAATATATGTTTTAGTATTGTTATTATTGTTGTTATCGCATCGCTTAGGGCTTGCAGATGCAATTGCTAGATGACTGCAAATATCCCACTGTGGGGTGGCAAACACGAGCACTTTGTTGAAACTCAAAGCGTTCTAACATCATTTTAATTATACCAAATGCGGTGTTTGTGTGTGTGTGTGTAAAGAGTGGAACTCTAAGCTGGCGGAAGAAGAAATTGACTTTGTACATATATTTGTGGTGCACTAAGTATACGGGTTTGAATGTGTTTGGGTGCAAGTGAGATTACAAGAAGGCCTACAACTATTGCGATGCTCATGCTTTAGCTTTAGTCTTAGCTTTTGCAAGTACTTTTTTTATTTAAAAATTTTTTTAATTGATTTGCAACTGCAAGAAATATTCTTTTGATTATTGTAATGGGGCTCACAATATGTCGCAAATACTCCACTACATACAAAAACCACCTAGTACGACCTACATAAATTTTTGTATTCAAATTGTATTCTGCTGCACTCTAAAGAATTCATAACGTTTTTTTTAGTGGAAGTTAGCAGCAATTTTTTTCGTACAGTTAATTATTAATAAGTAATTTACAAAAATGTGACCATTAATATTTAATTACAGCTAATTGCTTGATGCAAATAAATTTAGTAGGTACAACCATATTTTCTTTAGTTTTTGCACACTGAGTGCTTTCAAATTTTCAACGGCACGCTGAGGGCCTGCTGTTTAGGTTCAACGAGTTTCGCTGTCTAATATGCTTTTACAGAAGATGGCTGAGTGTTACCCCAAACTTCGACAAAACCTACTCCACAAGCTTTACGTCCCGACATGGTTACTCCTCAACAGTAGTCGGCTAACCCCTATAGCGCACTTTTGCTTTGAAAAACTTCCCAGATTCGGATCAGAAGTATGTAAGTCATTCAAATTTGTAGAGATATATCGCGCCAAATTATTATTTTTCGTTAGCTATTACTTTTACCGTTTATACTGCCAGGCGGACACGAATGCCGACTCGAAGGGGTTTATAAAAGCAAGCCAGCATTATTTTTTAGCAACAACTGATGGCGATTGGAAACATTAAATTTTATCTACCATACTTTCATATTCAAACTGGTATCTCATTTTCTTTCGATCTTGGCACTACTTTAAAGAAATAATATGTCGAGACGAGTACGATGAGATACTTTACTTCTCATCTCGACCAAATCAACCTCCTTGATAAGTTGAAATAAACCAAATGTGCTCGATAGGAGGAGTTGATGTTTATTGACCTATTTGGTTAAAATTTAAGAAGGTGTTTACTCTACGAGGAAAGTTTTGAGAGCTGCAAGCAACAAAAAAATAAGACATTAAAAATCTATATAGAAAATTGAGACAATGGAATTTTGTGCAAAATTTTAAAATTTTTTAAAGAACGGAAGCTTGGCTGGTTTCCGAATTTCTGTTCTGAAACGGTTCAATACTGAATAATGATGGTTTTCATATCATTCTACAAAGCTCGGCAATGCTTGTTTGCGTCTCAGAACTTATAATAGACTGAGACCAAATTTAATGATCGTCATATCTCCGGAACCAGTTGAGATTTAGAGCTTAATGACATCACCAATTTCAAAACTCATTAGCACCTTTCGTTTGATACCCATATTGTACCAACAAACTTTTTTGTCACCCTAGTCCACATATTGATCGATAACTCCGAAACCGATCAAGTTATCGATATAAGGGCTATCGTAAACTGCAATGTCGACGTCTAGTAATGCATGCCAGGAAGACACATTCAATTCGTTTTAGCTTTCTTCGAGTGATTTGGGCACAAATATACAGATAGACACACACAAATTCTAAAAATTGTTTATATGGTTTCTATTGGCTTGAAATGATCCTTCCTATTGACTTGTCCTGAATAGCTGCAATATACAGAGATCGACCTGTTACAAATTTATTATATCTAGAGATTGAGTTCGGGACCTTTCGATACAGAAAGCCAGCACAAAAGAACAGTAAAGAATAATTTGAGCTCATGCAAATGACGCGCAGTGTATTTTTGCTGCAATTTTTAGCGCTTTTGCGGCATTTAAGTCCCAATAGATTGCAGATAATTTGCGCTGCCTAGCTACACCTTTAGAATTTTAGTTGACAACCGTGACAAGTCCCAGCTGGGAATGGTGCATAAATTCAGCTGCAGCTGTCTAAGATGTGTTTAAAAATATTTTTTTTTTTAAATAAGCAAGTAAACTCTCATAAAAAAGTATCAATGAGATGAATTAGTAGGATTTATTTGTTTAATACAACTTTTTAACGAAAGCAGACCACGTCAAGGATAATAAAACCAAAAAAAAATCATACTAGAAAGGGTTGTTGTAAAAATTTTCAGTGCATTAATGTTTTTGTTTCCAGAAATGAGCAACAACATACTTACATACTAAGGCAATTACTAATACCAGCAAAATTGTTTGTCCTCAGCGCCTCACACACACCAGAGCAATGAGTGTCCGGTTGCATACAACCTGCAGTCATAGACTCACAAACATACTCACACATGCATACACCAGCAACTGTGCTTGATGTCAAAGTACCGTTGTGAAATGAATTATAAAACAACACGGATATCAAAGCCAACAACATTGCCCCCACGGCCACTTCGAGCAGTCACTCGATGTGGTCGCTCATACGCCTAGCCGATTTACTAGTGCACTAGCTACACGGTAGGGGTGGAAGCGGAGTGAACTGCTGCTAGCAACATGAAATTTTTATTTTATTTAAATGTAATTATCTGCCTGTGTGCAAAACACCAAAAAAAAAAACCCTCATCATGGCGTGCACAACCAAAAAATAACGAAAAAAACAGACAAAGCATGGGGAGCCAAAAAAAAGGAGCATATATTATAATCGCACGGGAGCAAGAGAGTGAGAGAGCTGTATATGTATATCCCGGGGGAGCTCGAATTCATGCTCCACATAACAAATATCGGCGCTTCAGTGGTAGGGAGCGAGAGGCCTTAAAAATAGCCAAAAAAGTTTTGGCCAAAAAACAAAACAATCAAAAAAGTTGAAAGCAAAAAAGCAGCATTGCAGGCGTGGCTTTTTTGTACATATTAACAACGCACTACGTTAACACCACCCAATGCGAAATGCAGCTCACTAACACATAAAAAGCGCAGCATACACATATACGCAACGCCGCTTAACAGTGCAACCGTTGCATGCAAGCGGGAACTTCAAAAAGCCAGCGCGTTGCATTTACGCAGACAAATGCAACCATGTAAAGTAACGGCACATGAGTGCGGGAGAGGATGCTATGCAAGCGCTGGGTGGCCCAGAATGGACGAATAGGCCTGTACGTACTACAGTGCGTTGCCAATGATGCGGCGTTTTTGTTGGGCGAAACGCGTTTTTTGGCTGTTTTTTAACGTTTTTTGGCAATGCAACCAAAACGAAAAATGGCACCAAATAAAAGAATAAGCAAACGAAAAAAATGGAACAAAAAAACTTCGAAAGTGACAGGCAGTGGTGCGTTGAAAGCAGTGAACGAGGGGTCGGCTGAAGATTGCACACATACAAGCACTTGCATTCGCGATAATATGGTATTGTACAGTTAGCGCACTCTATTGCAACTTCATATTTGCTTTGTTTGTGTGGAAAGACCAATTTTTGTTGCTTTATATTTCTTTTATTTTATTGAATTTTATTTTATTTTTATATTGCTGATGTTCTCTTACGATTGGGAAAGTGTGCGTTATAATAACATCATCACTTTGTTTGTAGGGAGTGTAAGCGGGAAAAATTTTAAAAAACTCCAAATGGTAGTGTGGAGCAGGCTTAAGTTCGTTATTTGTTTAGCGTATGCAGCAGGACATGCGGGAGGTTGTGCTTGTATGCAGTTGCATTTTATATAATTTGGTGGTCATAATGACTTGAATGCGTTTCGCCTAAAAGAACAAAGCATCAATTGATTCGTCGACTATTGCAGTCATTACCTGCATTTGAATCGTTGTGAAGGCAAAAAAAAACAACTCGTTAAGTTCGCTGCTGCTTCATTTCATTTATTGCACTTTGTATTTAATCCTTCAAAAATATAATTATTTTTTTTTAAAGGTATGGTTAAGGAACTTTGAATATCAAGTTTTAAGTATCTATATATACATAATAATTGTAATAGATCAATGTCTGTACATTGAAGATATTCAAGAAAAATTTATAGGTAGACTGATTACTAAACAAATAGAATCCAACTCAGCAGTTTTTAGAATTTTCGTCAGTCTGTCTGTGTGTTTGCTCGCGCATCACTCTAAAACTTCGAAATATAATTAAATATGTCGTTCACCATTGTATTACCAGACATCTCACTTACAATTTAAGATATCCTTCGTTAGTACAATATGGATATCAAACGAAAGGCGCTAATAAGAACTGCAATACGTTATGTAATTAAATTCCATATCTCTACTGGTTTCAGAGACGTGATCTTGTCCGTAAGCCTGTATACACGATAATATTTTATTGAAATTTGGTGTGCAGGTTTCTTGGCACTCGACTCTCAATGCTATCTAAAATGGTACATGGCCACTAGGAATGGGACTATTCAAATAAAAGTTATTCGAATAAAAATTCGAATTTATTCGAATAATTTATAATTTTTTCGAATAGTATTATTCGAATAGTTAAACAAATATCACAGCTTATGCACACATTTGTACACGCATATACCCGTATTCGAATACTCGTAATACTATTCGAATAGACGGATAAATAATTCGAATAAATACTATTAGACTTTTTTGAAACGAATATTTTTATTCGTTTATTCGAATAGTATTTATTCGAATATTATAAGAAAATGTCCACTTTTTGTACAGCAAATACTGGAATATACAAAAAAAAGTGATTATAACACGTTTGAATATATAAAATCTAGCTCGGCAGAAAAGCTGAAAGCGGCCGACGACATCTTAGTTTTCAATCGGGATATCGGGTTCCGTAACTCCTTCAAGTCTGGTGGGGAAACACTAATTTCATTCTTTCCGATTTTTATCTCGGGTTCACCATCTTCTCTAGTTGGTTGCACACTTTCACGGTTGACGACGGTCTATAAATAGTTTCTCTTTAATCTTAGCTCTCTTGAAACACCGAGCTATAGATGACCATTTTCTTAATAGCATTCCCGTTTCAAACGATATGCATGCTGGTTAGCAGATAAGTGTATTCTCTCACAAGCCCTTCTGTCTCTGTGCCCTATTCGAGTTTTGGTAGGACTAACACACTGTCCTTATTACATTCCCTCTCAACGTTACGATGTAGGTAGCTACATTTCATTCCATGACGTCACTTTTCATCTTATCATTCCGTGGGTTGATTTCTGCTCTCAGAGGGCAGGTAAGAAAGAAGACACATTTACAACGTCCAGCTTTCCTCGTGCTTTGGAGATAACTTTTTGTAGCACACACGTGGACACTGACCTCGGCTGCCACTAGGTATGTCTTCGAATCTTACTAACATTTCATCGATCTGTCTACGTGTTTTTAAATGGGAGGCAGACATGTGGCTTGGTGTATGTGTTTGTGCTTAGGCCTGGCACTTTAGACTGTGGGCCTAGACACCAATAACCGGGCGATTATGCTCCCGTATGTATGACACAAGCGCTCGTAATTTGCCACCCGTCCCCGAATCTGCCATTATGTCCTTGAACACTCCAGTAGACGTCGGAAGATGCAATGGTCGTAATTCCTTGCGCCTCCCATATAATTTCTAGTATGGTGATGATGTCAGTCTCCAACCTTTTGATATTATGCCTATGCGAACCATTTTTTTTGTCTCAAAATGTTTCCCACCAATGCCCAGGGATAACGCTGTATTTGAAAAAACTTTGAAAACTTCGGTGTGGTAGGCAAGCACACTACCACCACACCGCGGTGGGTGCCTCGCTGCTCTTCCAACTCTAGCTGATTATTGATTCGGCCTCATTGCAATACATTTCGACGTGCAGAAAAGAAATTCGTTCGAACTTCGCCGCAAACGCCACAGCTCTGTTCCCTTCAAATCAAGTATCACAAACGTTCCAAGTGGAAGAAGCACCTAAAATCCTGCAATCTCCCTGCTGCTGTTGGCAAATTATAGTCTACAGTTAAATCCTTGTCAAATCCGACCCAATGACACAATTTCTATCGCGTTTGACGACAGGGTTTTGTCAAACCCGTTGGTCGGCAAGAGTATGTGGTGTTTAGAGGCGAACTACCAAAACCCCGTAGGATTAAGCACGGGTTGCCAGAGAGTGCTGTCCTATCCTCGCTTCTATTTAATTACTACATCTCGAGACTTCCTTCTTCACCTGAGGTGGTAACGATGGTTTCTTAGGCAGAATATTGCTTGATATTGTGAACTGACCCTTCCGTTGATGAGCTGTTCTTCAAAATGAAAATATTATCACGCACGCTAGCTACCTGCAAGAAACGCTATTGGGAACGTGCAAGCCGATCGGCTGCCGGGGTTATCGAATATACACTGAAGGAAGTTGCAGGCCTGTCAGAAAACCTCATTCAGAATTGCCTTCGGATGTCTTCTTATGACATCGGAACGCTATATAAACAGGGAAGCAGAATTTCTCGTTGCTAAAGGTCATAATAAAATGCTGAGCAAACCTTACAATGTTGTGGTTGTCGTAGGAGTACTTGCTTGAACAAGATTCTCCTCCCCTTTACCTAAGGATACATCTCCACTATAAGCAAGCCTTTAAGAACATCTGCAAGGAGTCTATAACCTTATTTGTCACCTCCTGCACGGCGTATGCGGTCATCCAGGCACAATCTACACCTTCTCCGAAGAGGAACGCAAACTTAAGAGAGAGACATTGGCCTAACATCGACTTTGTTACTGCAACAGACTAAATTCTTACTTAGCTAGGCTGAGGTCCAACATGCCAAATGTATGTCCGGCAGCCACTTCTAACACCAACTTCACTCTGATGACAATGATGGGTATGAAGAGGTGACATGACATACTCGTACTCCCAAGTGGAATAACCCCAAGTAAAAACAATGCGGCCGCCGTGGTGTGAAGGTAGTGTTGCCGGCCTACCACACCGAAGGTCCATGGTTCGAGCCCTGGTACAGGTAACAACAAAAGTGATTTGAAAAAAGTTTTTCAAAACGGGGTCGCCCCTCGGCAGTGGTTTGGCAAACTCTCCGAGTGTATTTCTGCCATGACAGGCTTCTCAGCAAAAATTCGTCTCCTTTGTAGATGCCGTTCGGAGTCGGCAAAAAACTGTAGGTCCCACCAATTTGTAGGGAAAATTCAAATCGGCACACCACAAATTGGAAGAGAAGCTTGGCGCAAAAATCTCTTAGGAGGTTTATGATGATATACTTGTTGTATATCGCGCCATAGATAGATAGAAAAACAAGTATACCTTATACCTTTCATGAATACGTGCTAACTTAAATACTACGCATTGTTTAAAGTTCTCTAAAACTTTGTCAGCAATACATACAATTTTTTTTTTTTTTTAGTTTTAATCTTCCAAACTGAGGGATAAATGGCCATAATCCTCTTATCTGAACGATCGGTTGTATGGGATATATACTATATATTGCTCCGATCTTAGCGATTTTTTTACCAAATTTTTTATTATCTGTAAGCAAATATCTCACCAAGTCCGAACTTTGCTGACTTTTTTACGAAATCTTTTACTATCCATAAGAAAATATCTCACCAAGTTTCAAGTTTTAATCTTTTAAAATGAGGGAGAAATGGTCATAATCCTCTTATTTGAACGATCGGTTGTATGGGATATATACTATATATTGCTCCGATCTTAGCGATTTTTTTACCAAATTTTTTATTATCTGTAAGCAAATATCTCACCAAGTCTCAAGTTTTACTCTTCCAAAATGAGGGATAAATGGCCATAATCCTCTTATCTGAACGATCGGTTGTATGGGATATACATATACTATATATTGCTCCGATCTTAGCGATTTTTTTACCAAATTTTTTATTATCTGTAAGCAAATATCTCACCAAGTCCGAACTTTGCTGACTTTTTTACGAAATCTTTTACTATCCATAAGAAAATATCTCACCAAGTTTCAAGTTTTAAGCTTTTAAAATGAGGGAGAAATGGCCATAATCCTCTTATGTGAACGATCGGTTGTATGGGATATATACTATATATTGCTCCGATCTTAGCGATTTTTTTACCAAATTTTTTATTATCTGTAAGCAAATATCTCACCAAGTCTCAAGTTTTACTCTTCCAAAATGAGGGATAAATGGCCATAATCCTCTTATCTGAACGATCGGTTGTATGGGATATACATATACTATATATTGCTCCGATCTTAGCGATTTTTTTACCAAATTTTTTATTATCTGTAAGCAAATATCTCACCAAGTCCGAACTTTGCTGACTTTTTTACGAAATCTTTTACTATCCATAAGAAAATATCTCACCAAGTTTCAAGTTTTAAGCTTTTAAAATGAGGGAGAAATGGCCATAATCCTCTTATGTGAACGATCGGTTGTATGGGATATATACTATATATTGCTCCGATCTTAGCGATTTTTTTTACCAAATTTTTTATTATCTGTAAGCAAATATCTCACCAAGTCCGAACTTTGCTGACTTTTTTACGAAATCTTTTACTATCCATAAGAAAATATCTCACCAAGTTTCAAGTTTTAAGCTTTTAAAATGAGGGAGAAATGGCCATAATCCTCTTATGTGAACGATCGGTTGTATGGGATGTATACTATATATAGCTCCGATCTTAGTGATTTTTTAAGAAATCTTTTGCTATCCATAAGAAAATATCTCACCAAGTTTCAAGTTTTAATCTTTAAAAATGAGGGAGAAATGGTCATAATCCTCTTATTTGAACGATCGGTTGTATGGGAGATATATGCTATAGTGACCCGATTATACCGGATCCGACAAATGTCTAATATAATGCAAAAATACATCCGTGTGCCAAATTTCATCGAGATATCTCAAAAATTTAGGGACTAGTTTGCGTTCAAACAGACGGACGGACAGATGGACGGACGGACGGACAGACGGACGGACGGACAGACGGACATGGCTTTATCAACTCAGTTCATCGTCCTGATCAATTTGGTATACTTAATGGTGGGTCTATCTCTTATATTTCTAAACGTTACAAACATCGGACCAAAGTTTATATACCATTTCATGTTCATGAAAGGTATAAAAATTGGGATTATGACATTGGAGGGAAGTGACGGAACTATGTCATGCCACCTCTTCTTATACAGTACTAACATAGTTTCCAATCCCTCTCCAGAATCATAAATCCAATTTTTTTTACACAAAATAGCACTTTAATAACGAAAACCTTGCTCTCCTACTGCCTCCAGTCTGTGTTATATGGCTGTGTGGCGTTTGGCGTCCATTCAGGTGTGAATTTCGGTGAATTTCCGACGGAAACATTTTTGGCACTCTTTGTATGTTAATCTTGCAATTACTTATATACTTACGCGCAATAACTTTGTTGGGAGTTGCCTTGCCGGCCGACATGCCAAGGCGACTGTGAGCACATTGCTTGTTGTAAGACATTTGTTTTGTTGTGGCGGCAGACAGTGGGCGGCATTAAGATGTTGCAGGGGGAGGGTTCGGCGCATATACAATTTTGTGTGTGTGTAATATTTGGCAGCAATTGGGCGCTTTGGGGTGGAGTGTATTAAAGTTGAGTTTTTGCACCCTGAAAACGTTGTTATGTCCTTGGACTTGAACTTGACCTTGAATGTCGCGTTGCTTGAAAAAATTGTGTTATTGGCACTTTTTGTTGTTTTCACCTGGATTAATGTGTGTCTTAAGAAAAATCAATGACAACAGACTGCTCTTTTCATTGTTGTTGCTTTGTTGTTTATTTGCTGCTCATGTGAAGCTTGTAACTTATGTCTTGCTGTTTGTCTTCAGATTCAAGACAGTTTATTGCGAGGATGAGGGGTAAGAAGTGGTCACTTTAGTAAGTGTTTACGTGTCTGCTCTTTATGTCCACAAAATCATATAGAGATTTGATTTAAAGACTGTTTTTGCTTGGCGAGCCTGCTAAGGTCTTCCCAGACCGACGAGCTTGTGTAATAATTAAAAAAGGAAATATTTAAAAGATGATGTAGAAGTCTATTTCCATTTCGGGTAAAAACGTCACAACAATTTTTACGATGCGGAATATCGCTCCACCTCAGCCAAGAAGGATGTTTCTTACAGTGACATGATTCCAACTGGCGCAAGCAGAATTGGAGGGCAGCACTATAATGAAGCGAGGAAGGAAGAGAGACGACTTTTTCGGAAAAAAGAAACGTGACGCCGAAAGGCGTGAATCTGAAAGACTTAAGCCATTAGTCAGCAAGAACAACTCCCGAAAGTTCTATCAGCGTATGCCGGAAGGTGTGAAGACCTGGGCTAATTCATGCATGGACACTAATGTCGACCTAGCAAAGCACGCACGTAGCTTACTTAACGCGTTGACTGCCAGCGTATCACGGGTGATGACAACAAAAACTACCCCCAGTTGCTAGTGTATCACCGTCGTGCCCGGTACACGTGTTAATTAATGGAAGGAAAAACGCCCGACCACCTGCCTACAATGAAGTGATAATTTCTATATTGAGACTTAGAAATAACAAAGCAATTGATTTTGACAGCGCGGAAGCGGGTTGCCTGCATGCTGCCCTGTCTGCATTTGACTTCCATACAAAGCCAAATGACATTGAGCAACATCAACCGCTACGCAAGAATTCGGAAGAACCTCTCTGAGCCATTTGAAATCAAACGAGGCTTCAGACAAGGCTATTCGCGGTTCTGCGATTTCTTCAGCTTCATGCTTGGTTGGCTGGTTGGAGTGTCGAGTCCCATATGACTCCAATCAGCGCTAATGCGCCGTTTTGATACCACATACCACAATGAAAACTGTTACAGAAAACTAGCGTGGTGGGACTCCCATCCCTCAATATCCATGCCGTTGAGCTCAAAAATTTTACAAGCTCCCTCGGCTTAATATTCCAAGGGTTTCCCTAGAAATTTTATTCTACTCCGGCAGCGCGCTGGACTAACGCACAGCAGGTGCTCTACCGTCTCTTCCGCCCCCGGGAGGTTGCAACTACGGCACGAGGTATTGCGATCCAGACCCATCCATGCAGCGTGAACGCCGATAGTACAATTCCCAGTGAGCACCGCAACTAATCTGAAAAAGTTCCTTCTATTCGCCGTCAGAAAGGTGGAAGGTCGTGTTCCGTTGTAGGAGGGCCCAGACTTCTTGACACTCTGCAGGACTGCAAACGCTTATATCTATCTGTAGCCTCACTAAGCCAGTGCCGAGAGATCCGACCTTTGAGGAGTCCCAGGGGTGCAAGGACCTCCTTTGGCCCTGAGAGATCATGCTTGAGAAGGTAGTTCGAGCAACAGAGCGGAACCGCAATGGAAAAATGTAGTACAAGAGCGTGCAATTGGGATATGCCAATGACTTTGATATCATTGGCCTTAATAAGCGGGCCCTAAGTCCAGTCTTCTGTAGTCTGGATAAAGAAGCTAAGGTCGAAACGAAGTTTTTGCTCTCATCAAAGAAGATAGCGGCGTGTTTGACAGTCAATCCACTATTTATAGTTACATATTTGAAGCTGTGAGTTTCTTCTTCTTTTTGGGTACCGTGGATTTTTGTAATTCCAATGGCGTATATAGAAGGACATCAAACAATGAGCAGCAACCGCCTAGCTGATTAAGAGTCAATGAATGAGAAGACGGATCCTGCTTATAAAGCCCAACATCAAATACTCACTAAGAAGGCCGCGGGAAACAAGAACCTAAACTACATAAATATACGAGATCCACATTGTTTCCAGTTGCAGCACAGTGTCGTTATCCCCTATCGACCCCTTTTGCGCGAAATTATCGTAACGGACATTTTTTCGAGATTTAGTTTTTAATGCAAATTTGTTCTACGTCCCCCAGCGCATCACCTGATAAAATATTGTCGCTGACTTTCTTATGGTTGTGCTAAAAAATTTGGTTTTCTTTTTTATCGTAAGGGACAGTCAACATTTTTTTTGAGCGCGAAATTATCGTATCGCCCATATAAAAATATTTGGAATATATCTAGTAAGTAATTTGATGTGCTATTTCTTGCTCAACTTTAAAGTAGAATGTGAAGGGACATGCGAACTTAATGTTACCATCGCTACAAGATTAAACATGCATAATGTTATAACATAAGATGAGCTATTCCTGTACGTACATTTGTATATTAGTTTATTAATATACATATTACTATATCCACTACTATATTGGTAACGTCTGAATCGAATTGGATGATATTCGTTAGCTTTTTTCTAAGAAATTCTCTTCAGGTGGTTCCATTCGGAATATTTTAACAAGGTTGCCACCTTTTTAGTACTAAAAAATTAAATATGCCAATATGGGTATCAAATGAAGCTTACTGGTGCTAGTAATTCACAGAAATTAGAGAATGCCTCTGTGAAATATTATAAGTCATGCTTGCGATCAGATGAAGACAGCATAGTTGAAAGCGCATTTAATAGAATTTTATCACTCGATTGTTTTCGGATCGAGGAAAAGCCCTCAAGCGCAAAAGGTGCGGTGGTCGTTTCTTATGTGCAAACTTTGATTGCAAAAAGTTTTAAATACCCTGTTTTGAAAAAATATAACACTTTTCTATTCGCGAAAATATGCTTTAGAGTTAATGACAACGGTACTAGAAATGGATATTGCCTTGCGGGGGGATGCAATGATATTTGTAGTGATCTTTATTAATATCTAAAAATTGTGGGCCAAAGGTAGACAGCTACGGAATTATGTCTATATTGTTACAATTGCTCTGGTCAAAATCGGAATAAATCCATGTTAGCGATGATTGCGTAGTTTCTGAATTTTTCGAACTTCATACATATTTACTTTTGTGCACAGCACGATCGAGTCTTTTGTACGAAATCGTAAAATTTGGGCAACCAGTGAATAGGCCACAGTTATTCGAAAGTCACGAACTAACCTATCCGGATATGATTGTATTGAAATATTACAAGCGGAGTTTAAAAATTGGAAGTCTTTTTAAACTTCTTAATTCCGAATAAAATTAAACTACGCTTAAGAAATCTTCACATGGCTACATTCCAAAAAAATTTAACTCAGTATAACTTAACTATGGGTATTTTGAGAATTGGAATAAAAAGGCTATGAATAACTTGACACTAAATTTAATCTAGAAACATTGTATCACAAACCATTACGTATATCCTCAAACAAATTCAATGATTTGCAGAACTTATGTTTAATTAGTAGTATACCATCAACATTTCGCGAAGAGTAGTTATATTTGAAGCATTCAGCCATAGTTAAAGATAAGTTAAATGAGAGCGATGATGAAGACTAAATAATACAACTATGTATACGTCCATATATTCATGCATCTACTTATTTACGAAACTAAAAATAATATTTATCTGATATTAATTGCATACAAAATAAAAACTGGATAAATAAGAATGTTGCTTAATTACTACATTTTATGCTCCCCTATAGTCAACTGCCAAAATGGTTAGTAAACATTCTAGTTCATTAACTTGAATTTCGTGGGCTTGTTCATACCAGTTTAAGCGACTGCAACGTTTCCGTTAACATAAGCAGCAACAACCCTCTAAAATTGTCAATACATGCACACGAGCGAAAAAGAAAACCATTCAGTATTCGGCCGCAATCGTTCAGTTAACAACGCCGTCCTACATATTTATTTTCGGTTTAACTAATATTCTTAGTTTTCAAATATTAATTTATTTAAATTAAATAAAAAACTTTCTTGTAAATAATAGTTTTTGTAGTAATATCATAATTCTTTTGAGAATTTCGTGTTCAAGTAGTACATTTGGTTTGCAGATCATGTACGTACGTGAATGTCAACAAAATCACCCTTATTTTTTGCGATGTCGCTACTGCAATAGAGGCGCAGCAGCGAAGCAAAACGAGGAGGCAGTGCACAAATGAAGACACGAAGAAAAGTGGAAACAAAACGATCATTTGTCAAAGCAATTGTGTAAGTAAATAACATTTATTTTTGGAATAATCAAAGTAACCTTTTTCTGAAGAAAAAGTTTTCAACAAATGCATACAAGAAATATGGAATTGTTGTTATTTTCAGGTTTGACTTACTGTGATTGGGAAATGCAGGTTTCTTTACATACGAGTATAATAAAATTGTAACAGGTCGATGTCTGTACATTGAAGATATTCAAGAAAAACTGATAGGAGAGGTCGTTATTGGACCAGCGGAACCCAAATTAACAACTTTTAGAATTTTTGTCTGTCTGTCTGTCTGTCTGTCCGTCTGTCTGTCTGTCCGTCTGTATGATTGTGCGCGTATCACGCAAAAACTACTGAATAGAACTGCATGAAACTTTCACCATTCTATCACTTAACGTCTAACTTAAAATTTAGGACAACTTTCATTTGGATATCTCATCCAGTTCCCGAGTTATTGACCAAAATGTGGGAAAAATGTGACCAAAAATGTGGTTTTCTACCATAACGCTAGCGTCACACAAAAACGACGGCATAGAAATGAATGAAACTTTCAATAATCATTCTCTAGACGTCTCTCCTAAAATTTAAGATATCTTTCACCTCGATATTTTACCCGGGTCCCAATTTATTGACCTAAATGTGGACCCAGGGTGACTGTATGATTTGTGCTTTTAAGGCGGAACAAAGTTCGGCGGGTCAGCTAGTCATAAATAAAATAACAATTAATCTCCAACGGAATCGTTTAGAAGCTGCAACAACGAAAATGGCGAAATGAAGGAAGAAATGATAACAAGGTGGCTAAAGTAGCACTTCTTAAAAAATGTAGTTACTAAGAACTTGCACATTATGTACTAGAACAAAGAACTCCGAAATTTATATTTATGAGAATAATATATAAACTTTAAAGTTTTCCACAAAATGTTCCAAAAAAAAATTTAAGATGTATGCCTGCGAAATCAATTACAAAATTCATTCATAAAGGACTATTATGAAAGAAGAAGAAAATAACTTTTTGAAATGTTTTGCAAGGGTAAAATTGCTATGAACAGCGACGATATTTTGATTGAAATTTGTTTCCACTGTTCAATGTAGAGAAAAAATACTTATTTTGATACATATTTTATATCTGATCTGATGACTGAATTTTCAATAAAGTGGTTTGTAATGTAATTTTGGAATTTTCTTATATTTTTCAAACCAAAAAGTACTAACCTACTATGAGGTGGTACAGAAACTGGTTTGATACTGCTGCAGAGACTGACTAGTATGTCAATTAGTATGGTGCTGATGCAGAAGCGGACAATTGCCATCTTGTAGGACATCGCCATGTTAAAAATATCAGCTGCTAATGTGGAAAAATTACAGAACTCCAACTAGATGAGCCGGTTTGACAAACTAGTATTTTACTAGTATAAAACTAGTAGAATAGACTGCGGGGTTCCTGTTCCACCCTTTTCCACCCTAAGGGGCCATCCTTTGACGAGCTGTTCTCCAGAATAGGTAGCTATCTCCCGACTCTCCGCTATTTCGCCGCACGGAACCGGACATTGTCACCAAATAAATCCTCGGCCACCGCTGTAAAAGTGCATAATCAAATGCTAAGCGGGCAGTTTCTGTTAAATCGCTGCAATCCGCATCATCAATAGGTAATTTGATTGAGGCACCGCCACCCCGGATCGATAAGGACATGTATCTGTAAGCACTGCGATGAGATCTTACACCACATAGCAACGCAACCAAAGCTGCACAGGCTGACCCTCAACAATGTTTATAAAGAGGGAGACAAGAGTCACCCTGACCAAAATTCCATCTGGGTACTGTAACAGGCCAAACTATTACCTATCAATATTTTTCGCATGTATGCTAGTCATGCAGCCCGTCTCCTCACGATACCAATCACCTGCTCGACGGAGCAGAGTATTCTAACACATATCTCACTCGAATTCAATGTATCTTTACTTTTGATGTTACCTGCCGGAAATCGAACTTGGAAACTATAGCATGGAAGGAATTATCTAATAAAACACTCATAAAACATTGAGAGCGAAATTATCATAAGGGACAAATTTGTGATTTCTTCGCAAACCGAAAATTTTTTCAAAAAAAAAATAAGAGGTTCAGTGCATTAATTAACTATCTAACCGCGTGTTCAATTTAATTTCAAAAATCAATAAAAAGTGATAAAAAACAAAAAAAAAAAAATGCTCTCCTGTAAAATTAGTTTTTTGTCTCTTACGATAAAATCGCGCAAAGGGGTCGATATAAGCTGAGACCAGAAATAGTTAGCTTAGACTAGATTATATTTCACATTAATTCTCTTTTCGGTTCTCTACAAACTGTAAAAAAGAGAAGTAAACTCTGAAATATTATCAAAATTGGAGAACAGCCACGCCCCTTACTTTGATGGGAAGGTGAACTAAATATGTTTCGTTTTTATTGAAAGTTGGTACGTGGTTCATATTAGTTGAAAAAAGAGAAATAAATAAATTTTATAGAGAACTAACTACCGTTCTCTTATTTAAAAAAAATCTTAA
Source organism: Merzomyia westermanni (assembly GCA_949987695.1). Taxonomy (NCBI): domain Eukaryota; kingdom Metazoa; phylum Arthropoda; class Insecta; order Diptera; family Tephritidae; genus Merzomyia; species Merzomyia westermanni. Next base: position 8,737,376 of record OX465290.1, on the reverse strand, counting down.
TTATATATTTTCTCAGCATACAAATATTTATTGCATAAAAAATAAAACATCGACTAATGCCTTACAGTAAAATTAGATCAGAAAGTGCAACGATGAACTAAAGGAAGTAAAAATAAGTAAGGAAAGTGCTGTCTTCGGCTGTGCTGAAGGCTTTATACCTTTCCTGAATTCGCATCAGGGTTTTAAGTGTCCGATCCTTACTTACAATAATTACAAACTCAGCAAAACTCTTAATTGAAAGATGGGGGAAAGTATTGTATGGGGGCTATACGATATATTGGTAAAATCTTGAGGATTTTCACTAAATACATTAGATATGTAATAAGTCCTTTAACTGCCAAATTTTGTGTTCTTCGTTCTTAAATTGCCATAGTTATGGCCCAAACCCCATTTATCGGAACAATCGATTGTATGGGAGCTATGCGTTGCATTGGTTCCAACAAATGATTTATGTATTACAAAATGGCGGCCCCATACCCAATTTCATCGAGATATTTCAAAAACTTAGGGACTAGTTTCCGTTTAAATTGACAGACAGACGGACAGAGGGACGGACAGACGGACATGGCTAAGTCAACTCAGCTCATCTCCCTGATCATTTCGGTATACTTATTGGTGGGTCTATCTCTTGTTCTTCTCATACTTACGAACATCGGACCAAAGTTATAATACCATTTCATGTTCATGAAAGGTATTAAAAATAGTAAAGCTCTTGATCACCCGGCCTATAACAGACTGAGTTCGATTTTAAGGATTCTATTTTCGAAACCAGCTTAAATCACATCGCTTATTGCAGCACTAATTAGACCCTTTCTTTTGATACCCATATTGTACTAACATATTGTGGGTCACTCTAGTCAACATATTGGAAGATAACTCAAAATCTCGTCAAGTTATCGACATCTTAAACTGCAAGCTAGGTCTCTAGTAATGCAGCGGTGAAAGTGGCATACAATTATATTCATAAGTTTTTGAGTGATACGCGTGCAAACATACATACAGATAAACAAAAATTCTTAAAACTCTTGGTTAAGATTCCATTGGCTCAATAATGTTCCCCCCTGTAAATATTTCTTGTATATCTTCAATTTACAGACAGTCTGTTGCAATGTACAGGGTGGCGCAAAAGTAATCCTCCTATCAGAAAATGCTATAAATTTTGCGATTGGCTCCTAAAGTCACGTTAATAAACACGAAATACACGTTAATAAACAATGTTACGCTACACTGCTCCAGAACGCGGAATATTGCTGACTATTTATTTGACCAATAATCGGTCGGGGCCAAACGGTTACTGTGACTGGTGAGCGCTACAGAGCAATGATCAACGAGGTCTTTTTGCCGCAACTTGATGAATTGGGATTGGAAAACATGTGGTTCCAACAAGACGGTGCAACAGCACACACTGCACGTGCCACAACCGATATGCTGAACATCGGAAGCTTACTTTTGCGCCACCTTGCATTATAGAGCCATTTCAAAGATTTCCTTACAAGTGCGTCGTTTGTCGCAAAAAATGTGCAACCAACTGATCTGCAATTCGCTTATGCGACTTCTAGGCTTTTCTCTTTAGGATAAACAGTGCTTCTATCTCAAATGTTACCATGACTTTTTCCCACCTGCCGTCATAAAGCCGAAACACTGTGGGCCGCATTACGAGTAAATTACTCGGATATCAAACCATATTGCTTTGTTAATGGAAAAGAAAGAACTTGTATGTTTTTTATTTTTCCTCTTTTGTAGTCAGTGAAGTATCTAAGTGTTAATGTTCCTTATTGTTTCCAAATTGCACTTTTAATTTATCTACAAATACAAAGCTGCTAACAAATGAAAGAATGCACACATTTCTGTTTTCTATTGTGTGGTGAACAATAAACAGAAGCAAATGAGCCTCCCAAGAATCTCAATTCTAATCGTTGTGTGGTTTAAAATATGCTAAGTAATTTCATTAATTTTTGTTGTATAATTGATATTACAAATTAACTGAAGGAAATGCATTTGCAACATACTCGTATTGTCATTGTTTTTATATATTTTTTATCTCCTAGAACAATTGTTACATATCGCGTGAAATTAATGAGAATGAAAGACTCACTGAAAGACGCGAATAACAGTGAGATCAGCAGATTTGAAAGAAAAACGTCTAAAGTAAGCTATAAGCATTGTATACTTAGTCTTTTATTCATTGATTGACGCTTAGGCACTCAAGCGATGTTGGTTGTTGCGCTATAACTGACGCCACCTAAAAAACGAATAGTGTTCCTTCCAACTCGGGGGCCCGCACTGTTTTATTGATGTTAACATTAACGTAAAGCTAGTACAAAATTTAATTCGGCACCCACCATTGATGTCATACGAATAACCATAAATCTTCCTCAATTAATACTATGTGATCATCGCGTTTTCGAATATGTATTCGAATGGGGTATCTTGAGCCATTATGAAGTAGAACCTTTGTTGATCTATAAGGTACTTTCTTCTCAAATTACTACCCCCACTTGATGGCAAATGTAACTCTATTGGGCTATCTAGACTAAAATTGTTTTCGGAAGGTTAGGTTAGGTTGGGTTGTGCTCGCTGGCCAACGCAGTGGCCTCACATAAACGCATCGCGTCCTTGAAACTTTGACAACCTCTTGCTATATAACTCACACCTCAGTGCCGATGTTGAAAAATAGTGATGCCCTTTTTGAAGCTATTTCTACGAGTGATTCTAGGTTGGGCAATCCCCCCTTTCAAAATGTTCTGGGCCGCAGTCGCGATAGTGTATGTGCACATGCTGTCGTCCACAAGTCCCATCTTGTTGGCATGGGCTGCCAAAAGACAGTATCCCGTTAGGATACCAATTAAAAGTCTACAGCCATCCCTTTTGAGGGATACAACTGTTTTTGTAAGTTTTCTCTCGTATAATAAGCACATGATTTTGGAAATCTTGCACTTCTTTCCGTGCCCTATTTGCGTTTTCAATCATGTGTGAATTATGTTACTTCCCCTAGCGGAATGGGTATATCTATAATGTTTGCCGCATCCAGTGTTGCTCCCCTCTTTGCTAGCTCATCGGCGTACTCATTTGCTTCTATAACTTTATGACCCAGGGTCCAATAGATATATACTCTGTGTCCTGTGCCAGTTCTGTAAAGACTTAATTTGCATTCTAGTATGCTTAGAGTAGAGCTACTATTTGAAGTAATAGCCTTTATAGCTGGCTGACTGTCGGCGTAGAAATTCAAACTCTCACGGAGCATTAGACTATCTACAACTAGTTCTATCCCCACTTTTATGGCTATAACTTCAGCTTGGAATACTGCAGTTTCAGTGAAAGAGCTCAAGACCAGATGATAGTATTTAGTATCCAATTGTTATTTTTGACTGTTTTATTTTGTTTTGTTGTTTTTCCAACAGTGTGAATAATTGATGCATATTGGAACGATTTTCCGTCATCCCTTGTCAAATTTGGTTTTGAGACAAACCGGTTTCGGCGTTGTGCCATCATCAGTGTCGATTTTCGTTCTCTGATCTCCCTTGTCAAATTTTGTTTTGAGACAAACCGGTTTCGGCGTTGTGCCATCATCAGTGTCGATTTTCGTTCTGAGATCAGAGATCGAAAATCGACACTGATGATGGCACACCGCCGAAATCGATTTGTCTCAAAACCAAATTTGACAAGGGATGAAGGAAAATCGTTCCAATATACATCAGTTATTTTTGATTTTCCATGAACAAATTTAAAAGGCAAAGAAATTATTTAAAACATTTTACTACCCGACAAAAAAAATCCTCGACATTTGACGCATGACTCCTATGTAGAATTTTCTGCTGATTCCAAATATGTAATCAGATACTTAAAAAGTATTCGAGTTTAAGAGATATTTCGAAAATTCAGTTTTAGGATTAGTAGTCAGTCGAAAACTCCGCAATTACCTTCTCGAATTTTATGTTGTTTCATTTCGTTTTGAAAGTATAAAATACCATTGCCACCGAAGCAAAAATAGTCTAAAGCGGCGATAAAGTGACGGAGTTATGGCTAACAAAAATATTTTCTTTATACTGCACACTCAATTGGACGTTTTCTCTGAGAATTTTCGGCAGTTTAGTGATAGACAAAGGAAAGCATTCATAAGGAGAAGGAAGCTATAGAAAGAAAGTTTCTGCTGGTCTCTTAAACAAGAAACACATCCTAATTTAAACCAAAGAAAAAGAGTTTGCAAACATTTTTAATTAGATAAGTAATATTTGTGTGCCCATGCATTTTTTTTTTCGCTTTTAAATAAAACGACTGATTAGATTAGCCAAACCTCAATATATCTCTTAGCAGTATATCTTATTGGAAACAGAATGGACCGAAGATATATATGTTGGTGAACAAAATATTGAAAGAAAATGTTACTCAAGATGGAAATTTTTTCCAAAAAACCTAAGCTCCGAAATTCCCTTTAAAATATTTTTACTCAAAAAAATCGTAAGTACAAGTTCTATTATGTTTAGTTAATTTATTCAGGAAAAATATATATCAGGTATTATAAATTTGAATAAATAAAAGTAGTTTACCAGCTCATCCAAAAATAATTTGTACAAAGAATCCGATGAACTCAAAAAGTGGAGCCACAAAATTAAAGCACCGTTTCTTTTTGTTATTTTGTGGAATATCCGTGGATATTTCTGGCAGGCTTACATCGTTTTAGCATTTAGTGTATTACTTAAGTAAAATATCTTAGGAAATAATTTTCCACGCCTACTCAACTTGTCCAAACACAGAGTCTTTGTTGTTGCAATTTTCCTCCCGATTTTTAGGATAAATCATTTTCTATAGATTCTATGTACGGTTAAATAGCACGGGCTACGACAATACCTCAACATTATTAGATCCCCCTTCATGGCATTCCTTCCCCCTCAAGAAATAGAATGAAGATTTTATGAATATCTTTTTACATGAAACGATTCAATACCAGTTCAGTCGTATGAATTGGACCCACTCCATGACCGGAGAAACGTCTACAAACCCCTACACTGCCTCAACCGTGTTTCTTCGTTAAGAAAGTATAGTAAAAGTAAGTAAGCGTTGTTTTTTAGGCCTGGGAACAAGCTTCAGAGCTTTCAATATTTCAGAAAACTTTTATTTGACAGAAAATAAGGTTCCTCGTTTCATTTGACTTCAAAGTGGTTTCAAAGCTCTGAAGTGAAGCACGTCTTTAAATGGTCCTACATAGTGTGGATATCACAAATTCTTTCATAAAACTTCTTGTGGAAATCAGAAGAAATATTTTTAGTCCACGAACTATTGCTCGATCATTATTATTCGTTGTTTTTTATGCACTAGCACCTCCCTGTACAGAGACAGTTGAATGGAAAATATTTGTAGTATGGTAGATAAAGCCATGAAAAAATTTTGTTTTCTTTTGATTCAATATGAAATAAATATTTGCAGCAAACCTTTTAGACTTATACAGATCATCCAACCTCGTTTAAGGGCTAAATAAAAGAAGGGAACCGTTGTTTGAAATGTGTCGAAATATATGGGCATGGTTGTTATGGCTCACGTTTACCCCGATTTTATGGTTTTTACAACACATATAGTTTTGTAGCACCCATTTTTAGTTAGGCTGAAAAGTGACCGCCGTGGTGTGAAGGTAGTGTTGCCGGCCTACCACACCGAAGGTCCATGGTTCGAGCCCTGGTACAGGTAACATCAAAAGTGATTTGAAAAAAGTTTTTCAAAACGGGGTCGCCCCTCGGCAGTGGTTTGGCAAACTCTCCGAGTGTATTTCTGCCATGACAGGCTTCTCAGCAAAAATTCGTCTCCTTTGTAGATGCCGTTCGGAGTCGGCAAAAAAAAACTGTAGGTCCCACCAATTTGTAGGGAAAATTCAAATCGGCACACCACAAATTGGAAGAGAAGCTTGGCGCAAAAATCTCTTAGGAGGTTTATGATGATATACCTGTTGTATATCGCGCCATAGAGATAGAGAGAAAAGTGAAATAAATTTTTTTTAATGGACCATGAAAATAGTTTTTTTGTTTCATATTTCAAATAACTAATATGTGGTCTTCATCAGTAAAAACAAATATAAAATTTAAAACCTACACATAGAATTTTATTTAATCATGTTTGGCACTTTTGGTGCTTTAGCTTTGTCGTTCACTGTACATTTACCAAAGTGAATACATACTTCATTTCTCATGTACGTTTTGTGATACATACATGCATACATATATACTATCATATGTAGATACTTAGTTAATGTACATAGCCAACCCATAATGAGCTTTTACTTAAAATAGAATAAAATAATTTAATTTTTTCTTTCGCATGTGAAAGCAATTAAAATTTTGCAACAACTTTTCTGAAATGCTATAGAAAGAACCTCAACAAATCTTGATATCTCTTCCACATATTTTCTCAAGTTTTGCCCAAATGATGGTACTAACAAATATGCTCACAAAGCTCGCACAAATGGATATGAATTTTGAGTTTCGTCAAAAGACGCCATCGCCTCTATACCATCAAAATAGGCACTTGTACACTAATACACCGATACACCCCTACACCCATATGTGTACGCATACTAAATATGATTTATGTATATGTGTAGATTTGTATGTTAATTTTTCAGTGGTGCTCAAGGGTGCCTTGTGGAATTGCTGAGCAGCTAGAGAATTATGTTCAATTAAATAAGATGTATGTGGTTTTGAAGCAGTCAATATTTCGGAAACGAAAACTTTTTCAAGTTTAAACCTAACGCTAATGCTAAAGATTAAACCTTGACTTCCACGCTTTACATTAGAACCCATTTGACGCGAGATTTATATAATAAAATACTTACCGATTACTTGACAGTAGATACTTGGATAGTTGGAGTCTTATACCGTTGAGTGTCCTTAACTGACCCTTAGGCGTTCGATATTTCCTTCTCGAAAAACAAAAAACTCTGACAAAAAATGATGCTTGCGTTTGAAGCAGTGCGCTACTCTTATTTCTGCGCTATGCACCACTGCTCTGGGTTTTATTCGAACGCGACTGAGCACAAGGATATTACCGAAATTAATTTTTGTTTTGCCATCGCAACTTGGCTCCTTCGCTCATACTCCTATGTGCTGGCATACGAGTTTCATAATACCACCCTGCGGCATGCGTGAGTGGCACAACTTTATGTTTAGTTGCGTTCAAGTTTCGGAAACGCGTACGTATGCCTAGCAACAATGAACAGAGAAAATGAGGTATTGTTTTTCCTTCGCTGTCAACTTTTTTTTAGGTTCGTATGCCCCACACTCTATTGTGCGATACAAATACCCTGTAGGAAAAATCTCTAGTTATGAATTGGAAAGCTTTCAGTTTCGGAACTACTGCTTTTTATAGGCAATCAATTAGCGAATTTAACATGGCATTGGACTAGACTCGATAATATTCTACAATTAAGTTCTAGTTCTATTTGTGGTAAAATCTTTTCCTTCCTTTTTAAAACTTGATTCTTGCATGATTTTAAGCTGCACTGCCTTAGGTCTCAACCACTCCATAAATATAAATTTGAAGCATTGCGGTCCGACTCCATTTTTTCCTAGTTCTGAACCAGCGAAAATTTTGGGACATTTTACCTAGTTAGTCCTTTTTTTAAGAGTTCAAAAACAGACTCCGCAACCCCATTTGGAGACTAATTTATTACATGTTAATTTACATTACTATTTTATATATAATAATATTTAATTTATTTATTTACTTCATTTTATATGTTCAAACATTATTTGTTATAAATCCACAGTAGAACAGTATACGTGAAAGAAGTTAGCTTCTCGCAAAAAAATTCCGAAAATCATTCCAAAATGAGCCTGGAAAAGTCCCGAAACGGTGCAAAAAAAGTCAAGAGAACCTTTCCAAATTATTGCTAAATAGTTCTAAAACACTTTAGAAATATTTCAAAATGATCGCAAAAAAATCCCGAAAATAATTGCAAAATGATCCCGAAATGGTCCCGAAAAAGTCAAGAAAACCGTCCCAAAACTATCCCTAAAATGTCCCGAAATAGTCCCAAAACAATTCATAAATTATCCCAAAAACTGTCCCTAAATGATGCCAGGCGGGTTCCGAAACTATCTCAAAAAAGTACTAGAACAAATTTCCGAAATGATCCGACCACTGCCTCATTTTTCTAAACTCTGCTAATATATTCCAAAAAAAAAACTTCACATTTCACTTTCACAATTTTCTCTTCACAGCTCATCGTAAGTGTGCAACATAAAGATAACGTTTGAGCTATCGAATTTTCCTACAGGGTTGGCACAGTTTTAGATACATATACGTATGTTGTTGTAAAATTTTCTTTCTTAAAAGTAATGAGTAACCCCCATTACTGTAGTATTGGGCCGCTTTGACTGACTTACGTTGCCTCACCCAATACCTAAATGCGACCAAAGAAAGGAGAGCGCGTGTGTGTACTGTGTGGTACAAAAGTGGGTTCTACATCTTCTGCCACAAATGAAGAAAATACTTTGCTGCATTTGCTTAACTGTGGAACACTAACGCCGGGGTTGGGGAAAGTGGGTTATATTGAAACTGCGCAAGAAAGCAGCAAATTCTATTTAAATTGTGTACAACATTATTAGAAAGTTTTTACAAAAACACCAAAAACAATAATGCGAACAAGCATAAGGAAATTTTTAATTTGCCCCGCAGCAACACAAAGCTCCACATGTGCCACAGCGCAAAAGAAAAGCGTTACAATGTAGGTGCTGCACGAAGAGGCGGAGTGCAGGAAGCAATTTGAAATGTTTGAAGAATAGCGTCACTGGCACCGACAGCGCATGTACCCCGTCAGCTAGAGATGTTGACGACTTGTGGAATGGGAAATTTAACTGAATCTGTTGTGTTTCAAAGGAAACCCGCATAATTATTTCGACTTTGGCAAGTTCTTAGCTCTTCTGCAAAGCATTTTCATAATTCATTGCAAATATTAGTTTTCATTTAAAAATTTTTTTTCTTTGATAAATTTGAATCTGAACTTTGCAGTAAAATATTTGATGATTGTTGTGAGGTACCATTCGTATTCTTTGTATAAAAGCGCAGCCTATGTGAGTACAATAATATTATAGCATATCTAGCACAGAACTGTCCTTATGAATCATCAATCATTATAGCAAATTGTTATGAGCTCGTTGACCAATTTCAGCGTTATGAAGCTGCCGAAATGTTGGACATACTTTTTTTCGGTTCTACTGCATTTCCGTCACGTCCAAATGGGATCTACTGGTGTTTAAAGTCCTTTGGCAGATATAAATCAGGTACGCTCCACTACAAGCAACTTACCATGGCACAGATTTTGTTGGTAATTTTTAAGTTTTCATCATCCATATGAAAGATTGGAAATAGAAGAGGTAATTAGAAAACTACACCTGATATATTATTGCCGTAGTAAGAAATAAATGCTCCTATTATGAATATAAATCATAATACCCATATTCAGATATCACCAGGAAACGATTTGGGTACATTTTCAGCTCACCCCGATTGATATGACTCGATCCAAGAAAATATAAAAATAAAATATGTCAAAAAACAGGATCCACTTGAGATTTCCAAAATGTAGCTATGAGAAGATTGAGGCAAAACTTCCCTTCCAATTTATTTATCTATATGAGAAGATTTTTCATGGCAAAAATGCACTCCGAGGGTCTCCAAGTATTCATTTTTGAAAAGAACATTTTACGAACCACTTTCGATGCTACCTGTATCAACACTTGAACAAGGGCTTTTTCAGTATATTCTGGTAGCACAATACTACTTTGCCACATAGGCCATAGCAAACCCCCTAATACTCAACATATTTTTATCGGGCAACATATTTAGTGTCTAGTAGATTGAAGCAAACAAAAAAATATCTAACAAATAAAAATAAATATATATAATTTACATATAGTCTAAACCCCCTTTTATACTTGTTGGCAGATAACAACAGTTGAAGTGCCCAATGCATAAACCGGCAAGGCCCAAAAAGTGAAAATGTGGAGGAAATGCAAAAAAACATATTTAGTTTAAAATTATTCTGTAAAGGAAATTTTCGTATCTTGTGTTATTTGGGGATATCCCTGTTATACTATATTAATTTAATCAATTAAATAATTAATTAATAAACGAGTTGTGAAGATAAAAGCAATGAGGTTATGCAAACTTATTTTATTTTGAAGGGGAAGAACAAAGTAACTTATTTTTTGAGTTTGAAAATAGTATACTTTATTGAATTACTGAAAGAAATAAAAAATAAAAGGTTTAACAAAACGTTTGATACAAATTTAGTATATTTTCCACATTCATCATCACCGAGTTCTGATGCAGAAGTCTCTTCGTCGTCCTTCGTAAAGCTCTAATGGTATATTCTGATTTTCTCATAGAACCATTGGTCACACTGTGGTCCATAGTTCTTCATCAGAATCATCACGGGATCGAATTATTTTTTTAACCTTTCTTTTTTCACTTATTATTTGCGGTGTTTGGACATTTTTCCCATACAAAATGCAGTAAGTGAGAGTTAAAATAACAATAGCTACCTCTAAGGGTTAAGGTACAGCTCTTACTTTTTAAGGTTTATTTTCTGATAGACTAATAAACTTTTAGAAGGTAAGACCATAAAAAACTAAATTTTTTTTAGTCACCCTAATGTATAAACATATATAAGTCTACTAGTTAAATTTACTTTAATAACCTGTGTAATGCAACTCTTCCGCCTCTGTAAAAATTGTTGACCATCTGATCGATTTTTGTGCTCATAAAATAGAGGACCAATTCATGTTCAGAACTAGCTTATTATTAATCTATTCTTTTTAGTGTTTTTAAGATCGTGATAAACTCTCCGGCGTGGTTATGTCTATGAAGATGTCGCAAAATTTTTGTAGGGTTGGGTATTAGCGAACATCTTTCCTAACACCATTTTCATGAGCAAAGATTCAAGTAACTAAGTTAAATCAATGCGTAACTAGCAAGTTTTATGCTGCTTCTGAATCCAAGCAAAAAATACCACGAAAAATATATGGCCAAAATTTTTGTATATTTTAATTAATCGCGACAATCATTAATGGTCTGATCCTATCGTCGAACATGACAACCCTATTTGGTCTAATTATTTTGTAAGAAATTGGATAACTTTTGCAGTACTCTCGGATCCTAAGCTAGTACACCTTCCTTGCATCGATAAAGTCCTTACTATTTTGTTGAGATATGAAAGCGAATACTTAAGTACGCACATAGAAATGTACATATGTATATGTATCTTATGAAACCCAAAAATCTGCAAGTCATTTCTGAGGGGGGTAATTTAACTCAACTCTTAGTTCGTCAATAAGCAGCTGTAAAATTTTTGATAGGTCAGGAGGTAGAAATTAAAACCACAAATGTTGCTCACATCATGAAAAATTAGTATAAAACCACTTGTACTAGATGCAAGCACACGCCCACATCTGCACATGGTCAAGACGGCATACATAACTACACGCGTGTGTGCTAGGGATGCCAATCATAGGAGTTTCGGTAGCTGATTTTATAATGCCGGGTTCGAGGTGTTAGTCCAGGCGGTTGGTATTCGCTACTCTGGGAAACTATCTAACCTTAAAATATATAGCAAGCAGCAGGATTTTTAGTAGGTTTTTTATCCTTTTTTGATAATAAACCAATTTTTTTTTCAAAAATTTATAAATTTTTTTAGCATAAATTTTATAAGTTCTGGAGAACCTTTTTTATGCAGTTCTTAATTAACACAATTTTTGTCAAAACAATGTTTGGTTTAAAAGGCCGATAAATTTAAAATTAATCCTTTGAAACTTTTGTTAAGTTTAAAGTTCGTGCTTAGTCAGTTTTTGATTTAAAATATAAAATAAATTAGACGTACAGGTTTTTGTTAGCTGCTGGAAAGGCTTATGTTTCTCTTACAATAAGAAACACAGTCAACAAAAAGTGTTAAACGGAAAAGAAAAAGAACAAAGCAAAACCCATTTCAAAAAGCGGAACCGGTTCCAAACGGTTAAAAATTTTTTTTTTTTTTTTTTTTTTTTTTGCGGACACATATTTTCTTTAACAATTTCTAATTTTCATCGAAGATTGTCGAACAAGGTTAGAAAATACGCATTCAAACTTGTAAGTCAAACATTCTGAAGTGACTATTATCTTTATTGTCTTATATTAAATTTTTAACTTGTTAATTTTTTAGCGACCTATAAGTTATTGAATTTAGTGACAACCTGTTTTTCAAATTCCGATTTCTCAAAAAGCCTAAGATCAAAAACGATGAAGTATTCAAGACTGGTAGATAATTATCTACAGCATCGGCTGAATACAGGCGTCGACTACTTTGCTAATAAAAAATATGTTAATTTTTAGAATTTATTTTGGCTAAATTTTATCCTTACATGGCATGAACAATCCATGATATCTGCAGAAAAAAATTTTTAAGAAATCAGACCTATTTTGTAGCTAATAAGCTCAATACATTTTTTTGTTTACTTACAAACCTGTGTGTGTTTTTTAATTTTGAAACCGAAATCGGAACCTAAAAAAACCTAAATCGAAACCGAAACAAATGTTGAAGAACGTTTCCGGAACCGAAACGGAAAATGTTACAAAACCGAAATCGAAACGTTATACCTTGATTAAAATACTAAAAATATTGCATATCTAAAAATTAAGATAATTTTCATAAATAAATCACAGATATTTAGTTCTCAGTAATATATCTTCAGTTGCATAACTTATTCTTACTTTTCTGAAAAGACATTTATTGTAACCCATGCTACAGTTTAATAATATTTTTTTTGGAGCACGGCTAGTTTTTACTATAAATAAATACGATATCCGCCATAGTGACAAAAAAGCGCCTACATTTTCTGCATCTAAAAAAGTACGGGATCCCGTGACGCCGTGTTTAACAGTCCTAGCGTGTACGTATGAATTCATCTCCTTGACTACAAGAAGGATTTCTTTTTCAGAAAACTTTTCTTTTCTTTAAAATTTTGTGAGGATTCCCCACATTGGCTTTTCAAAGAAATTCGAACATTGCAAAATGGAATCCTTGAAAGAAGTTTGTCTTAAAGTTACAACACATGTATATATCACACACACACTCTCTCAAATATGCTTTTTCAACTTTCATCAAACATATGAATGTACCACATATGTACTACGTACATGAGTACTTGTACAGTGGTGGCCTATGTAGATGTTCATGGATGAAGGTGCTAAGTCGATAAACTCAAATTTCAGTCGAAATGATTTCAAGTGGATAATTATGCAAAATGCCGTGATATTTTGTGTAGAAGTCACACGCGTTCATTATATAATAAAATACAAAGTCAAATAGCCAATTATATTAGCCATTAACTAACAAGAATGAAGGCTGTTATATTGCAGGAACTTTGTTTTACAGAAAGAAAAGTAACCAGCGCTGCTTTTTACATGATTTAAATCTAAAATTTAAAATGTATGTATATCAATAATGATATCAGAAATGCATTTCTTCATATAAAAATTTAAAAATATGACATAATACCTTCATCCACGCATGTCATGCTATGCCCCTCAATGTGGATTTGCTTGAAATAGCGTTACGTTAGGCCATCAACTGTAAAAAGCTGGAAAACCAAACGAATTTCCAACACAAGACTGAAGCGACAGCAAAGGCATCTTTGAGTTGAACTTTCTAAGTGCTAAATATGTCTGTTTGTATGAAGCTAGAAAACTACAGCACTGCTATGATTGAAAAAGCATAATATGAAGTGGAAATAAAAAGCAATGCTCTTGACTTAAGTTAATTATGTAAAAGCCATTTTGACTTTTTATTTAGGATAGGGAGATCTGTAGCTCATCCTCATTTGATAATCTAATTCCTTAAAAGTTCGATTCTTAATGTTTTGATTAGTTGATATCAGGAATGGTGACGGTTGAGACCTTTATTAAAAAAGTTATAAATTAAAGTCAAAGGAACTTTTATTCTTGGCGTAATTTTGATATTATGCCCTCTAAAATTCGTGATTTGACTAAACGAAAAAGTTTTGTGTTTGACTGTTATAACGAAAGTGAACGTTTAGCTATTATTTTTGATTTCAAAACTAAAAATGAAATTTACTAGCTATCTTTTGACTTCTTTCAAAAATGTTAAAAAATAAAAGAAATCTTAGATAATTACTCTCCAACTCAGAGGCATTACTCAGGTGTATTGAAATATAAAATGCATACTTATGTTATTTGTATCTCTATCTGCCTTTTTGAATTGAAATCTCGAAAACAACTGATAAACTCGATCCAGGGTTGATATGAATAGATTTACTTAGTAGCCACATTTTCAGTCCTTATCAAAGGTATCGATCACGCATGTATGTTTATCGTCATACCGAATACGATACAAGTCGCAGAGTTGACGATTCCACTCCACACTTAAGGGTAGTTGTAGCAGGGCTAAAACCCAGTAAGCACACAAATCTAACAAATTGGTAATGTGTGTATAGTTACTAGCCTTTACCCACGATCATGGCCCACCATGTGCCGCTCATAATGGAAACTTTCGCTTCTTTTGAAGATGTTTCATTTCGAATCAGCCAGATCAGGGCCCTATTCTGTATTTGTATTCGAAGGGCTGTTCTATTCGAAAGCAAAAAGCTATTCTAATACACATGCTCACTCTGTAGTTCGTTCGAATTTACTTGGAAAGATATTTCATAATAGTAGGCATCACTGTTTCACAAATTTGAAACGCAATACAAAATACAAAATTACATTGCATAGATCTTAAATGCAGTATTAGACAGCTCTAATTTACAAGTCGCAGTAACGCAGATTCGCAGTTTCAAAAGTAAGTCCTCGCACAACTAATTTTAATTTTTTATTTTATTTTGAGTAAATAAAATGTTACCTTTTTTTTAATCTATATTATATATATATAAAAGAAAGTGACGTTAGTTCCAAAGGTCATAACTCAAGAACGCCTGCAACGATTTGGACGATTGGCACTAATTTAGATTGTTCTCTGGCCAAAATAGGAGAATATCCAATAAAATTTCCGAAAAATTCCTGAAAAAATAATTTTATTTTCCCATACATTTTTTATGGTGCCAATTTTTATAATTTTTTTTTTTTGTTAGAAAAGCTCAATAATGGATCGATCGATAGTGAAGTGGAATTGTGTGTGTGTGAAATAGTTACATCTGTAGGGATAGGGATAGGAATGGGGATAGGGATAGGCATAGTGATAGAGTTAATGATAGGGACAGAAAACCCCAATATTTCTAGATCCATTCAAGTAAATATCTGGGAAGGACAAAGTCTGCCGGTCCCTCTAGTTTATAAATATTTCCCATCGAAAATTTTTCTTTTGTTGAAATTTTCCAATTTTTTGCTTAACGTTCCCTAACTATTTTCTGTCAATAGCTATTGATTAACTATTTCTGTGTTAAAAATGGTTTCTTGGTGAAAAAAAAACACTAATAGTTTTATTATAATCATAAGAAATACATTTGGTTAACTTCCGTTTGCTAAATTGTTGTCGAACCTTCCAGTATTTTGGCATATGTTTTCGAAATAGTGAGTATCAAATTTACTACAGTATAGAACTCGAGCAATGAATGTGTTCTACTCGAAAATTCCTCAAAGAGTACCAATCACTCGACAGCGAACAAATTTTCTTTCGAATTGAATTACATAGTAAGCGGCCAGGTCTTCTCACCGACAAGGCTTCTGCAACATATAACAGAACAGCGCGATGACTGTTTCCTACATTGGATTCTCCTCCTCCAAGGGTTTTTCTTTGAGAGGTTATGCCCACTTTTATGATTGAATTTGTTGTACGACAATACTCGGTTTTCTGCAGCTAGCTAAGGCAAAAGCTGAAATTTGTTTACATATTTCACGCTTTTACTTACGTTGTGCCAAAAAAGTCTCAGGGAAAATACAATAATTATAACATAAATTTATAAACAATATTTTTATTTAAAAATTTAAGAAAAAATCTTGAGGTGCAAGAAAACATTTAACAAAGGTTAGGGCTCGAACTGGGAATGTCACTTTCAATTTTAAGGTTGTGAGTTCCAGCCCCAATTTATTTTTTTTTATCTAAATGTTAGTTGAGTTTTAATTTTTTTCTTAAAAAAATAAAAAACAAACTCTTTTTTTTCATTTTTATTTACAACATTTTTTTAAAATTTTCAATTTCTTGAACCTCCTTTTATAGTTTGCAACAAAACCAGGAAATATGGAAACAGCTGTTTGGTAGACTAAAGTTTAACCTTACCAGATCAAGAGCTTTGACTTTTTTAAGTTTTGTACACTTTCGTTGACCTCCAAACTGATTGATGAGGTTAAGCTTACTTTAACTAAAGAAACACCTGGGCCTAAGACTATTGAAGACAATTTTTGAATCTTTTTATCTTCCATAGTAGCTTCCATGCATGTTTAGTGAACATTGTTATTTACGAGATATTCTCGAAATCGCTAAAAATTTTAATTAAGTGCTAGTAAACGATTACAACAATTATGCAGAAAGAAAATTTTTCTTATAGTTGAAAGTGTTTCAAAGTATTTTGTTATGTGTTCTAGCACAGTGGCTAGATTTCATTAACCATACGTCAAATGTCCCAAGTTAAAAACCCACCGAATTTCATTTTTTTTAACTAAGTGTCTTCCAACAATATCAGCGATTTCAAACGAAGAAGCACATGTAAGTTAATCTTTAACAATTTTTTGACGATACGGAAAACGTGTGGAAATCTCTGGGTGGTAACCGAATATCAGCGAAAACCTGTGAAGACCTCTACAAAGTGGGAGGTTGAGGGACTCTTTGCGATATAGTCAACAGTCTTTGACTATTTTAGAAATGATCATGGCCAGCCTTCGAAAGCTTAGAATTTGTGCTCATACACCTTGAAAGTAAGCGAAAGTTGCCTTCCTCCGACTTTTTTGTCATCGCCAGTAAATAGATACTATTGACGTTGCAAGAAAATATAAACTTGACACCTTGCGCCGCTTACCAGAGGGTTCATGAATAAAGGTATAGATTCGACGTAAGGTTTGTTGCTCTATTTGTGTTATGAGTTCATTGACTGGTTTTCTCTACGCAACAATGTGCTCAGATCAGCGCTCGCCTCAAAGCTTCCCTGCAGGAAAATGTGATATATATTGCTTAGGATCTGGCTTGAATTTCCCTTCTGAAATCATGGGCCTGCCAAGGAAGCATACTCAAGTCTTAGCCAGCTTGTTAATGCTTTTTAAGACAGAGCCTGGAAAATTCCAAAACAATGCCCAAACAAAAAAAAGAAAAAAATTCTTTCTGAGGAAACATCGAACCCGGGTTTCTCCACATCACAGTCGTTTTTCTATGTACTGAGTTAACAAATTCAATGAGATCGTTCCAGCAAATGAACAACTTGAATTAAATGCAAATAATTTTAGTGTTCTAGGAAAAACTAGGTAGGCCCCTTGGAGAATAAAAGATTAATTGATCGTTAATTGGGAAACATACGCTTTCCAAGCAAAAGGCTTGGCAGGCCATAGGCAGAGTTGTCTAATTTAGAAAAATCTAGGTTTTTTACGCAAATCTGTAGCAGTTTCCTAGCGAAAAAAACTGAAGTAGTATAGTTTCACATAGAGCATATTGCGAACATTTAAAATTTCTTCTCAATCGGTAAGCCGTTTTGGAGATAATAGCGGATATGCCAAAAAAGCAAATGTAATAGGATTAGGTGGCACAACCGTACCACAAATATATTTTTTTCATTTTTGGTAAACTAAGTTTCGTTTGATACCGATACTTTCATATCTTATCTCTTAAAACAAAAATTAGATAGATGACAACCACGTAAAAGCATTATCAGGGTAGAAATTCTCAAAATGGAAAATTATGTCAGTTCGTCTCTAGGACCCTCAGGCCGTGGATTTTAGTCGTCTCTTGCGACAGACATTTTAACCCTGAAATAAAAAAAGCCGCATGTTCCGCAAATCATTTCAAACTCTTGAGCTCTCATCCTCTGGAATGTTAGTTCAACAGTCTTACCTCCGTGGCAAAAAAGCTTTTGGAACTCGAGTATCAAAGGTTCTAAAAGGAACGGAATGTTATGCGATGCACTAATGGGAAATCGCACTAGCTTCCATTTCAGGAATTGATGTCAAATCTAGGGATTTTCAAAACATAAATAAATTTCATTATTTTTAAAGATTGTTCAAAGTATTAAAAGTGCAATAATAAGTCGTGGAATAGAAGTGTACTTCAAGTAATTTTCCTTTTTCATAGCCGTCCAACTAAGGCGTTTAAGTAAACAAGATAATGAGAGGTAATTAATATTTAATGTAGTACTAAAATACTTTATTGCAACCAAAACCGCATCAATTTAGACCGAAAGTATTTTGTCCAACTGTAGTTGTTAAATGCAAGCCGCTCATTGGCTGTTGAACATGAAATTTGTACAACAACAAATTATCCCAGCACATAGCTACGTGTGCACAAACGCAAGCCAATCACAATATCGCAAAAGCTTAAAACAAATCTAGGACATCCCCTTTTGCATGCCCCGCACACTAAAACCCCCCGCAATAGGCAACAAAAGCCATAAAATCGACATAAACCAAACGAATAGAGGGCGGGCGCACATGACATGGCCCTCTGACCGTACCGAGCGACCGCAAAAACGACCCAAGAACCGAGAGAGGCGAACACTAACAACAAAAAGCCATGAGCACCTACACATTTACACGTAGGACAAACCCCGCTAGGAGCTGGGTGTGGATGGCTCAATATAGAAATGTATGCGTTTGTAGATATTCCCTTGTTTGTGTGTGCGTAAGTGTGCGACTAGCTTGTGTGACTTACTATGAACATTTGTTAGTGTTGTTGAATGTTAAAAAAGGATTCATTTCCGTCGGCAAAAGCTCGCACACGATGTGCTCGTTCTCGTACATTTTCTATTACTCGTCGTCGCAGCTTTTGCCCGTTTTTAGCATTCGTTAACGAACACAAAACTGATTAGACCTCTAAATATATGCAGAACTTTTCAAAGCACACGAAGAACGCCCCTCAACCCCCATGAAATACAAAACCTATGTGCGTTGTAGTGTGGTTAAGTTTGTGCAGGTTGGACACTAGAAATTTGTGCACGACTGCCACCGAATATAATACAAATGCAGGAGATTACGTGAACGATGT
This sequence comes from Merzomyia westermanni, assembly GCA_949987695.1. Classification (NCBI taxonomy): domain Eukaryota; kingdom Metazoa; phylum Arthropoda; class Insecta; order Diptera; family Tephritidae; genus Merzomyia; species Merzomyia westermanni. The sequence continues at coordinate 8,718,220 of OX465290.1, read as the reverse complement.
GTAGATTGAATGCAAGTTTTTCGCTTTCTAAGCGCGTCATTGGTAGCATATTTATAGGCGAAGTGCGAGTAGTTTTACATATGACTGCAAAGTAGCCATCTCATTCGACGAAAGTGATGGATATAGGCAATGTGGATGTGAGTAGAAGTGTAGGCGAAGGTACTTAGTTGTGTTTTTGGTAGCATTGAGGTTAAGTAACAATAGCTAAATTTTAGTTTTTAGGAATTTGTGCATTCAAATATATGGAAAGCTCATAAGCCTCCTGGAGATAATACGATATTAAAGTGAGGAACTTGAACTAGCTTTTAGCAATGCACTTATTTTAAAGGTTTTTATAAATACACGGATAGAAAATAGTCTAAGGAAATCTATACTTAACCTAGGCCCTGGCTAAATTCTCTCTACAAAAGACAACTCTGCCTAGGGTTTGCCAGGGCACTAGAAAGCGTATGCCTAGTTTTCTTCAGGTTACGATTTTTTTTGGCAAAATCTAGCACGGCGCTGTAAGAGACATGCCTAGTTCTTCTATGATTTTTCAATTTACTGGACAATATATTATAAAACCTGCAAAGGTCCTGTCTAGGTTTTTCTTATTTGCGCCTGATTGGGTTTCCAATCCAGGGACTGCCTAGTTTTTCCTCCAACACTATTTTTATTTTGGTTTCATTGATAGCTCAGTTACAACCCACACCTTGTCTTAAAAAGCATTAACATTTTAAAAGTAAAAACTATTGAGGCCCTGAGCAAAATTTATTACATTTTCAACCCGGGAAGTTTTTTTCTTGTTTGCTTTCTTTAGTCCTCTAGATGCACCATCGAACTATTTGCCAGCTTTCAGGTCTCGAAACACAAAGCGCGATTTTTTCAGAGAGCTTCTAATATTTGCCAAGGAGAAAACAAAATTCGATTTCATGGATCCTGGTCCTTTGAAGAGGTCTTCAATATGATATAGTCCTTCGATTTGGTCGAGCAATCTTTTGGTATTTTGTATATCTGAAGTACTACTTGACTTGACACCTCAATCTTAACTTAGCTAATCGAAATGTAAGGTTTTTGAATATTTGAAAAAAAAAACTGAATATTATTTCTTCTTCTTTCTCCCGAAACTTGCTATGAAGCGAAAAAGTTCTATTCTACCATAATTTCTATAAACTAAATTCTGTTTTCATCGCCTTTAGTAGGGTAAAAAAGTCTGATGTACAGAGCTGAGAACCAAATTAAATGCTGCGAAAGAACCATCCTAGCTTGGTTAAGGAGGAAGGAATTAGTATTTGTTGTCATCAAATAAATTACGGGTGCACTTGAACCTTGCTAGCCTGATAACTGTGATAGGTTAGGTTAGGTTAAGGTGGAAGCCCCTCTGCACAGTTAGGCCGAATGGGTTATGTGATTAAATAATTTCTCCTTTATACGTTCAGGAAGTTAAACCAACAAGCGCAAAATGTCTTCGATTTCAGGAGAGCTTAGTGCTAAAGAAGCACTTGTTAACACACTACATACGTGTAATAGCGACCTCTGGATAACTGCAGAGCAAGTGTTCGACACTTTCTTTCCCTCGTCCTTATAGCTGCAACAGAAGTTCTTCGATGCGACCCCCATGCGCTCACCATGTATCCCCATCAGATAGTGTCCCGCGAATACCCTAATAAGGGTATCTAGGGAGGGCCCCTTAAGCTTGAGTATAGACTCTTTACGTGTCCCACTGATGCTCTTTCCTTACTTCACCTCCGATTGTTTTGTGGCCTTTCTTGCTATCTCATCAACAGAGCAGTTTCCGGATACGCCACTGTGGCGTGGAATCCAGATCACTGCTGAAGAGCATATCGAAGAAAGTTCATTGCCTGCAGCCGAGTACTATTTTTGATGTTACTGGCCTAAAGAGCTTTGATCGCTTCTTGGCTGTCGTTGTTGTTATTGTTTTTAGCAACTAAAATACTCCTCGAAGTTTTATCCTTTACCGTTCGTGGACGTAAATCACCTCATAAAACAGGCATACCTGCCTTGGGCATATTCTAAACCCTTAACCCGCAGCGGTGCTTCTTGACTGTCGCAGTATATTGACACGGATATGCAGTTTTTGGAGAGCAATTAGCGCGCAGGCTCCTATATGGCTGTAAGTTCAGTTCGGAATACGCTGCAGTGGCTCGGTATCATATTGCTCAACGAGAGCGATAGATCTTCAGATTAGAAGCCGATTCCCATTCCCACCTTGCCGTTAAGTTTAGAACCACCCGTGAAGATGGTTTTGGCTCTAGAATTTACACGTCCTCCTACTCGTGCCTCTCAGGAATTTTTATGGAGAAGTTATTGTCCTCAGAGAAGGTCAGTGTAGTGTAGTCTGCTACCTGCAGATTTCTGGGTATGGTCTGCAGGTTGCTTGCGTGTAAGAATTTGTTATCGCTCCAACGCTAAACAGCGTTCAGTCGGACTGCACTATAGCTTGCTTAGAGCTTTCCGTACAGCTCAACCCGGTCATTCCGGTACACAGAAATGGCTATTGTGGGAATGTCGCAGGAGAGAGATGGTTTGGTTTGTCCCGGTATTCCAAATAGGTAAAAGTTTTTGCCAAAAATAGACACTGATCAAATTTCTTGTTATTTTATTTGTTTTCTAATATTTTCTGAACTCGTTTTTACCTAACAAAAAAACTACATGCAAGTAGCCACTCCTTCCATAGCTAACCCCTAGTGATACACACACACCCACCCTTACATGCATCAACCTGCATCAACACATTAAAATTCGTATCACTAACATGTGTGACATAATGTAATCATAAAAAGGAGATAAATATTAAATTTTTTGTTTAGCCCCAAACTGACATAAAAGCAAAATGCTTCATTCTATTAAATATTTTTATTACAAATTTGTAATTTACAATTTGCATTTTTGTTTTACGAGGAAACCAAACCAAACGCAAACCCCAACATTTGCCCTAAAGGCGACTTTGCGCATTCGCATTCATAAAATTGTGATAGAATGTAATTTTGAAATCATAAAAATATAATATTTTACCGATTACGCTAACGTAACGAGATCTTTTCGAGTCGAGTAAAAGTCGTAAAGGAGCGCATATAATTTCTTTCTAATACGCGAAATATGCCCTTTAAACAACAACAAAACACTAAGCGACAAAACACTGCGCTGTTTGAAAGGAGGGCAAACGAAATTAGGTAGCGGCCATAAAATTGAACCAAAGATATGAAATTGGTTAGCGTTGTTGGCGTTTTTGTTGCTGATGGATTTGAAACTTGGGTACTTGCTGTGTATTGCAGCCACAGCCAGATGAATAAGTTTTCAATTCTATGCGAACATTGCTGCTACCTTTGTTCCGCACACGAATTGGTTATCAAAAATGTTACTCATACGCCATGGCGCACAGTGGAGCAATGACAAGCAGTTGAATGGAAAATTAAAAAGTAAAAATGCGATCTGATATAGGTGAAATATCAGTACAATTATTAAGGACAGCGGAAATATGAATTCTTTTACACCTTGAGGAGCCCAAAATATGTGTCAAGCCGTTTTGGAGATAATAGCGTATATGCAAAATAAATATAATGGGGTTAGATGGCAACCCTAGGTAATAATTCTACCAACAGATATCTCCGTTGAAATACGTTGAAAAATACCTTTCATTTGATATTCGTGGCATATTTAATTTATATTTAAAACTTGTTAAATAGGTGGCCGCCCTGTAAAGACTTACCAGCCGAAAAAGCAAAGTAGGATAGTTTTAAGTGTTAAGTACGTAAGTGTATATTCCAAATATTAAAAATTTCTTCTCAATGTGTCAAGCCGTTTTGGAGATAAAGCGGACATGCAAAATAAAAATAATGGCATTAGGTAGCAACCCTAAAAATTTTTTTTTAAATATGACCTAAGATGCCTTTCATTTGATACCCACATTGGCATATCTAACTAATATTTTAAAAATTTCTAAAAAAATAAATATAATAGAACTAGGTGGCAAACAAACATAGGTAGTAAGTAGTTCTACCTCTTGAAATAACTTTTGCTTGATATCCATATTGGCATATCTTATTCATATTTTAATTTTTTTTTCGAGCTGGCAACCCTGTAACAGCTTCCTTTCGAATAAATCTAAGTAGGCTAGCTTTAAACATTGCATATTGCGAATATTTAAAATTTCTTCTCAATGGGAGAGCTGTTTTCCAGAAAATTGCGGAAATGCAAAAAAAAAAAATATAATAGGATTAGATGGCAACCCTTACAAAATTTTTTTTTTAATTTGAAATAAAATAAGTTTCTTTTGACACCGATATTTACATATCTTATTTCTTAAATAAAAAATTTTATAGATGGCATCCCCATAAAGGCATTTCGATTGGCAACACCCAAGTAGAAAATCTTAAAATGTAAAATTTCATCGAAATCGTCGCAGCGGTTTCACTTTAAGTTCTAAGTTATCAAGTCAATCCTAAAAATCGAAACTAGCCATTATAGACCTATTAAAATAAATGATAAGGGCTGGAAATTTTGAGGGACTTTTTCAGTATTAAAAAAATAATAATATAATTTTCAAAACAAACAAAATTTTTGGCCCCGTCTAATACACACCCGGATTTGATTACCCGCTATTTTTTTAACTCCATTACAATTTGTATTCCTATTTTTCTTATTTTCCCTTTGTCTTTCTCAAATCCCATTAATTTACTCCCTCCTCTGCGATTTTTTTCCTTTTCTCCTCTTCTATTCCCATTGCTACGCATCTTGTTTCTTCTCCTGCTCTCACAATGTCCCTTATTTTTCCTTTCCTCTTCGTGTTCCTCTTTTTCTCCCTTGCCCTCTTCCTCCCACACTTACCTATCACGCATTTACTTCTTTATATAAGGTATATCTTAATCGGAAATTATACAGGAAGGTACCACTGGATATATGACGCATATTGCTAGTCGGAACTATATAAATATATACGGAGTTACGAAAAATAGAAACTAAATATTTCACAGAGGTCTTTTACGGCCCACTTTTCCAAAACTATATCCACTAATCCCAATAACCCACTGTCAAAATTTCATAAAAATCTATTCACTACTATTTACGTCTGTAAAAGACATGCAACCACACATACACACATTCACTTATATTTCTAAAATTGTGTGTCATTCGCCCCACTGTTCGATATATAAAATAACACTCGAAAAAGAGAATGCATGCGGTGGAAAAAAAACTATGCAAGGAGTAGGCCAAGGCAATTTTAATAACATGCCATCAAAATTTTCTCATACATTCGCCTATAAAAATGCTATTATTTACTGTTGACATCCGGAGTGAGATATGAAGCAGCCTACTGAATATGTCAGGTTGAATGTGTAGCCTGCGCTGCTGCTTTTCTTGATATGCAATTACTTTCCTAGGTTCTATCGGTATTCTCACATAAGGGAAATGCAATAACGCTTTCGTCCCAGTAGATGTCGAATGAATGAGAGCATGAAATATGTTTTGTTGTATAAAATATTGCCAACACAAAGATTGTGTTAAAACAAGTGGCCAGCTGCTGCTGACCGCAATCTTCTATCTTCAATCAAGCAATCAAATGAATTCAATGCATGTTGCATACACAAGCGCATGTGGACAGAAAATCACCCCACCCTCCCATTTTATTGCCGATTATTTAAGATAGGTGAAGCGAATGACAAATAACATTTTTTAAGAGCTATTTATTGTATTAAATACAAATGGCTTTACCTTTTTCTGATTGTCAAGCGTTGTTCAATGGCGGACATTTGTTTTAAGAAGGAGATACAACAGGGTATACGTAGGCCTACTAAAATTATCACGATATCTTGGTTAGAAAATAAAAGCAGATGGTGAAATAAATAAGAAAGGTTGTAGACAATTTTAATGGGGAACAATTATGTGGATATAGGAACTTCCTTTAATAACAAAAATGGTTTGAATTAGAAGATCGCTTTTCCGATTTTTTTTATATTTTGACCGCGGTCGATTCAAGTGAAGTTCAAAACCTGAAAGTAGCTGTAAGAAATCCTAAAAACAACGAGTGATGTTTGGAGTGAGACCAAGAGCAAATAGCCCTAGACAGTAAAATTTGCCAATGCCCTGAGTGATAGCTAGGAAGCTGCCCCTTTGCAAGAAATCCCTAAGAGTACAGCACAGTCATACTTCGCCACATAGCTTATTTTTCCTACAATGGTTTTCCTATGAATGTACATAGTTGGTTCCATCAGATTTCTATTGCGATGATTTAATATTCTGTAATGTGAATTTTCGGAATCAAGCCCAGCTGTTAAGTGAATGATTTTTTTAACCTCGTTGAAACTTTAGGTCGAGGATTTTGGTCGTCTCTCACAACAGGTTTACCTCCTACTCAAAAGTGGCGGCACGGAAAGAGCCTTGGTGTAAATACCGCAAAAGTTAGCATCAAAGGTGAATGCAAAAAGTATGTTCGAAACGTGGTCGACACTCGGCAGTGGTTGGCTTCCCTCAGAGTGTTGCTCAAAAATGTCATTTGACGAAACATTCATGGGCTAATTTTCATATTCGTTTGATTCCGGGCAAAGTCTGTGCCATCAAAAGCGAGCGCCCTAAAGTACCCGGTTAAAAATTTGAGCCTAAATTTCCAGCCATTCCCCGGTTTAAGCAATTTTTTAAACTTTTTGTAATATATTCTAAACCTTCCAATTACCTACACCAATTTTTAATTTCATGCTTTAGGTTTAAAACTAAACTAAAAAAAGTCTAAAATTAAAAAAAATGTTTTCATTTATTTCTGAAAGCTTTTTCAAGTCACTGAATTTTTCTCTAAACAGTGGGTAGAGCAGACAACGGTGATGCGGGGAGTGTCTGTTCGAATACTGCAACCCATACAAATGTGTTCATGTTTTTTAACGAATACTGCAACCCATACAAATGTGTTCATGTTTTTTAACTGTTAAGATATTTCTGATTTAAAATTGAAACTCTTTTCTTAATGCTCACTTTCTGGAAACCTGGCATAATTTAAATTTTAAACCAAATTTGGTTTGTACATTTACATACGTATGTAGCCCAAAAATTTTTAAAATTTAGGCTACAATTTTGAGCAGTGTAAAATTCGCTTTTGTTTTCTTGGCGTTTTGCTTTTAAACGACATATCTTTTCCTATTTTAGTAATTCACAGAACAGAAAAAAACGCTCCTTTTAATCATTCTGTTTTTTTTTTTTTGGTTAATTTAAATTTGTTCATCGAAAGTCTAATATACTCCCTCTAACACCTAAAAGTTTCGTTCAAATCGACCAATGGGCTCAAGAGTTACAGGTGTTTGCTTTTCACATCACTATAACTTTGATAAAAAAAAAAAAAAAAATGTGAAATGGCGAAAGATTGGGCGAGACCATGACTACTTCTTGAAAGTGCACATATACTTCCTTGAAAAACTCGTTATTTTTTTTAATATACAGGTTGTTGGCTCTTTGCCCATATAAATGCCAAATTTGATTATCCTGCTAAATCAACGGATTTTGATTTTGGGTTTCTCAAAATTTCTTATGCAAAATTGTTAATGGGGTTCATTAACATCGAAATAATGTAAGTGAAGATCAAATCCGCTTAAAGATTTGTGAAGTTTTTTAGCTTCAGATTAGAAAGCAGTGACTATTTGTACTTGCCCATACAAAAAGCATCTATGAATTATAAGAATATAAAAATAGCAAAAATTTTTTATATTTTTGGATTCCTCAACATGATTCATCAACTATCTTAAAATTAGTTTTTTAGTAGCTAGTTACTTTTAACGATTCCTACAAAGTAATTAGTTAGAAGTCAGATTTATTTATCAATTGATAGTTTTTACAAGTTTTGCCACTTATTTAGACCTTAAGGGTGATATGACAGTACGGTTATTAAATGAAAAGTAATTTATGTCGTACTTTCAGAAAATGCTTCGAAGCAGGTTTATACACTGGGTTAGTCCCATACTAAATCAAGTAAGGAAGCCTAAGTTCTGGTGGAATCGAACAATAAATTTTCAGCTGTGTAAAAGCGGTCATGGTAAATTGATATATTGTTGTGGATTTATGACCTGTAGAGGTTTTAAGCTTTTTCTACTGCCGTGTGGGCACTCTAATAAATAAAACTTAATGTGTGGCTGTGTGACTGGCGTCCAAAGTACTCAACCGCTCTTTATGAAATTTTTTGGTTCACTGGTTACAGCATAATCTATATATAATTTTTAAAAAGTGAGCGGTGCCACTTCCCTATGCTGCATAGAATTACAATTCGTCCAAACTCTGAACGTATTTAATCTAAGTTAATGATATTTGGATATATGTGTCCTTTAATAAATATTTGCACAATTTTAAAAAAGCGGGCGGTGGATATTTATGATACTTTCACAGTGGCGTCAGTGGGCCTCTGAGTGCGAGTTGGATTTAAGCATAACTACGAATTCTTTTGATGCCAGATAATGGTATTTTATATAAACGTGTCCCATATATTAAAAAAAAAAAAACTTTGGAAAAAGTGAGCGGTACTAAATATTCTATTATCTGTGGGTGCGGTGCGACGCACATTTCCCAAATTAAAAAATATTAGTAGTAATAAAATCATCAGGTCATTGTAACTACCAAATTCTAGCACCATATTTGCGTCAGTGAAGGAGATATGGCATGTTCTGTTTTGATATCTCCCTCTTAGAAAACTTGAGAACAAAAGTGGGAGTAGTCGTCCACCGATTTTTGCTTATTTTATGTAGGTGGTGTAACGCCCAATTTTCAAAATTTATGCAAAAATCTTATAAAAAAAAAGAAAAATGATGAAACTACCCAGTTATATCATTCTACTTGTATCCGTCAATAAGATATGGGCAGTTCAGTATTTCTACGTCCATTTCCCATAACTTTTATGAAAAAATAGGCGTGGTCGAAAAGCGATTGCTCTTATTTTCTATGGGTGTATGTACCATAACCATAGAATACCTCCTATCAAATTTCGTTACTCTTGTTTAAAAGTTGGTACACTCATATGTGGGCGATGCCACGCCCATTTTAAAAATTTTGTAAAATCTTCAATAGCACTACCGACTAAATAGATTTGGCAAATTTCATTACTGTAGCTGCCTTTTTTTATTGAATTATCTCATTTTAAACATTTTAGAAATTTCCGATATCGAAAAAAGGGGCGTGGTTATTGTTCGATTTAGCCCATTTTAAATAGCTACCTTGCTTGGCCAAATATTAAAATTTTTACTCAAGTTATCGTGTCCACGGACGGACGGACAGACGGACGGATATGTCTTAATGGATTCCTCTGATCATTCTAAGAACTTTGATATATAGAACTCTATATCTATTTTCTTTATTTGGTACTGTTACAAACCACCGTTTTAAGGACAAAACTATAATACCATGATGTGTACTAGTACACACTGGGTAAAAAAAAAGTTGCAAAGTTGTAAGTTTGAAGCTTGTATTGAGACGGTTTGGAACATTTTTTTTTAGAACCTTCCGATTTTGAAAACTGATATGTCAAATAGATGGAAATATTCTAAATATTTTTCTAATGTTCTTTTGAGCTCTGAAGTGGTTTCCTATAGTTTCGTCAGCTAACCGAGCTGTTCGTCCTTAAAACATCCTTTTTGTTTCACCAAACGAAAGCGTTTTAAAATTCAAGACACTGTTGCCTTTGAACTATTTGTCTAAGTATGTGAACAAAGAAGGTTTTCTAAAAATCAAAGCAGAGACATTTGTTTCCGGAACCATCTCAGCATAAGCTTCAAATACAGCAGCGGTTTTGCAACTTTTTTTTCGACCCGATCTACAGGTTTACCACAGAGGGCTGGCACATAATACTAATACGAGTAATATATTTATTTTTTTTTGTATAACGGCTATAATCGCGAACAACTCTTAGACGCATTTTGAGGAATTTTGTAGATATGGTACATTATGCTACATTTCAAGCTATTTTACTTAAGTGTTGGCACTTAGGAAGTTCTTTACTGATACGCAGCTAGTTCAAACAAACCAGATTTTACATCACCCTTAAAATTGCCGGTCGTAGATATACTGATGCATAAACCTGGTCAATACCTATTTTGAAAAATTCCTGCCTTTACAAAAGCCAATATGCTAACAATATTTTGATGCTATATAGGCCTGGGGAAACTGGGTATAATGCGCACATCAAATAAACTTTTTCGGTAAGTTTCTTCAAGCTCAACGCATACTAGCAAAATACACTTCAGCCAGCTGAAATGAGTGGACAGGTGAATGTTATTGCATTTCCGGTCATTAAGGAGTCATAAAATTATCTTATAATTTAATTTTTTTTTTTATTATTTAAATTGCTGCTGAAAAAATATTTATTTATGTTTTTGGCATTACTTTTGCCAAACAGGCCAACAGAAGTAAAAATATGAGCACATGCAGGTAAAAACCATAAAAATGTTAAACTCACGTTGAGACACATTATTGCTGGCCATTGTATCAGTTGGACCACATTCAGCGCACCTCACCGCCGCAGTTCTAGTTTTTTGTTTGTTTTTTCTTTATCAAATTAAAATGCACAAATTTTATGATGCAACACATTACGTTACTGTTGATGTTAAAGAAATATGTATCTCTCTATTTATGTATCAAGAAACTGGAGTTGGGGGGTGGACGTAACTTTCCACGGTTTTACTGTTTTGCCAACAGCAATATCTTCTACAACAACAACTGCCGTAACTTGAGTATTCTAAAGCCAAGAGCTGCTGGAAATTTAAGGCAAAGAAGGGCAAACATTATTGCTTTTCTGCAACTTTTTCTTTATGGTTATTATTTTCAAGTTAAATATGTAATATAAAGCAATAAAAATATCTCATTTACTGCATGCGACCAACAGTTGCGGTACGATCAAAGGCGTTGGCATAGAAAAACGTTCTTCAGTTTTTGTCTATTTACACTGGAGAAGATTTTTGCAATGGCATCAGAATGAAAGGAAGTTTGTTTATGAAAACATAAAATGGCATGAAGTCGCGCTTTATTCTACAGCAACTACGTAGTGTCAGAATAACTTTGTACCTCAGTGGTTAATACAATATTAAATATTAGCTAATCAATGCTAATGTTTTAAAAAAATGCATAGTATAAAGTTTACAGTTTCATCGATTTTTAAGAGAAAAAAGCAGTTTCCGAAGAAATTGTAAGTTCCTTGAAAAACTATTTTCCTTTGAGTTTAAAGACTTCCATTTAATGATAGAATAAGGGACTGGTACATTGTTTGTATTTATTCTAATATGGTATTGTCCAATAAGTTGATCTAATAAGTCGACTCGGCCCATATGTATGTTGAACTTCCTGATAATTACTGGATGGATTATTTAAATTTTTTCTTTAATCTTTCCATCCCATCTTATTGTTGCTAAAGGGTACTATGGGATAAGGAAACACACGATGTATCGTACAATAGAACACTACTTACTTCAACTGCACAAATAGCTTCAAAATACTCATCACAAAATGCCCGACTTACATTTCTCTTCTGAGGCTCCGCATAGAAAGAAAGTTGTATGTTTAGAATGCGATTTCGATGTATTATAGCCCCCTAAGTACAAAAACACGCAAAATTTAAAATTCTGTGAATATATTTTTTTTTTCTTTTTCTATAATCACGAATTTTCACAGAGGTCTTTCCATTTATTTTATCATATCTTGGAAATTACTTATCTAAATTCGTTGAGAGAAACACCAGTGGATTCACCGCAAAATTTTCTTCAAGCCTTGATAAGAAAATTTTTTTATATGATCGACGGTTGTGAAGTTATTCACATAAAAATATAAAAACAAATTAATTTTTTTGCAAAATCGAACATTTTTTTATTTTTCAAAAATTCATAAAAAATTGAAGGTTTTAAAAACTTACCATTTTTATTTCACGGTCTTAAAACTGTAAACATTATAAATAATTGAAACCTTATTTCGTGAAAATACATGAATAAATGTTGGTTTCATTGACAATAATTATTGTTTTTGACAAACAAATTATTTAGGTATGACATTTTGCGCAACTTTGTCTTTTTAAATCTTACTACGGGCATCGCCAGAAATGAGAAAACTCCATAATGACACTCAAGAAATTTTTCCCCGTCTATTTTTCTTAAGGCAAAACACAGATCATAAGAAAAAATGCCTCATGCTCTATGGAAAATTTAAGTTGCCAACGTGGGTTTTCGTGACTATTTAAAGTAATTCATTTAGTTCATTCAATGTTATTTAACTAGCATTCCTGATCGCGAAAAGTCAAGTTGTCAACAACAGCAAAAAACTATTAATTGGTTAGTGAATTTTAAAAAAATGAAAAATAACAGTAGAAAATTTGTCTGCAAAAATTACCCGAATATGTATATTTTGTTATGTATGTGGTCTTTACACTACAGAAAAAGGGCGGAGAAATTTCACTATTTCACTACAAAATTCAAATAAGGATTATTTTAAAATAGATGTTGAGAATTTGAGCCAATATTGGACGCCAAATTCATATTGTGATAACTGTATATATATTTTAAAGAAAGGAAAACCTTACCCTCAGTAAGTAACAATTACATTTATTAATTAAAATAATTAATTTTTAAATATTTCAAGTACTAAATTTTGTAGAATTTCTTTAATAAAGGTATCTTAAATAGCTAAATAAACAAAAATATTAAAAATACGTATTTTCCCTTTATTCACTTAATTGTTAATAATATTACCGTTTATTCATGGTTTTTCATGAAATAAAGCTTGCCTTATTTGGAATATTCACAGTTTTACGACCATCTAATAAAAGTTGTAAGTTTTTGTCTTTTTCGGTTTTTTACGAATCAAAGAAGAAAAAAAATGGAAATTTTTAATACAAAAAATCGATTTTTTTATAATGCGATGCAAATAACTCTGAAACCAATAAGTTTTTAAAAAAAGGTAATTTCATTTGCTATTATATGCTGATTTCTCCAACAAAATCGGACAATCCGTTCCAGAGATATGATAAAATCAATGGATCTCCCTTTTCAAAAAAGGCAAATTTTAGAAAACAAAAAAATAAAAAAAAACGTATCCAGAATTTTAAATTTCGACCATTTTTATAATTAGTGCACTATAGAAAATAAAAAAAAAATAGAGTGGTAATCCAGGGTAATGCAAAAAGTTTAATTTTGTAGAGCAGTGTAATCTTATAACGACGTTAGAAGCAGCTCCATGCTCAAGATACTCAGGAAATATTTGATTGTCTCCAGCGACACAATACAGTTCGAAGCTGTAAGAAAAACCTCCATAGTCACAAAGAACAAATAACTTCGATCGTAACTTATAAGGGTTTGCCGACAAATACTGCCTAAAAGCCTGTTACACGATATGTTTTTTTCACATGATCTGCCACTTTTTCTATACTCATGTAATGTTGTATACCCCCAAGAGTTCAATTGATTTGCTACAGTAAATAAACAAATCCAAAAAATTAAAATTAACAAATGGGAACATACTCGTATATGATTCTAATTGTGTGTCAGACAAAAAGAGAAACGTTTATATTTTGTATGTGCATTTTTCTGACTTGTATAAAAGGAAATTGTAAGTTGCGTTTACACGTTATGTTGGTTTTCATACGTTAAATGTGGCATATACACATGAAAAAAACATATCGCGTAAAATGCCTTTTAAAGAGGCAGTGGAAAAGGCCCAAAACGTTATTTGAAATGTTGAGTAAGATGTCTTGCTTCGTACAACAGGTCATATCCAGGTTCACGACAATGAATTGCCATTAAAGTGAGGTTTTGAAAGAAGCTAAAAGCACTGCCCCCAATATGAGCTAGAAATTGGCAACCGGAAGACTGATATTCCCAAAAATTTCCGAAGTTCCACTTCGTCTATTTTGAATTTTGTAGAAATATCATTTCGGGCTCCATAAATATTCATCTGAGTAGCTAAAGTTTTGCATGAAGAGCCTGTATTGAAGAATCTGAATACAAAACATTTAATACACATACCGTAAAAAAATTATCTGAAAGAAAATTCTGAGAAAATCTGTAATAACATTGTCATCCCGAAAAACGAGCTCTTTAAATTCCTTTCATGGCCGGTCACTTCGAATTTATTTAGGAATTTTACTAATAATACCTCTAGGTGGCTTATTGGCGCCATCGTCGTCATATTCAAGCTCTGAGACACACACTCGTGCTCCGAAGAGTCATAATCAGAAGGTAATTGCTCAAAAACAAATTACAACTTAATCATTTGATAAGTTTTTGTTGTTGGATCAGAACACTTCTAATAGTTAATAATAGTTAAATGAAAAGTTAGAGTAATCGTGAAATTGGATATTGAGCTTTTTGTAAAGTGTACGAAAATAAATTAGTCCGCCTCAAGGTGGGCTCATTTTAATTTCATTTACTCACCTCCCTGCTTTTTTTATCACCAAAAATGCTTAGAATGTTTATTTGTAATATTTTTGGTTTGACTCTTTTTTAATAAAAAAATAATTAAAATCTCTAAAATCGAACGAATGAAGTAAAACCAATTACATATAAATGAAGTTTGAGATATTTTGTACAGTTCTGTATAATATAATATATGTAATATAACTTCGTAAAGCCCGTCTATACGCTATATGGTTAATTAGACTCCATTACTTCTTGAATACCAGTACCAAAGTGGATTTTGCAGGTACCGAAAAAGTTCAACGAATTACCTGATCGGCTTCGTCGATATGGGCTTTCCCAGGTAAACGGCGGTCAGAAACTTTCCCGCTAACAGCTTGCCTGTTACGCGTTGATAGTTTAAAAAAAAATTTTCCGCAAGCTTTTATCTTATCTGAAATATATTTTATATCGCTTGTAGTTTCTAGAATACATTTTTATTTTTTTTGATCTCCAGGCTGAAAGCTAAAAAAATGTTTAATCATTTTCAAAATAAATTCCAAAAAAAGATACCAAATTGTAGTTTTCTAAAAAAGAATTAAAAAATCTGAACAAAAGTTTACTTTTTCTGAAATACATTTTAACTTTTCTAAAATAAAGATGATATTTTCTGAAAGACAAATGAAAAAGGTGAACTTACTTCGCTCTGCTCTAGACCGGGAAACATGAAACCATCATAATATTAAATATTACTTTTCATTTTATTTTACGATACTAAAAAAGCGTTATAACCAAATATTATGCAAACCGCCTCCGACCACCCAACTACCTACCACATGCGTACATACATAGTGCTTTACTTACATTTTGCGACTTTTGTGGTGCTCTACTTATCGCTCTGCCGCTGTCGAAAAATCTTTAGCAATAAAATTCCTATATAAACTCATAAAAATTGTATGCATATTAAAAACTGTGTGTTTTGTTTTAGGATACAAAATATTAAAAAACATATACAAACTAAGGACATGTGTACCTAAGCACATAGCCACACATACGTACATGCAACGCTGCATACTCAAACGAAAATAAAACACAAATAACTAGGCAGTTACGTGCCACCGCAAAGCATAGAGCGCGCTTCCTGGCCAATTCTCATACATCAAACGTAGCCGAGCAAGGGCTAGTGTTGCTTTTGTTGATTCTTTAAAGACGTTCCAGTTGGAGGTTATGACTTGGCAGATGTGCTGCATGCATACACAATCAAACACATTCGCGAGCCTAAATAAATGCGTTTTGAATTAGTATTCGCCTTTCGCCGCCTGCGCCCACTCGCTACCACTTTTATGTTTTTGTTTATATAAAATCTGCAATAAAAAACCAAAAAAGAAAAAAAACTGTGTAACTTGCTCGAAATGGCAAAACTAATTCCTCTAAACATATGCGCGTGACATTTTTTATGGCCAGGCAACAAATGTGCTCCAAAGTACGAAATATGAGGGTGGCAAAAATGTTGGTTGCGTGGCTGATGGAGCTGCGTACTCGAGGGGTTTGTGATAACTTCTAATGTATTAAATGTGTATTATTATATTTTGCTAACATAAAACCATATTCGATGCAAATGAGGATTTACTTTGATTTGAATGCTTTTACCCAAGAAGATCTAAAGAGGATATTTTTCCAAATCGGAATACTGTCACTGAAACCCTTTTTATAGCAATTTCGAACGGTGCTGTAGAGCAAATTGTTCAGGGAAAACTTTACCCACTTTCTCGAAACAATTTGTTAGTGTTTTTATATCGTCGGTAAATAGATTACAAATTTTTTTTAATGAATCCCGGCAGGTCCATGTATGTAAAAATGCTTGCATACTTAAGAGGTTTAGAATATGCCCGAGGTAGTCAAACTGGTCGTAAGACGCGACTAAAATGAACAAAGGTAATAACGTACCTTCGGTGAGTGTTTTTGTACAAATAATAAACGCAACATGATCATAAACGCAACATGATCATAAACGCAGAACTGTAACCTAAACTCGATATAGTGAAACAAAACTAGTAACGCTATTTGGGTAACGAAACTGTAACGAAACGTTCAGGTATAGGAGTAGAACTTGTAACTAAGCCAAGGTAAGATTTGAGCATGAATGATCATTACTAGTATTGCTTACGTAGATAAGATTTGGAGACAGTTTTCGCGCACAAGAGTAACGTTACTTGTTTCGTTTCTGTGCAGAAAAGTTTCATTACGATGTCGGTACTCAGGTATCGTTCGGATATCGTTTCGTTACGTAGTGTTCTCTAACAGCTTAAGGTCCGTGTGGTGTCTGTTTTGTAGAGTTTTGTTGCTCTCCTGTTACTTATTGGGAACTAAGCCGAGCATACCTTTTCTATTTATGCATCAATATTACTTTGTTACTCGTAACAAACGAAGCAGTAACGAAGTTTCGTTTCTGTGCGAGGTTTCGCTACAAGTCTCTGTTATAAATTTTATGCAAAATTCTAGGAAGTACATGACCTTCTAGGAAATATACCACGTGTTCTGTGGCTCATGTGAAGGCTCTTCAATTTTACTATGGTCCACATTATCGCATAGTGTGGTGTTACGTTAATTATTGTGGCAAATATTTAAAAAAATGTTTTATCATGAAAAGTGATTGCTTAATTTTATTATGATTATTTCAGCATCAGACAAAAATTATATATAATTCTTCATTAAAATATATGCCACAAAATCAATGGTGAAATTTGTAAAATTAGACAAAATTACGTCACTGATATATAAATTCTCAACCCTTTACCCGAAAAACAATATTTGATAATAAAAAATAATAATAAAAACTTTACAAAACTTGAAGTGTTATCAACACTTGGCTTACTAAGAACGAGTAATCTGCTACTCCTACCAACACCAGTGTTGTTCTGTGCACCAATCGTATCGAGGAGCTCCTTTTACCAACATTTGAGGGATCACAATGCAGGTATCTTCCGAAGTTCTGGAAGTCTTTTCTAAAGTATGGTATCTGTCTCCTACAATGATATTTTGAATCTTTACCTCTTTGTAACACCTATTTTCAACACGAAGCATATGTTTACCTTCTCCATAGTGCAAACTCTTCTAACATCAACTTTATTCTGGTCCAACCCTATTGAAACTGCTTGGAATAGTGGAGAATATTCCAATTCAAAAGCGTGGAAAATCAGCCTGGAGAACGGCAAATAATGATTACTTTGCGCTATTGCGGGAACTTTCCCTTAAACGAATTAAGGTTTATTTTACTTTTTACTTACAGTGCCTTTATATATAGGGTTGCCCTTAAGGTGCTTTAACAGGAAGTGATGTGTGGTGAATATTGCTGGGGCCTACTGTAATTCGTGAATTTTTAATGACATGCTGACCTGCACAATAATTTAATCCCAATACTAGGCCCGAACTCACACATTTCAGAATCTCTTCTAATGGTTTCAAAACTTATCGGGTGCCTGGCGCTGGGATAATCGGTAAAGAGAATCACGTTTCTTCTTCACTGTTTCAGTCTTGCACGCTGTAGGCCATTGCCTATGTTGCCGAGAACACATGGATAGGCAGGATTTTATGCATTTTCAGTGAAAGCCTGATGCAGTAAAATCTGTGGCCGATGGTTTTGAGATAGATTTATTGGAATACGAACACCTTAACGAGTTTTTTGCGACCAAAATTCTATTTTTATTCATTCGGAAATCGGGTAGATTTCAGGGGGTTAAGATCAGCACCAAAGGGACGTACTTGTCGTTGTTGTGTAGGCCCAACAAGAAAACAAAGGAAGAAAGGAAAATTAATTGGAGGAATTGAGAAATTCGGTTGAGGATAGGTGAGTGCCCAGATCGACTTTTGTGTGATCTTCCGCTTGATTCGTGGAACATGGGTCGGAATGTAATGATAAAGTAAACACAATATGTAAGGAGAGTACAGTCTTCGGCTGTGCCACCTTTTTCTCTTTTCATATTCAATTCATAAAATTTCAAGTTTATGAATGCTTTTAATATATTCCGTTTTGTGGTACTAGCATAACTGTTGTGGAAACAAGCCTTCGTGTCGGTTTAACTTGCTTATCTGTTCTCCAAAAGAAGTATTGAGTTAATAGTGCCACAGTCTTAAACGAAAGCAGGATATTGATCGTGAACTTTAAAGGGTGCACTACTTCTTACTTCAAGGGGTCCGCAGTTTGCCTAAGTAGTTAAAAGCAGCTCTGTGAACAGTTTTTCATAGAAAGAAATCGTTCTTCAATAAAATTTATCCGTAAGCAGCGGAGTTCTTAAAACAGTGTAAGATTTCAAAGGAAAATTTAAATTTTTTTACAGTTAATTTCGTCTTATGTTGCAATCAGCTTCAGCCACAGATACTGCATCAACTGCAACAACCCGACCAGCTTGCCAGGTTTGATTAAAACGCCCAATTCGAAAGTTCAATGCAAATTGCTGATGAATTTGATACAAAGTGAAAACACTTGTGTTGGGGGCAGATAAATGCGGCAGCAGGAACAATGACTGCAACACAAAACATTTAAACGCCAGCTCCATAATAAATACGAACTTCAACGTATTGAGTATGTGATAAAGCAGCAGTGGTGTAAAATAATGGCTTCCAAAAGCAACAACACCAATTGCATTAGATGCAAAAACAGCAAACGTAAATTCGAGAATAAAATAAAAACTAAAAAAATTCTGGAAATGAATTAAAATTATTGGCAAAATTCTGCAAATGAGAAATGACAGCAAAATATCGCAACGAAAGTGGTGAGTTAATGGGAATGTGGGTAGCTTAAGCAACGGTATGTACATTGGACGGTATCGAACTAAGTAACTATTTAGTATTGAGTACTTTTGTTGGGGATTCTTGAAATCGATTTTTAAGTCACTTATTAAACGAATCGAATACATACAATCTTGGAACCATCTACAAAGCATATCACAGTAAAAAAGAATCTTTTAGGATCATGCGTTCAATGTTTCGTTACCTTTCTTCTTAATTTTAGTCATGAAAATTCGAGTTCCATTCAAAACCAGCAGACCCAACTAGCAGCCAAGTAATAGTAGCGGGGACCGGGTTTTTTAATATCGAAAAAATTTAAGTTAGGAATTAAATTTCGGACTAACATTTTTTGGTATTATACCTCTCATATATCTGAAGACGTTAAAAAAATTTCAGAATGGTGTTTTTTGTTTTTTCAAGAATATGAATTTTTAATTTTTTGCAAAATGTAAATAAAAAAATTAAGCATACTTTTTTTTAAATTTTACTACAACTGAAAAAAATTTTTTATTGAGAGCATTTGAGTAGTTTTGAGTTTATATAATTAAACTCCGCTAGAAAATTGAAATAAAAAAATAAAAATTTGCAAAACTATTCATATTTAAAAAAAAAAAAACACCTTTCTGCAAATTTCCGAACATCTTCAGATATATCATAGGTATAATACAATAAAAAATTTTAGTCCAAAATTTAATGGCGAACTTTAATTTTTCCGATTTTAAAAATCAAAAATTTTCTGAAATTAGAAATTTTTAAATTTTTTTTCCAAAAAGTATCCTCTTTGAATGTGCAAAAATTTATTTTTTTAACTTCAGTCGTTTCCGAATTACTGAAAAAGTAACCTTTACAAAACAGGAAAAAGGGGATAGAAGTGAAATTTTGAAATTTAAAATTTTTTTCTTTAGTACAACTTCGTTTTATGATAAAAGGAAACTCTTCACCAAATTTTATTAAAATAGGAAGGTGTCGATTCCAACCCTGTGATGATTTGACATGGAAAGACACAAAAAAAGTTGCAAAATAAGGCAGGCAAAAAGTTAAAGTGACGTGTTTGTATGTAAAGTTCCCTGAAAGTCGCAGTTACCACGCTGCTACATCATTGCTACTTAAACATAACGTTCATAGGACGTTGCCAGATATCCTTTGGGAACATCGCTGGAACGTATTATTCCTTATTTTGGTTGCAAGGACGTGATGGATATGTTCCTATTACGTGACGATGACTAGTGGGTCAGCACTTTAAAGTCACAGCAATGGTCGCAGCTCCGCTTCAGCAACCATTTTTTTGCTAGTTTTGATAAATTTATACTAGTCCGCAGAGGACGATAGAAACGATTGATGCAAAGAGGGTCATATGGTAATATGCAGAAAAGGTGTTAAATAGGGAAATGCATAAGTCTCCCTTTTTCAAATTACGGCCTTTTTCACAAAAAAAAAATTAGCTACAGATTTTTTGAGAACTTTTGAAAATACAGGGTGATTAAAAATTGTGTATCAATGTTTCGTAACCTTTGCCAACTTCTTTCAGAAATTTTTTTTTTGGAAGGCTTAAGAATTGATGCTTTAGATGTTTCGCAAACCATATCTTCCACATATGGATCCCAAGTTACTATTAAATCCAAACTATTTCATTTCAACGACGAGATATTCCCTTTTCAACACGGTCTGATGATAATGCTATAGAGTAGGGAGGTGACTAGATAAGGAGCGCCGTTGGCCACATACAGCCATTGCGTGCAACATGATGCTCGTGATGATTGTGGAATGCATTCAAATACACAAACAACAACAGTGAAAAGAAGGAAACTAGCCACACACAGCAACAGCAACGCATGAAAAAAGTGCCAAAAACTGTCCAAAAAGTACAACACCGAATGACCAAAAATGCATGAAGAGCAAAAGCAAGCGACCCATATTCGTTCCATTAAACAGCCGACCAAAGCCGCCCAGCAACAAGGCAACAATGCACACACTATAGTGCAACTTCAGGCGCGCGACATGTGGCATGAGGCAGTTTTAATGACTAAAAATAAAAGTACCAAAATATTTTCAACAAGAAAAAAAAAAATAAATAAAAAAATAGATCACATAAAATCAGTAGACGAGCAAACAAAAAGTCTGTAATGTAGTGAATGCTGCATAAAGAAAAAAAATCAAAGAAGAAAATTTATAATAATATGCAATAGCAACAACATGCACAGGCAATAAAAATGGCTGCCGTACGCGTAAAACGTTATCAGCAAACACATACATATAAATTTCAAATTAAAAGTACACGAAAAATAAAGAAAACTAACCATTTCATGCACAACACCCCCCGCACACCACACACGCGCCTCTTCATATAAATATAATCTCATATGCAACGCACAAAAACCTATACTGACAATCGCCTACAAAGCCTACGCCGCTCCCATGCTAACGCTACAACATAATGCGCCGAACGTAAACATTTCATTTGCATTAAATGCAAAATGACCAAAAAGTCCAAAATGCAAATTGCAAATGGCAACACAATACAATAAGTTATATGGGTAACATACAGCAAGCATCATCCAAGCAACGTCCAATACACAACACGAACTAACAAACACAAAAACAAAATGTTATTAATTCACAACAAAAAAAAAAACATTGAAAAAACGAAAACAAAAAGCACGTGCGCGCAAAACAACCAAAAATTTATTTTGCGCTCAAAAAAAACCTAAAAAGCTATCCAGCACGAACACAAAAAAAAAACCAAAACAGCGAGCAAAAAGCGCAAACTGTTTTCAACACTTTTTTTTTTCTTCTACAAATGACGCGTACAAAAAGATCAAAACAAAAAGTAATAAAACTGCAACAAAATAAAAACAAAAAGCGCTAGAATCCAACTACTTAATATACGTACGCGCACATTGTTTTCAATCAGCCAATAAAAATGCAGTCATTATTGCAGCAGCAGCAGTAAACGCAACGCAGCAGGTGGGGTGCGACACGGCGTATGGGTGAAGTTTGCGTACACCAACAGCGCCAGGCTGTGCGCTTGTGTGCGTGCGATGCGTGGCAAGGGTGAGTTTTGTATGTTTCATTGCACGCACAGCAGTTACTGCACCGCTTACATCCGCCTGCACACACGCCGCACCCACCAACAATGGACGAACGCAACTAAAAAACCAACTAAAAATCACAAAAATTGAGGAGAAAAAAAAAAAAAAAAAACTACACAACACAAATTGTAAAAATAGACTAAAATTGTATGTCCAGTCAATTCCTGGGCCTAATACCAGCAACACGAAACATGCACGCGAATGCAACTGAGCGCATGTTGTATAAGTGTGTGTGTTGGTAAGCATGCGAGTGAGTGAGTGAAATGACAGCAAAAAGAGTTGTAATCGGCATTTGCACGCACAAAAATGAACCACAACAGTGCTCGCAAGCGTTGACTAGGGCGATGGTGGGGACGTTAGCCACTGCAACAACAAAAAAACGCCACACGATGGCACTTTGGGTTGGGGCGTTAGCCGAAAAATAAACCAAAAAATTTAAGAGACGTCAAAAAAGGTAAGCAAACTACAAACATACTAAGCTACGTATAAGCATTAGGCTGTGCAAAAAATTTTTTTTTTTTAAATTTTATTGATATTGAAACAGATATGCTTTAAAAGTGTCAGACTTTAATTTTCATTTTAAATGGGCTCTCACTGCTAGATAAATTTTTTTAAAAAAGATCGTGTTTTTCTTTTAAAAGCCAAATCATTGCAGAAAAACACATAATTTCGTATAAAACTGAAAAATAAATTTAAATTATTTTGTTTGTTGTTTTGTCTAAAAATGGTAGACCATATAGAGTTAAAGCAAACCTATTAAATTTTTTCTTAGAATTGAGTAATCAATTAAATGATGGCATTGCAATCAATAATGGTTATTGGAATTCTTTTCAAAAATCCCCAATTACTAATGGATTAAACTGTGAACATTTTTGTTTTTTTTTAAGTTTGCATTACTTTTGTTTGTTTGATTATTTTTAATTTTATTCCTTTTTGGTTTTTTTTTATTTTTGCGCATATATATTTATTTGCAATAATACCAAATGGCAGTCAAAAACAATGAAAAATAATCAAAAGTAATACATTTTTTTTTCTCATGAGTTTTTAATTATTATTTTTTGATTGTTTGACTGCTTTTGATTGTTTTATTACTTTTGATTATTTTTGATTGTTTTATTACTTTTGATTATTTTCAATTATTTTTCACTTTTATTTATTTAATTTTTTTTTTATTTTTCTTTTATTTTTTCGCATGTGCTTATGTTCTGAAACCATACAAACGAGTAATCAAAAATTATCAAAAGTAGTCATGAAAATTTTGTTTTGATTATTTTTTAAAATAATCATTCAGATAATATTTAAAACCCGAAAACAATGGGTAATCAATCATTAGGAGGCTTTTCTAGAACATAGTCCATCAAACCGGCAATCATAAGGTCTGGTCTTAAACATTTTTCGCCATTCTGAAAAATAAGATAAATATAAAAAAAAATTATTTTGGCCCAGCCTAATGCACATACATACATACTATGTACATTTATAAAATTAAATAAAATCGCGAAAAGGATAAAAACAAAACAAATATAAAACAAATATTCGATACTTTGCCAGCCTAAATACACAATGCATGTTGGAAGCATGGATCAATGTATGTGTGTGTTATACACATTTGAGTGTGGCATACGGACATCACGTGGTATTTGTAGGTTGCCATTCTTGTTGTTGGAAATTTTATGTTATTCCAAATGTGCACGCTCTCTCATACATAGGCGCATAAGTATCAATGCTTTTGTATGCAGGGGACGCATTTTGCATGATTTCTGTGGCGCTCGAAATATTTTGGTGGGGGTTGGAATTGTGTGAAATTTCTGATTAACGCTATTAGCTCAACTATGATTTAATGCGAGACGAATCTGATTTCAATTTTAATTTTCCCACCCTCTTAACACTTGGTAAGAGATTTGAAAGGATTACGACGCTGTCATGAGTTTTACTCCAAAATAAGGAACAGTCTACCTAATTTTTACCGATGTTTACCTGGGGCATGAATAATATCATTGGCAATCCTATTCATGCGATTAAGAACATCATCTCCGCTAGAGCTATGCTACTGATGATCAGTCGCCCTAAAATTTTTAATTTTGTTTGTTTTTTTGTGTCAGAAAAAAAAATTTTTTTTCATTTTGCCTAGCATGGAATTTATAAAAATAAGAGAATGAAAAATAATTTTTTTTTCACAAGATTTTGAGCTCGATATATAAACTATTAAGTATTTAAAGTTAAACTTTTTTTTCTTCCGAAATCGCAGAACAAAACTAACAAAGTTAATCGAATTTATAAATCAGCATCAATTCGAGGGTAGTTGTTTCACCAATAATTGATTTCATAATTTTTTTTTTTAAATTTCCACTCCAAATATAGGTGATACCGTGGTGAATTACCCACCAAAATTTTACTTCGTCGTTGGATAGTTTTTGTATTTTAAATTCTATGTGAAATGTATTTTTTAGGTGTTATTTTATACTTTTACCAAAGAAGTTACATTTCTTTGTTTTCGAAAAGCCATCCTACAGATTTTGGAACACCTTTGAATTTATTTTTTTTCGTTTTATGATTACTTTATTGAAAACAGAAATAACAATAGATTGTTTCGCAATAATTTACATATACACTGCTTAACAAAATATTCAAGAAAATCGCTATTTAAAATGAAAAAAATTTACAAACATTTTTATTTTCAAAATTATTTTTACAGTTTTTCTGACATTTATCCAGAAACGGCAACCCTTCATGAAAGCGTAATTGATACAGTTTGAGCGACATCAAAACCGTGTTGATAGAATTAAGAGAGAAAAAGTTGTGTGTAAATATATGCCTTAACCTATGGAAAAGGGGGTTTTTGACCTCATTATTATTAACTACAGGTGGTGCAAACAAAGCGGTTGGGTTTTTTGTATCAGCTCATTAAATGTATCCAAAATCAAGTCTGAAATTTTCTTTACCAAAATGAGTGTTGCTCAGTGCTATTTAAAAATCGCGTGATCCACCTCAAAGTCGTGAGTAAACAATTTTTTTTTTATAAATTACAAAGATTAAGCAGAAGAAAAAATAATAAAACTGTTTCAAACTGTTTATAATTTTTCAGCTTAGCTGAGAAAATTGTTCTCGCACATGGAAAAGTCCCACCCCCCCCCATCTCCTGCGGAGTGCTGCGAAAATATTTAAAAAAAATTTTCAATTAAACACTTATTTCGTATACTCTTAAAAATTTTTTTAGCTTTACTTCAGCCTTTCCCTTTTCTTCTTCGTTTTCTCTCTTTCCCCTTTGCTCATCCTTTCCGATTTTTTCCAACTTCCTCCTCATCTCCAACTTCACTAAGTTTTCTTGATTTAAGGAACATCAATGCCAGGTATTGGCTAAATATTCTAAGGGAGGTGCCACACCCCCTTTCCTCTCAACCCATCCCCCTATTTCTATCGCTTTCAAGAGTTGTTAAAAACTAAAATCATATAGAACTGTACCGAATTGCTAATTATTACTGCATATTCCGTCTTAAAAAATTAGTTGTGTGGGAGGTGCCACACCCCCTTATTTCTAGCCACCTCCCACATATTAGGAGTTATTAGAAATCGAGACCATATAGCTCTTTGCAGCATTTCCTATTCATACACCATATTTCATACCAGAACACAGTTTATATGGGAGGTGCCACAACACCCTTTTCACTCACTTCCCACGTTTACAGGTGTGGTTGAAAATCAGAATCATATATTTTCTTAAAGAATTGCCACTACTTGCATGTAATATGCAGTATGAATAACATGATTTCTTTGAGAGGGGCCATGACCCTTTTTATTTATTTATTTATTTATTTATTTATTCTCATGCCCATCCCTGTAAGCTTTCCAGTGGGAGATTTAAATTTGGTCATGTTCGGCTAATCCATACCCAGGCATAACTCTAACTATATATTAAGCTAGATATAGCTTCATTAAAATGTCGAAATATTGAAAAAATGATAGAATCCGCCACTGTTGTTACTAGTTCGTTTGATTCCACACATAAGGAATTGGGTTATAGCCCACCCATCCGCGCGCTGACGCCATAAGTGAGAGTGAGCAAAAAGGCTGAACAAACTCCGCTAGCATGCATCAACTCCTCTTATTGCGCGGCTGACAAAACCAAAAAATAGACAACTTATTTTACTATTTATTTTTAAAAACTAGCCAAACCCAAAAGGAATAAATAAAAAAAAAATGGTTTTTTCTACTTTTTTTGCAAACAGAAGAGAGAGGCAGCTTAATGCAACGAGTGCGAAAGCGTTGCAACACAATAAAAGCGGCAGGAGGAGCAACAAGAATAATTGCAATCACAAAAAAAAAAATATAAAAAATACGTTGAAGTGGTGAATTATTGCAATTTTTGTTGTCACTGTGGGTGCCCACTCAGTGCGGCCCACATACGCACACATATGTAAATGTACGAAAATATAATAAAGGATCTGGCCAAATAGGCAGGATTTGAGATCGACATGTGTGAACGTGAACTAACAGAAATTATATGGATATAAGTTTGGCTTCCGTGTATATGTATGTATGTATGTGTGTTTTTGTGTGTGTGCAACATGGCATGGTTGCATTATGTATTTTTTATCAAAACAAAATAAAAAGTTACACGTAAAAGTACAACAGCATAAAATAAAATAAAAAAATTGCGCCCCGGGAATAAAAAACACTGGTAAAAGTGACCAACAAAACGCACAAATAATCGTGTTTTTTCATCAAAAAGTAAAAAAGGAATTTAAAAAAGATAAGTGAATGGACAAAAAAAAAACTAAGAGAATAACTGACAACATGCACCATGATAGATACATATATGTAAATGCATTTGGGTAAATAAATATATACATACGAATGTCGGAAGAGAGCGTTAAGTGGATATGTGCGTATTGCAGTTGCAGCATAGACGAGGAGCGTAGAAGGCCCGACAAACGATTATACAAATCTATATATAATATAAATATATAAATTTACTTACATACATGCATATTTGAATTTTCTGCTGCTTGGAACAGACAAGCAACGGCGCATTTGACAATTTCACTGTCACATTGCAACCCAGCCCACATTTTGCCACTACGCATGCAAAATGGAAAATTAAAAACTCCACCCAAAAACTTAGCATAACACAACAACATGCGAAACAAAAAAATTCAACTAATAAAACTAAAAAATATATAAAAATGTAATAAATGGAAATAAAATAAAACGAAAGTTGTTCGTGGGTAAAAAAAAAACTCGCAAAAAAATATTTTCAGCAGAAATAATCGAATTTTATTAACCAACGCATTTTCTGCATGATGCATGCATATATATGTTTATTTGAATTCGCTGTGTATGTGTATGTTATCTATACAAATACATACATAGTAGCAAAGCTACATATGTGTAAGCATTATCAGCTAATTTGTATATTCCCTGCTTAAGGCTTCGGAGCGCTTTTTTAACTTTGGATTGCGCTGTAATTTTGTACGTCTGGATGATGGATGCCAGTTTTTTGAATATTTTTAGTTCCAAGTGTTCTCTATTCTTCGGCAAGTTAGTTAAAACACAGTGAAGAAATTGTATCAGAAACTATCTAGCTTTAAAATATGTTACAAATAAATGCATTCTTTTTTCATAAAACAAAATTTATTCCAGAAAAAAAACTGTTTTCGATTTTAATCATAATATCTAAGAGCCTTCTTAAGTTAGGGAACTTAAACACATAACTTATTTCAGCATTCGTTGGCACCTTTCGTTTGATACCCATATTGTACTAACATATCTTGCATCACCGTGGTCCAGATATTGGTAGATAAATTTGAAACTGGTCAAGCTATCGATATAGGGGAACTCTAAACGTTTAAGCTAGACGTCTAGAAATGCAACAGTGAAAGTTGCATTCAGTTATATTAAGCAGTTTTTGAGTGATGCGCGACCAAACATATAGACAGACAGACAAAAATTACGAAAACCGTTGGTTAGGCTACTATTGGGTTAATAATAATCCCTCCTATAAATTTTTCTGGACGATCTGTAAAGTACAGACATTAACCTGTTACAATTTTATCATATGGAGATTTAATACAGATAAAACAAAAATCCGATTTGCAAAAATGTTATTACCGCACCGATTTGGCTGATATTTGGCACTTACTATATTGGTTCTTAATTTTTTACAAAAAGTTCCGAATTGTGATAAGATTTAGGAGGACAAAGGACAGAGGCTTTCGAAGCTCCTTCTTGAGTTTATAGGAGAAACTTAGTGCTTAGACAAAAATAAACTTTGCCAAAACTTTATACCTTTCAAAAACACATAAAGTTATAGAATTGAAAAAGTTCAAAATTGGCGAAAAGTTTAGAAAATTGAACTTACAAATTAGAAAATGTGGTTTTGTGACAAAAAAGTAGAGTTCGTAATAATTAAATTTAATCATTGAAATATCTAGTTGAAATTAAAAGCAAACGCTTTTAAAAACATCGAAACTTTAATACTGAAACGTGGGCGGCTCTACGCCTACTTTCCCAAAAACCACAAAAAAAAAAAATTGTTTGCTATCGAGTTTTACTTAAAATGCTTACTATGTGACTAAGATCTTATTGATATAGCTTGCATAGTTGTAGAAATATCGCGTTTTCAATTATACAAAAAAATTTCAGAACTACGTTAAAAAACTGGGCGTGGTCCAGTTACCTTTATATATTCAACATGTTAGCCAAATTTCGTTTCGACAAATCAATTCTTGCCGCAATTAAGGCATAAAAAGTTTTGTTAAATAATCCGCTATAAAAGGGGCCAGGCCACTCCCATCTTTGAAATTATATTTTTTTTTCCGAATTTCTTCGTTCACGGACACTTTGAAAGTGAAATAGAAATAATATAAAGCTATTTTACGCAAAGTTATTGCCTATTAAATATTTCTATGATCCTTTATAAAAACCTTTCATAGAAATCTGTGTGCTGAATTTCGTTTCGATATCTTGAACAACTTTTGATTTATGATTAGCATTATTTCTAAATTTGACTTAATCAAAAGTGGGCAGTTCTACGCCCATTTTCAAAAATTTCTTGAAAATTTTATTTTCTGCCTTAACATTAATGTACACACCAAATTGTATCCTTATAAGTGTTTTATGTACTGAATAATCACTTTTTTTGTGTTTTCGAAAATAATCTATATATAAAAAGTGGGCGTGGCTACATCAGATTTCGACCATTTTAAATAGCGCTCGGAGTTGAGTGTCACGGAACCGGCATACCAAATTGCCTTAAGATATCTCAAGATTTACTCAAGTTATCGTGTTAACAGACGGACGGACGGGCATGGCTAAATCAATTACTTTTTTCCTCCTGAACATTTTGATATATATTTAGGGGTTCTTATGTTAAACCACCAAAAATGATTTATTCAAATATTTAACTCAAGTTTACTACAATTAAGTTACAAAGTAATTTAATGATAACAATCGTAAAAAAAGTTGAATTTCCAAAAATGTACGAGCGCGGCTAGTGGTTGGGAAAAAGATCGTCGTTCCGAAGTAAGTTGAAAAAGAGAAGTGAGTAGTTTACAAAAGGAAACGTATGTAAATAGAAAGGAATGTGCAAATTGAAAAGTGCAGGGTGCCACAGTACTCCCCCCGCTAGATAAAACTAACGGTATCGAAGAGGTATAGTTACGTGTCTGCCACTACGAGTAGGTTTCATCGGGACAGGTTGAGGCTGTTGCTCTTCTACTTGTTGGTTGGCAGTCGATTCTGTGCAGTTGGAATTGGCTAGGAATGCCGGCTTTAATCGATCAATGCTGACATTAGTCCGGCGTCCTCTTATGAGTACTTCGAAAATTTTAGGCGATCGCTTGATTACTTGATACGGTCCATCGTAAGGACATGTTAATGATGGTCGTATAGAGTCATTGCGCACGAAGACGTGAGTTGATGTTTGCAGAGCGGGCGATACAAATATTTTTGACGTTGCATGATGTGCTGTCTGCGTTGGTCGCAGTTTCTGCATCGCTATTCTGAATTGCGATACCGTGCCTTCAGTGATTGGTTTCGGTTTGCTCTCTTGGAAGAACTCGCCAGGGATACGCAGTGTCGAGCCGTAAACAAGTAACGCGGGACATGCTTTGATGTCAGGCTTAAAGGCTACTCGCAACCCTAGCAGTATCATTGGCAATTGTTGTAACCATTTTGAAGGATCGTGGCATAGTATGGCCGACTTTAAACTCCTGTGCCATCTTTCGATTAAGCCATTTGATTGCGGGTGGTACGGAGTCGTTCGAAGATGTGTTGCGCCGATAGTTGACATTAGCTCTGTAAAAACGGCGGAATCGAATTGCCTTCCTTGGTCTGACGTG
Organism: Merzomyia westermanni; assembly: GCA_949987695.1. Classification (NCBI taxonomy): domain Eukaryota; kingdom Metazoa; phylum Arthropoda; class Insecta; order Diptera; family Tephritidae; genus Merzomyia; species Merzomyia westermanni. Next base: position 8,687,668 of record OX465290.1, on the reverse strand, counting down.
ATGCGTTCTGGGACACCAAACCGCGCAATCCAATGGGACAAAAGTGCTTTTACGACCGATTCGGCAGACATGTCAGCCATAGGCGCTGCCTCCGGCCATCGCGTGTAACGGTCTATCATTGTCAAACAATACCGTTTCCCCTCGCAAAGTGGGAAGGGACCCACTATATCTATGTTGACATGCGTAAATCGTTCTTTCGGTGGCTCGTATTTCGAAGGTGAGGATTTAGTATGGCGATGAATCTTCGCTCTTTGGCATGGTTCACAACAGCGGACGAAAGTGGTAGTGTCTTTCTTGATGCTCGGCCAAACAAATTTTTGTGTGATTAACTTTACTGTCGCACGGGCACCTGGGTGTGACAAACCATGTACTTTTCTTAAGACGGTTTCTCGGAACTCCTTTGGCACGTATGGACGGATGGTAGATGTTGATGTATCGCATACTAATAGAGCGGTGCTGTTGGGTATCGGAAAAGATTTTAGTATTAGTGAACTATTTTGCATACCTGTTCCGTTCAGCATTGCTTGTAGCTGAGTGTCGGTTTGCTGAGCGGCTGCGACCTTTGTATAGTCGATCATAGTTTCGATCGATTGTATGCGCGACAATAGGTCTGCTGTAACGTTTCCTTTTCCGGGTATATGACGTATGTCGGTTGAAAATTGCCCAATAAAGTCGAGTTGTCGAAGTCGACGAGGTGGAGCCTTCTCGGGTTTTTGACGAAATGCATAAATAAGTGGACGATGATCGGTGACAATATGACATTTTCGGCCTTCAAGCATGTAACGGAAATGAGATACGCCTTGGTATACAGCTGTCAATTCACGGTCGTACGTACTGTAGTTGCGTTGCGGAGCGGTGAACTTTTTTGAGTAAAATCCGAGCGGCTCTAGTTCGCCATTAACAACTTGATGCAGTGCAGCTCCAACAGCGGTATCTGACGCGTCGACATATAACGCTAACTCTGCATCCGCTGCGGGGTGCGCGAGGAGCGTTACATTCGCCAGTTCGTTTTTGCAGCATTCGAATGCAGCTTCGGCTTCGGCATTCCGTTTAATTGGCGTGCTGTCATTTTTCTTATTGCCGATGATGAGGCTATGTAGATGTGATTGATATGACATCGCATTTGGCAGAAATTTCCTGTAGAAATTTACCATTGCTAGAAAGCGTTTCAATTCTTTGGCGATAGAAGGCTTCGGAAAATTACTAATCGCGGAAACTTTCTCCGGCGTTGGATGGATACCTTGAGCGTCGACTAAATGTCCCAAGAACTTTAGTTGACTTTTGCCGAACTCGCACTTCGAAGGATTTATAGCAAGGTTATGATCGCGTAGGCGTTGAAAAATTTGTCGTAAGTCGTGCCGGTGTTGCTCGATAGACGTGGATGCAACGCAAATATCGTCGATGTAAGGAAATGCGAAATGCAAACCACGCAAGACCTCGTTGATTAACCTTTGAAAGGTTTGCGCGGCATTGCAGAGACCAAAAGTCATATAGTTAAACTCGTACAAGCCGAAAGGTGTCGTAATCGCGGTCTTTGGGATGTCTTCTTCGTGGATGGGCACCTGGTGAAAAGCACGTTGGAGGTCAATTTTAGAAAATATGGTCTTACCTCGCAAATTTGTAGTAAAATCAGTAAGGTACGGAAGCGGGTATCGGTCGGGCACGGTCTGCGAGTTAAGGGCACGATAGTCCCCGCATGGTCTCCATGTACCGTCGGATTTTTTGACCATGTGCAATGGGCTAGACCAGTTGCTGCTCGACGGACGACAGATGCCTGCTTTCATTAGGAACTCAAATTCATTTCGCGCTGCCTTAAGCTTGTCGGAGGGTAGTCGCCTCGGTCGTGCAACTACCGGTTGGCCAGTTGTAATTATTCGATGCGTAACGTTACTTTTCGTTGATGATCCTTGCGGTGCTAGTTTCGTGATGTCAGAGAACTCAGCCAATAATAATGAAAACGGCTCGGTTGTGTCAAACGTTTTGATTGTGATTGGGTCTTGCATATTTGGAAGCGTTAGAGGTGCATGCAGCTGGGTTGTGTTGTCGATGATTTTATTGCGGCGTAAGTCTATCAGTAAGTCGTAACAACGGATAAAATCTGCGCCGATAATAGGAGTCGTTACGTCAGCAATCACAAATGACCATTGAAAATTGCGGCGGAGGCCGAGATCTAAATTAATTCTCTTTTCCCCGATGACTTTAATAGGCGTTCCGTTTGCGGCGTAGAGCCTTGTTGTTGTAGGTCGTACATCATACGTTTTACTCATGAACGGAAGGACGGACACATCAGCACCAGTGTCGACGAGAAAAGATTTTTTCGAGTTCTTGTCGTGGACCTGCAAGCGAAAAACTTTGCGCTCAGTGTCTAAGTCTTCGCCATGGCTCGACACGCGCGTTGACAGTCATTTTGTAGATGAATTTGTGGTTGTTGCGTCACTTTTAAAACAACATGGACTCCTGCATTTGCGAGCGCTACGCCCGTATTTTTTGTGGTACCAACATTCATCGACAGCTGCGCTTGATGTTGACGCTCTTGACGCGGAGTTACCACTCCGAGGTCGTGGACGTGAATTATTGTGACTGCGGTTCCTAGAACGTGAACGAGATGTTAGCTTTTCGAATTTCTTACCCAACTCCACTATAGCTGCACGTAGTTCGTTTATTTCGTTTGGTTTGTCCAAGCTGACTTTGTTGATGTGGCCTGGAGTGATGGCGTCGACGATAGAATCTGCTATCTTTGTAAATTCAGCTGCGGTGCCGGATGAGGCGGCTACTACCGGCTGTGCGAACTCTGGCAAGCGCTTCGTCCAAAGGCCTTTTAGTGCTGCCTCCCCCAGAGTGCTACCCGCTACTCTCTTCATTTCGTAGTAAAGTTCTGATGGCTTCTTGTCTCCTAGCGGCAGCTCTGACAAGAGGCGATTTAGTCGTCGCTGTTCGCTGTCGGCGAAATGTTCTATGATTTTTTGTTTTACGTAGTCGAATCTGTCGCTTTGTGGCAAGGAAGCAATGACATCGCTCAGCTGTGCAATAACGTTCGGATCGAGCGCAGCTAGAATTGTAGCGGTCTTTTGCTTATCGGCTGTAATGCCTGATGCAGAAAACCAAAAATCCATCGTAGTGAACCAAGCCTCAATATTTGTGTTGCTCATTGGTGGTATCGGGAGTCTTGCGTACACCGCTGCTACCGTGTTAGCTGGTGGAGTGTTATTCGGCGGTGTGCCAGGATTTGTTGAAAAAACACTGTCGTTAGGCATGGTTGTTTGCTCAAAAGTTGGAACCGCGTGTTCGTAGTTTTTTACGTTTGTGTAATATACCCGTTTCAGAAGGTGGTGTGATTTAACGGGAGTATATTGCCGTTGTCCGTAAAATTTCTCAGCGGGGTCACCAGTTTTTAGGGGTTCTTATGTTAAACCACCAAAAATGATTTATTCAAATATTTAACTCAAGTTTACTACAATTAAGTTACAAAGTAATTTAATGATAACAATCGTAAAAAAAGTTGAATTTCCAAAAATGTACGAGCGCGGCTAGTGGTTGGGAAAAAGATCGTCGTTCCGAAGTAAGTTGAAAAAGAGAAGTGAGTAGTTTACAAAAGGAAACGTATGTAAATAGAAAGGAATGTGCAAATTGAAAAGTGCAGGGTGCCACATATATATAAGTCAATATCTATCTAGATTTGTCTATGCCGTTACATACTATCGCTAGGCGATTGAAGTTAATATTCCTTGTGTACGCAGCATTGCTAGGTATAATAAAAACTACGTGTCAAACCATTTTATAGTGGGAACGTATATAACGACTTTGAATCAAATGTAGGGTGTAATGTCATATTTTTTACAAAATTTCACTTAGTTGAAAAAGAAAGGGTCATTTATAAGCTTCAGTGTCTCATTTTATAATTAATGTAACCTATTAAATTTTGCATATTAGGGTTAAGTTATAGTAGCAACACTTCTCATCATAGCTTAATGGACTGAACCCGCTTCCTGAAAAATATATGAAAGGTTTATCCATGACGGATAAAAGTCCTAATATCATATGCTAATATTTTCATTATCAATTAGTAAGTACTCAAGTTGCACAGTGGCCCCGTGTTAACTAGTTAGCTTTAACACTGATATTGCTCAAATTGCATATATAGCTGAAGCTACAGGGTGGCTGATGAATTTTGCTACATTAAGAAACTCAAATAATTTTTTTTTTCAGTGTATGGAATTCATTTTTCTTTTATTCATGTTAAAGCTCATTAAATTTTATTAAATATAGCTTAATTAGTTTTAAAAATAATGGAATTTAAATGCCCCCCCTGCTCGTCGATGCATGTGCGGCATCTTACCAAAAAGTTGTTCATTACTGCTTGGAGAGTTGAGACAGGAATAGCCGCAATTGTTTCTCGAATGGATTGCCTTAGTTCATTCAAATTTGTTGGTTTTGCTTTGAAGACTTCCTGTTTGCAATAACCCCACAAGAAAAAGTCAGGTGCAGTTAGGTCAGGCGACCTGGGTGGCCAACGGAATGTGGAGTTTCTGGATATCAGCTTATTGGGAAATTTTCGTCGCAATTCTGTCATAACAGGTCGGGCTATATGAGGAGCTGCACCATCTTGCTGAAACCACACAGAGTTGAAAGAAATTCTCATTCGGCGTAATTCTGGATAGAAAAACTCTCTCAACATGCTCAAGTAACGGTCTCCAGTAACCGTAACGGTGTGACCGTTTTCTTCGAAGAAGTAGGGCCCGACAATGCAGCGTGATGAAACTGCACACCACACTGTGACACGAAGTGGATGCAATTCCGTCTCATGGAGTATCTGTGGGTTGGAAGCACTCCATATTCGACAATTTTGTTTGTTTATGTTGCCGTTTAAATCGAAATGGGCCTCGTCAGACATGAAAAGACAGTTCAACATGTTTTCATCCTCTTCCACCATTTGAAGCATCTTCTGGAAAAATTCCAAGCGAATCGGCAAGTCTGCAGCGTTCAGTTTGTTGGCCATTTGAATTTTATATGGGAATAAGTCCAAATCTTTGTGCATAATTGACTGTAATGACTGTCTGCTTACACAGATTTGAGCAGATAAGCTTCTTGTCGAAACACGTGGATTGTTTTGTATGGCAGCAGCTACAGCAGCGATTGTTTCCTCCGTTCGAACTGAAGGGTTTCGATGGTAAGGTCTTCTGTTGACTGTCCCATGCTCGGCAAAATTGTTTACAAGTCTTATTATGGTCCATCTGCTCGGACGATTGCCGCCAAACGTGCGCCTATACTCTCTTTGAACCGAAACTACGGACTCCAGTACGTGATAGCGGCGGACAATCCAAATTCTTGTTTCAGTGTCCCCGTTATCCATTTTTGTTAAATGTAAAGGTCAATCTGCAAAATAAAAAAAAATTAACCAGTTTCATTAAATAGAAAAAAAGTTATTTAATTTTTTTTTGGTAGCGGCTTTCATTAGCGACCCTGTATTAAATTTCGTATGTATATCAAACTCTGAAGATGCGCGTAGTGTCAGTGATCCAGATTTGTTTTTGGAGCACTGTAAAGAGGATCATCGAGAACAAAACTCTAAATCTAAAATCTCTCCCTAAACAAATTAACGCAGCATAGCGAATTTGCTACGGCGAAACAAATCATTCCCGCAATTATTAATTCACAAACTGCCAACAAGATTCTTTTTATTTTATTTAAACAAATCTGTTAAGTTTGAAAATGACAACAACAAATTCTAGTAATTAAATGCTTATGAATATAATTCATAAATCAACAGTAATAAAGTAGATTTCAAGCAATTTGCCATCTTTAGATAAACAATCTGTGCAAAGATATTCAAGCGCTGCGTGCACCAAAAGTGTGATTTGTGCACACACAACGATGGCAGTTCGATAAATCTGCCAGTTTTAATTGAAAGCGGAATTAGTTATGTAAGTTTGGATAAAATTAATTTTTTTTTTATAAAAAAATGTTTGTTTTATACGGCTTTAGAATTTCTAGCGAATTTACAAAACCAATTTTTTTTCGTAAACACTAAGCGACTTATGAATAAAATAACGAAATTGAATTTTTTCAACATTTTAAGTTTGCTTTGAAAATTAAAAGTGATCTTGTCGCTTGCAAAATACAAACCAGAATTGCGAAAGCTGGTAATTTTTTTTTATTTGCTTATTTGTTTGTTGTTTTCAGTCCAAATTTTCTTAGGCAAGCAGAAAAAAGTTTACCTAGCATCGAAACGTCGAATAAAAACCGTCAATAAATCATTGTAATTTAACTTTAATTTAAAAAGTGATTCTTTTCATGTAGATCTTCTAAGCTCATAGTAACATATTTGCAAGCTTGCTGTGTAGAGCTCCACTCAGCGTTCAAAAAAAAAAAAATTTTAATTAGTGGGTATGTTTCTTCATATTTCATTGGCTTTTTCGGCTTGAGCGCCCAACAAGTTTTACGCTAATTCCAAAGTTTAACAGAACTATCTAATTGACTCTGTGGATAAGTTGAAAATCATTACCAATGAAGCTGCCGCTGCAGAGTGAAAAAGTGTCTAATCTTATTGAGGATGCACAGCGAAATTGTTTCATGCGTCTAAGCAATTCGCACTATCACCACACACACACGAACGCACCAAAAAGCTAATCCATGCCAAAAGTGATGGTAAGAAAAAAAATCTAAATTTAATTTGCTTAGCATTTATTTTGAAAGACAAAAGGGTGCAGGGTATGTTGCACGTTATAAATAACATCAGCCACTTGTCAGAATTTCCCATGTGTTCTCTTGCCCCAGCCTATCTATTTGTATGTGCGTTTGTATGTTAATGTCTGACTGATGTCCCGTTGACGGGCAGAGGAATATTGAATTTTCAAAATAATCTCAAACTGAAATGAGTCTATTCATTTTCACAGAGGAATTTCGCAATACTTAGTATTTGTTTTATTCAAATATATATCACGTATTTATTTAATTATTTTTATACAAGTATTTTAGAAAAATATATGTAAATTTGTACATTTGACTGTATCACGTTTTAGGGGAAAAGAAATTTGCCAATGTGCCCCGCAGAAAACTTAAAATTCTAAAAATAATCTAATGTTGTCAAGAAACTTTAGATGGTAAATGAGTTCCATGACAATCTCAAACGAAAATCACCTTTTCTCAGCGAACTATTGAAACCGCCTCTAGGAATTATGTGCTGAACTAGAATATCCAACCACGCTTCGCTGAGTCTTTAAATTTGTAACGGAGTAAGTTCGATTTTAATCATTTTATTTTCGGAAGTAGCATCGCTTATTGCAGCACTCGTTAGAAACCTGCGTTTAATACCCACATTGTACTAACATATTTTGGGTCGCTCTAATCCTATTGGTCGATACCTCCGAAACTTTAAGGATAATCACCATAGACGGTATCTTAAACTTTCTATTATAAAACTAGTAATATAACGGTGAAAATTGCATTCTACTTTTTTTCGTGATTTTTGAAGGATGTGCGACCAAATGTACAAACATAGAGACAAAAATTTTAAAACCGTTTTGATTCTATTGCCTCAGAGATTATCCGTCTTTTAATTTTCCAAAAGGTATACAATCCACAACCAGAGACCTCTTACAATTTTAGTGAAATTTGAATATAGGGTTGCTATTAGACTGTTTCTAAGGTGGCTAACGGTTCATTACCTTCATATAATTCATGCAGTGAGTAGAGAATTAAGGAGTAATGTCCTATCGAAGAAGGAAAATAAGACGCTATAAGTCGCTTATCGTACCCGTGCTGGTTGATGCTGCAGAAGCTCGGAAATTGAGTACATTTGAAGAGGCGGTTCTGGGAGAATTCGAGAGAAACGTCCTTCGAAACTTTTTTGGACCCTTATACGTTGGCAACGGCGAGTACCGCTGAAGATTTAATGACGAGCTGTATGTTGTGCGATTAAATGAAGATGCTCATGCCCATCTCCGGACCTGGCGGCAGAAACGGAGGAAGACGGATACCACCCATTGTTTTTCCAGATGGGCTCAGTTGGCAGTGTGAAGAAATAACTAGCAATCTACGTTGAACGACCAAAATCGTGTAGACCGTTAAGATACATTTTGTAAACCTTTTCGAAGACCTTTTCTACCGCAAGTTTCTATAGGATGTTTGTCTAAACGATAGTGGGTAACTTCACATTGGTATAATGATCTTGAAACAAGTTCCATGTATAACAGATACCGCCTTACCGCTATCCTGTTTAGATAGCTCTCTCTGATTTTTCTTCTCTTACTCTCCGCCCTTGCTTATAACAACTCGTTCAATACCCTGATTTGTCATGCTATTGAAATCCTAAATTCTTTTCCGTTGTCTTGTTATGTTTTAAATAATAGTTTACACAGATTTTACTGGTTGGTAAATTGATTCCTACTCAGATGAAGTTAACTTTTAATGTGCTGATCCAACAATGTATCGTACCTTTTAGGACTAAAAACCCTGTGCAATTGATCGATATGATGATGACAGATGGTCGCGCTTCAATGGTTTTGATATAAAGCAGATATGAACCTTTGAAGAGCGATTTTGTACGAAAAAATTGTACATAAACTCCTTCCCGGCGGATACTTTTTTTTTGTGCGATACGGTCTAATGTCCATATACCCTTGTATGCAAAGTACCAATACGGTGTACTAGTACAAACATAAATATGTAGATTTCGCACATTTAATTTTATGATGTTAATGATCTTCGAGCGTAATATAAAAGTAAACACAAATGTTTGTAATATTTTTTTTTTTTTTTTTGTTTTTTTTTTTTGTTGAGAGATTTCTATCTAGACAGCATTGCGTAAATCGTCATTTAAGGATGTGATAACTTAATTAGACTATAAATTCTTGAATATCAGATAGGCTTACTGTGTATGTCTTTCTTGACCTATCCTGCCAGATGAATCAGCATGTAAGTTATCGATTTTGAGTTAATATACGACCCAAAGGTAATATTGAGTCCAGCAAATCGCCAAAGAAAAATTAGTTTTCGCTTAAACGAGTTTTCTACCAAAACGGTATCAATTAGACTTTATGAATTCATTCAGTTTCTGCAGCATTTGAAACACTTATTGGATACTTTTAAGCATATTCACAGGTAGTAAAGAAGCGCTTAGTAATGTCCTAAACAAATATTGATTTAAGATTCAGAGTATTGTTGTATTAAGCATAATTATTATATACGCTTTGTCTTACATCAGATACCCTATAATAGATTTCCTTTCTTTCAGGTGTATAAATCGTAAAATTTTGAACCGGAGCACAGACCGGTACACCGGAGTGGCCATACTGCGCATGTTTATATCCAGCATCTGAGAGCTTAATTGCAGCGCTAAGATTTTTCCTACAACATCAACTGGGTACAAGTTCAGCATAACATTCAATGCCAGGGTAGGAGTAGTGCGCACGTCCCAACTGATTCCAACGATGCAACAATATTTTTAGTAAAAGAGATCGTAGGTATTGTACCCCACCAAAAGAATATTCATAAAAAAAAATTGGTTTCACCACCATTTTGTACAACCAGTGCACCCCCCTTGGAGAGAGCCTTCTTACAACAATACAAAGCAAGCGAGGTCTTACTAGCTTTGTCCTCTTCATTAAGCTTCTATGACAGCTACTTATCAAGAATAATTCCTAGACACTCAACACTGTCAGAAAGCACCAGCGATACTCCCCCAATTGAGGGTAGTTCAAAACCGGGGGTATTATACCTTCTCATAAAAGCAAGTCCGCAAGATTTCCACCACCTAGTCCCAGTACCAAGGTATCCTTGCAGAACGTCCTAAAGGAACTTAGAAACTTTTCTTGGCCAGGATTGCCAGGTCATCAGCATAGACCACCACTTTGCAGCCCCTGCCTTCGAGCTCTTGGCGTACGTCGTTAACGACTATGACCCAGAGAAGGGGAAAAAGAACACATCCTTGCGGCGTGGTCCTCATGCTTCTCTCAGCCCCAGCACCTCTCCACTCTGCAAAACACTGTATGTCACGCCAATTTGTAGGAAAAATTAGAATACGCACACCACAAATTAATAAAGAAGTTCGGCCGTAATCTACTCGGAGATATATAACGGCAAACATTTATTTATTTTTTTTAATTAACACAAGAGCAAATTTAACTTAACTTTAACTTAATCAAATTGGCAACGATGCGAGCCCCAATAAAATTTTAAAACTTTCGCTTATCAAATTATGAGCAGCAGAAAACGTTCGCTCCATACTTTTAAACGCCTCTACAGTGCTTTAAAGATATTTGAACCAGACCTGTTAAATTCCCATAAGATTACAATTAACAATTAGTAAAAACTCTGCAAAAACTGATAATTTAAAGATACATATCCCAAGCCCCATTTATCGAAACAATCGATTGTATGGGAGCTATATGTTATGTAGGTCCGATCTGGCTGATTTTCAATACACACATTACATATATAATAAGTACCAAACCTACAAAGGTTTACGTTTCTAGCTTTTTAATTGCAAAATTTATAGCCCAAAACACAATTATCGAAACTATCGTTTGTATGGGAGCTATGCCTTGTATTGATTCGAACTTGTTGGTTCCGACAAATGATTAATATATAACAAATTAACTGCCCCACACCAATTTTCATCAAGATTTCTCAAAAACTGAGGGACTAGTTTGCGTACAAACAGAGAGACGGAGAGACTAACACGACTAAGTCGACAGAGATCATCGCCCTGATCATTTCGGTATATTTATTTGTGATTCTATCTCTTCTTCTTCTCATAATACAAACATCGGACCAAAGTTATAATACCATTTCATGTTCATGAAAGTTATAAAAATATTTTTGATTATTTTTAATTTTTTTTTTTTAATTCATAAAAAATCATATCAGTTTTTTGATTGTTTTTGAAAATAATCATTAAACCCAGAAAACAATAGGTAATCAATCATTAGCATGCTTTTCCAAAAAATAATCAATCAAACCGGTAGTCATTATGATTATTATTCATTACTTAACAGGTCTGATTTGAACATATACTGCAATATCTCCTTCTTCACTCAAACCGATCTTCAAAGTAAAAGATCTTCACGCTAATTTATATTTGCTCATAAGTTTCTCAACAGACCACACTGTAATGAGGTTCGTAGTAACAAATGATCATTAGCTAATGTGAGGGCGCAAACAGCCCGTCTCACACCTCAATATGTAACGCTTCTATTACAGTGTGGCACAAACGATGGCCATGTATGCCACACCATCTATGGTGATCGGTTGACAGCCAGAATCTTTTCTCACTTCAACACCAATGCATATAAACTGAATGTTTTATTTATAATTATATTAAAACAATAAAAGAAGCAACTAGAATTTGTTTTGATCCTGCGCGCCTACATTAGCTGCCCTTTTCTCTGGGTGCCACAAATGAATGCAACAACAAACAACAACAATTACAAAAGCGAAAATTTCATTACTTCTTGGCAACAGAAATGTATCTCATTTTGGCAAGGCAATCACAATTCATCCAAAAAGAAATTTATCTCACTTTGTCGTTCATCAAAATGTTGTTTCCTTTGTACTTGTTGTGGCTGCTGCAGTAACATTCAAAAATCTATGATATAATTGTTGTTGTTGAGAAATTCTACTTTGTTTTTGTTTTAAGTTTTAATAGTGTTTGTGTTGGGGGGGAAATAAAAATGAGATTTTTTTGAATTTTGAGAGAGCCAGACGATCGATTTAAAAGGCATTGCGTCCAACACCGCCGAATCACTTTGTTTGCTGCCACGTCGCTGTACGTACGTTTGTCATATATCCTCCCGTCCACTAATTGAAGTGTGTTCAAGTATTTTCCGTTGTAGTTTCTGTGTAAGTTCGTGCGCCCATCTAATTTAGCTATCAAATTACAATTGAAATTGTTTTTGAACTTTTCATTTGTAGTGCAAAACTTTTAAACAACCAAAATGTGTGACGAAGAAGCATCAGCTCTAGTTGTGGACAATGGTTCCGGTATGTGCAAAGCTGGCTTTGCTGGTGACGATGCGCCACGTGCAGTATTTCCCTCGATAGTGGGACGTCCACGTCATCAGGGTGTCATGGTGGGTATGGGTCAAAAGGACGCCTATGTTGGTGATGAGGCGCAAAGCAAACGTGGTATCCTCTCTTTGAAATATCCCATTGAGCATGGCATTATCACCAATTGGGATGATATGGAGAAAGTGTGGCATCATACATTCTATAATGAATTGCGTGTAGCACCTGAAGAGCATCCAGTTCTACTCACCGAAGCACCATTGAATCCTAAAGCTAACCGCGAAAAGATGACACAAATCATGTTCGAAACTTTCAACTCACCCGCCATGTATGTTGCCATTCAAGCTGTGCTGTCCCTATATGCCTCCGGTCGTACCACTGGTATTGTGCTGGACTCTGGTGATGGTGTTTCGCACACAGTGCCCATCTATGAAGGTTATGCGCTGCCACATGCCATACTCCGTTTGGATTTGGCTGGTCGTGATTTGACCGATTACCTCATGAAAATTCTAACTGAGCGCGGTTACTCTTTCACCACCACTGCTGAGCGTGAAATCGTGCGTGATATCAAGGAGAAATTGTGCTATGTGGCGTTGGACTTTGAGCAGGAAATGGCGACTGCTGCTGCCTCCACATCGCTTGAGAAGTCATATGAATTGCCTGATGGTCAGGTGATTACCATTGGTAACGAGCGCTTCCGTACACCTGAGGCACTCTTCCAGCCTTCATTCTTGGGCATGGAATCGTGTGGTATACACGAGACTGTCTATCAATCAATTATGAAGTGCGATGTTGATATCCGCAAGGACTTGTATGCCAACAATGTACTGTCCGGAGGTACTACCATGTACCCAGGTGAGTTGCGCGTTTTCTCTAAGCTTCCAATGTGCGTTTGATATCTGTTTTTTTTTATGTGCAAACAGGTATTGCTGATCGCATGCAAAAAGAAATCACTGCCTTGGCTCCATCTACCATTAAGATCAAGATCATTGCACCACCAGAGCGTAAATACTCTGTCTGGATTGGTGGTTCCATTTTGGCGTCTCTGTCTACCTTCCAACAGATGTGGATCTCCAAACAGGAATACGATGAATCTGGCCCTGGCATCGTGCACCGCAAATGCTTCTAAGCGCTCAATGCAACAACAAATTAAAACGAAGTTATCCAAACACTGGATAGGCCACCATTAAGCTACAACTCGCCAAGCCCTAACAAGAACAACTGAAACTCATTCGTTATAGCTGACGAGTCTCGCACAACACATACATGCGCAAGATATGAATGCACGTATAAAAAAGGAACATTAAACTCAAAACCCACTCAAAGTCAGACCCTCATAACTTTTCAGCTACTTTCTTTTGCGATTCGATTCTATTTATTATAATTTTTGTAATTTTAATGCAGTATTCGTTTGTATGAACAGAAATAAATTGTAGTCATTTGTTCGCCAGAAAACAACAGCGAAGTCTCTTTACTTGTTGCAGTTTCACTTAAAGAGGGATGACTTGGGGGTGTGGGAAACTGGACAAAATGTATCAGCTCGCTAAACTTACTAACTTAAAGCGGCTCCACCCGAACTTCGACTTTCTTATGTGTTATTTCTCAGTCTTGTGAACTATGACATTCTTTATTCAGTCGATGGGTCTCTGCTGCATTGGTGGTCTAAGCGTGGAGTACCTCAATTACAAAGAACCTTATCGGGTATTTTTATTAATACATGGAAGCTTTAACAGTGTTTTCCGGAAGCATTTATAAAATAGCTGTAAAAACTCGCTGCATTCCTCGTGTCCACTTTTCTCAATGGCATGCCAAATGGCAGATCTTTCGTGGTGGACATGGGTAACCCTTTCGTCTTTCCTCTGGGAAGTGATACTGAAAAACCAAAAGACTACAATATCTTCCTGGAAAGCCTAGTGCTTGGGGGCAGCTGTTGTACCAGGAGTTATAGTTTACGCGCTACAAGTAGACTACCGAACTAAGAGCTTTATCACCCTCGTATTCAGTTTGGAGTTCTGCAAGAGCTTTTTGTCAAAACGCTTCGGGACACAAAAAAATGGTGCAGCTGCCGAGACCTGCGGGTGACTCTTTTCCCAAATGCGAAACAAAATTGTATTTGCATAAGAAGAAAGAGTAACCCTCCTTGTTTAAACTTAGCCTGTAACGCAGTAGTTGGGATAAGTCGATTTTTATTTGTGTAGCCTACTTAAAGAAAATGACTTGTCCGACCGTTGTGGAACAAAAAGTGCACAATTAGTCTATTCATGGGGCATGGTCAAAGAAAAGCGATCACTTCAACCCAAACAAAACTGTCATTAGTCGCATCCTACCCGATTTTTTGTAGAGTATTCAAAACTAACTACGGAAATGTCCTAATTGCTGATAGCATATTACGGGACTATGTATCCAGAGATTTTTAGCCACCGGCAGTTCACTCGGTAGTGCTGATAGACCAGAATATTTTTCTAAGTTTAAAGGGTCAACAAGAGGCGACCAAAGAAGGGAGAATGGCTCGCAGACAACAATAGGCCGAAATTTTAGATGACGGAATAAACTCATTGGGGTCCCATTATGGTCCTGGCATCGATGACGTTTTTAAATTTAGCTGAAAAAATGTTTTGCACGAGTGAATATAACACATTTCTTTACACGCGATTGTCTCGGAATGAAGTTTTTGAAAAGTCCCGTAGCGTTGAACGTGATATCTCAAACATTTTTAAACCGAATTTCATAATTTTGATTTTAATTATTCCTGTTGATAATCTCGTGTCTTTGAACAATTCCGTTTTCATTTAAAAATTTTCGATTCTTTGCAATAAATTTTTGTTTGAAATTTGGAACAACTGAAAAATCGATTTTTTTTGGTCAACATGATTTTTTTTTTTTTTGTTTGGTATTGGAAAACAAATTTTTTTAGGAAAGGACACTACAATAGAATAGTCTCCAATAATTATTTCACTTTTCTCATTTCTGTTGAGCGGTTGGCCTTGGAAAGTGCTCAAAGCAAACCTCTGCAAAAAAACGCTTTTCGGGGAAGGGACCACCAATTTTTAAAAGTTTTTTTTTTTATAATTTAACTCGTTTTTTTCTTTAATAGTACTACCGACAAATTGTGTTTCTTTTTTACCTGGTTGCAGGTATATCACCACAATCCAGATATAAACATTTCTGTAAACGCATCTCGCATCTCGCATCTCGCATCATATTTTAGTTTTCCCACTAAAGTGTCGGCAAATACAAAAAAGGTTCCTAAAACTGATGCATTCTGTTATACTTTTTTATCGCATATTCTAATACGATTTCGAAGTTAAATAATGACTTAGCATCTATCTATGACTGGGCGATGAAAAATGACTTATGTCTTAATAGCGATAAATCATATGTGCTACCCATAGCTAAAAAAAGGATAAGTTTCTTGAATATTCCACCTTTATACATTGCCGATAAACCTTTAAAACTCGTATCCAAGGTAACCAACCTTGGGTTCATAATTAACTCAGCCTTAACCTGTGATGATCATGTTAACTCGGTGATCCGTAAAGTTTGTAATATTCTAAGAAACCCCCCGCATGTCTACAATTTACACACCCATCAATATTAGGAAAAAAAACTAGCTATACAACTAATTATGCAAATCACTAGCTACTCTGAGCTTGTCTATAGTAAAATGAGTTCTCAGTTAGTGCACAAAATTGATGTAGCCTTTAACCACGTTATGTGTTTGGGCTAGCTAAGTACGACCAAATATCTGATTGGAGATCGCGCTTATTAGGATGGCAAATTTCGGATTACCTCAAAGCCAGAAACTGTATTTTTCTTTACCGACTCATGATATATAAAGAGCCTAGCTACTTATATGAGAAACTGGTTTCCCCCGGGTCTGCTCGAACTAATGATTTAATCATACCAACCTACAACTACTTGGCATCTTCACGCCTATTCTTCATCAATGCTATTCGTATATGGAACTCTATTCCAGTATCTACTCGCAGCAGTCTGAGTAAAAGCAATTTTAAGAACGTTCTTCATATGTATATCAGTTACTTATAAGTATGTCTTTTAGTTTCGCTATCTATAAGATAATACCTGCCTTCTAGCCAATGTATACGAGTATATCCACTGTGTTATTATTAAAATTTATTTATCATAACTTCTAGTTTTAATTACTTTACTTTAATTTTTTATTTTTGTTGTTGCAATGCAATATTTTTGTTGTTACCATCGTTTGCATTTAAATTTTTGTTGTACTATAAAATATCATGGATCTTATTGTGCTAATATTTTTCAATAGATGAAATGAAATGAAATATACGAGTATTATTGGGAAAATTTTCTGAATCTTCTTTTATGAAGTTATGGTGTTTTTAAAGATTTTTCTTCTATTACGCCTATTTGCAAAATTTGGTTGCAGAACGCCCTATCTCAATGAAAATTCAATATATTTTCAGCTGAGATAGGACCTTTTTGAATCAAGTTTGAAATAGGGCTTTATTGTAAAAAATTCTGAGATAGGGCATTGTTGAAACAATTTTTGATATAGAGCGCTTTTGAAAAATATTTTGAAATAGATTGATCTTACACTCGGCCGTTAATATCCCTTCAGTCCAGTTCTTTGACAAAACTGTTATGGCAGATCTGTGATGGGGCAAGCTGTGTATATTCCACACAGTATCAAGCGATTAGTATGTGGGGCAGATTATACAAGAATTAAGAGTCTTTTAAGGTGAAAAGTAAGAACTCGTTTTGGACCAATTCAATCTAAACTGCGTAAACCTGTTATTTCGGATTTGGACTTTATTGAGCCATATTCTTAAATCGGTTTTACAAATGTTGTGAAAATCGTTTACGTAATAAGTGGTCACTAAATTCTTTCCCCCATCACTAACCATTGATAAAACCAGGGACCGCAAATAATGATTATATTTTTTTTACTCATTCTTGAGTACTATTTTATTTTTCATAATAAAACTCAAAGCATCCTATATCCTGAACTATAGAAAATTTCACTTTAAAATTTTGAACGAACATCCGTCTTGCTCTCAAGTGGGTGACGCCAAAGCGAACTTATTGAAAATTCTACTATAAATGATTTAAAATATTCGTGCCTTCATTTCCACCTCAATAATACCTATTTCCATTACTAAATACTCCTTTTCTTAATTTGAGATAGAGTTTTCAAACATTTATCTTTAGAATCAAGAACTTTAGAGTAAGAAGTTTGTTAGTTCAAATTCCGGATAGTTCAGGATATATGATGCCTTGAGTTTTATTATGAAAAATAAAATAGTACTCAAGAATGAGTAAAAAATAAGAATAATCATTATTTGCTGTCCTTGGATAAAACACCTCTAGATTTATTGACAGTTTTATTAATACGAAGATTGAAACTAAGTTTACAATCAATCGTAACTCCCAAGTTCTCAAAATCATGCACTTGTTCGGGACTATGATTCTTTATTGTGTAGAAAGCTGGTTGTGAAGTTCTGCATGAAAAACACATGCCTTTACATTTTTGACGATTGAGTGGCGTATAGTTTAGATCGCGCCAAGCACCCAGGCTATCACGATCTGATTGTAGTAAAAAAGCGAAAATAGCGCTCAACAAAAAATCAGTAGCGTTACCATACATTTTTCCTCTAATGTGCCATGTTTAAATTATTCCTTTTTTACATTTTTTTATATGTTAACTCAAGGAAAGTGGAAACAGTTTTTCTCTAATATGATTAACAAACAACCAATAAAATTCGAGCACTGTTCCAACAACAATGACCTTAAAAAATCAGTACATTTGCGTACTGATTTAGGAATAAAAAACAATCATTGCATGAAAAAACGGCATTTCTGGCAACCCTATTGAAAACATTTTTATAATATATGTTTTAAAATTGTGGCCTTACTTAATTTGTAGTTTTTGATACACAAAACAAAACAAACATGAAAATACTTTTGCAGTATGCGCTGATGCTTCATATAATCTGCCACATTCACCTACATACATACATATGTACATATAAATGAGTTCTTAAGATATTGCAACGTTAAGCCATCGTCATACAGTGACATTTTGAAATTTACAATTGCAACTTTTAAGTGTTGCTTCTTATTTTTATCGGGCGAACGGGGTAATAAATGTTGCCAAAACTTTGTACTTGATGACTGCTTTTATGTGTAGGTCCAAAATGGCCTGAAGAGCTTCTATGTAGATGTATGTGTGTGTAGTACACCATAAGCCCATAAAATGTTAATGTATATGTTGTTGCCATTTTGTTTGTTGTTTTTGTTATTTTTTGTTTATTGTTTTGTTGTTTGGATGTTGTTATCCATGCGCTGCATTCTTTAATGGCTTCATAAATGCCACGGATGTGTTCTTTGCCACATTTATGTTGCTTTGTAAGCTTTTTTGATGGATCTTAAGAGTTTTGGTCTTCCACGCACACACTTTCTGCTTTCGAGCTGATAAGTGGGGGTTAAACTTCTTCAGTATGCAACTTGCAGTGCCAATGTGGGTCGTCAAGTTCGTACAAGTTTAATTGGTTGGACACACTTTACGACGGTAACAATGCGATAGCTGGTGAATTGATTGACAGAGCATTCGACATTTCTAAGAATTAATGTTGTCATTCACAACATTTACATTGAAACAAAATGTTGCTCTCTGTATTAAGTGCTTTACTTATTGCGAGAACTCAAGCATGTACTAATGTTATATACGTAGATCTAGAGTTATTGTTCTTATATCTTGGTTAATACATAATCCCTTCCACAATTTTAACACTACACTTATATAAATAGATATTGCGTTCTTATCATTATTAATCTTGAAGCGTATATACATACATACATTTCTCTTACTCGTCATTTCATTCAAATAATTCTGCTTTTGTCGAAAGTTTTATTACTGAAGCTTTTACTTTTATTCTTGAATTAGTTGTATTATTTCGCAAATTGAGATACTTTTAGCTTTTGGAAATCTGTCGTTAATTAAATGTTGAAATCTAATTTATTTGTTTAAAAAAAAACCCTGATCTCGCACTCATAACGAGCTTCAGTATGAGAGACAAATGGCCTTTTAAAAAGGCTGCAATGATTTTGATGTTGGACGATACAAGAAGAAGTCGACCTCATTTTTAAGGCTTACAATCTTAAAGCCCTCTTCACTATCTCCATGTACCACATCTTCTTTAAGGCTCACAATAGTGTGGAAAATCCAATATAACAGGGCAGGCGACCGACCCCAAATTTAGGAATCATCCTCTTACATATATAAAGTACAGTTGAGGCCATTTTCGACAGTTCTGGTACATTGAGCTTCCAACACAATTTCCTATTAAGTATAGAAAACAAATATTTAATGCGGTACCACATATGTTTCTATTTCTACTCCACCTAGCTTTTGGCTTTACCCAACTAACTACATTTTAGTTGTATCTTGAAGGGACAAACTACATACAGGACAAGTACTTGGGATGTTGGAGTTGAGTCTGAAAAAGTAAGTGTTTCATGTATTACAGTATCCAGATCGAAGTTATGTTAGTATCACTCTAGTCTCCAGCAGGACGCTCTCCTCTTTAGCAACTTCAGCAATTTCAGGTGGTTGGAAGTCAATTACGGGGCTCACAGGCCGAGATCTGAGGGATCTGTCTAAAGAATCGATGAGGAGCTCATTTAGAGTTCGTCTGTGGCTATGCGAATTAAACGGCTGTGTAATATGTTGCCGAATCTCGCCGAAATAATAACGGCGATACTTACTTATGTACCTAGGTAGCAGACCTTACTCTAATAGATATCCGTTTGGGTGACTGGGTTTATGGCAGGCTAGTAGAAACTTTCTGCTCAACAGTTCCCTGTGCTCTCGAACATTGAGTTTAATCTCTTAATGGATGTGAGACTGAGCTGTCACAAGAAGACATCCCATGGCAGTTCTGAGAGCGGTGTTTTTGCAGATTTGCAACTTCCTTCAATTTTATCAGATATATTCGGCGATAAGTTTAGATTTCCCTCGATATATAGAAAATGTGGGATAGGACACCACCCCTATATAAACCTTCCTGGTTTGGATGTTGAGTCTCTGGATAACATTGGCGCTTCCCGATGGTTAAGGTAGTAAGCGGTCCACCTTTTTAGGCAGCCAAGGAGCGGTGACTCTTCCAGATCTTGAAGGAAGGTGGCATGGTTGATGGTATCAATGGCGTTTGGTGGGTCAAGTGCATGAGCGTCGTCCTGTGCCATCTTCGTCCGATTATGCCCTTTCGATTCCAGAATCACCGATAGAGCTTTTCGTTCCGATCTCTTTAGGTTACTTATTGGTGAATCGATCTCATTTTCTTCTGTCACTTACAAAGTTATCCTTACAGAATGTTAAACTGTTTTTATAAAAAAAAAAAAAAAAAAAAAAATTACCGTTGGAATTCTGGCAACCAAATTTAATCGAAGCAAAGCTGTAACAAACGCTCGTATAATGTTTGCGCTTTAGAAAAGAAAAAGTAGATATAAACAACAATAATAGCTGCAACTACAAGGAAACACATTAACGTAAAGTAACATGACGTAACATGAATGGTGGAAAGAAACAAATTTGAAAACGCTTTTTTACGCTAATTGTTTTTCCAGAATTTAATGTAAACTTTTTTATTTTTATTGAAGCATTAAAACGCATTTTTACAACTACGACTATGGCGGCATCAATATCTCACGAATATGCAGTTTCCTGCACACACACACACATACACAGATCTTTCGCCAAACTAGAGCGAACTCGCATCCAAGCTAAACGAGCATACCCAAACAGCCAAACATAGCCAACGAATGCAGCTTGATGGTCCATTAAAGGCAAAGATTTGAAGAATTGCATAACACAGGCGTGCTTCATACCGCGGCGGACGAGCGTCCAGTTCTCACTTTCATGATGCCGACTGGAAAGGGTAATGTTGACGTAGTCATATCCCTAAGCAATGTAAGTACGTATGAAAGATACTAAGGTCTAAGAAAAAAAAATGGAGGTGGCTAAATTGAATGAGGATGGGATTGCTGAGAGTGATAGAAACATAAAATGCACAACAAAGTTGTAAAACTGTTCTTATCCTTATTCCTTTATTTTATTTATGTAGAATTTTCAGTTTGTTTTTACATTTTTCATGCTATACCCAGTAGTACATTTACGTGGTATATTATTGCGGCGCTTTTTGACGGTAAAAAGGCGTTGATTTGGTTATAGTCGTAGACCACTACATAGGACGGTATGGAAGAAATTGGATTCCCAAGGCAAAAATAGCAACGGCAAGGGTCAATTGGAAATTATATTATATTTTATGTTATTTAATTTAATTTAGGTTAATTTTATTTTATTGTATTTAATTTTTGTAGTTTTATTTTATTATATTTTATTTTATTTTTTTTTTTGTTTTAATTTGTTTTATTTTATTTTATTTTATTTTATTTTATTTTATTTTATTTTATTTCGATTTGTTTTATTTTATTTTATTTTATTTTACTTTATTTTATTTTATTTTATTTTATTTAATTTAATTTTATTTTATTTTATTTTATTTTATTTTATTTTATTTTATTTTATTTTAATTTATTTTCTTTTATTTTATTTTATTTTATTTTATTTGTTTTATTTTATTTTATTTTATTTTATTTTATTTTATTTTATTTTATTTTATTTTATTTTATTTTATTTTATTTTATTTTATTTTATTTTATTTTATTTTATTTAGTGAGCAAAAAGAAAGAGAAGATGGCGGGAAAAAGTTAGATTAAGAGGAAGAGAAAAGGATTAGTAAAATGTAGAGCAACAATTAGTGGAATAGGTATACTATTAAGGAGGGATATGGTACAGGAATAGGACTGAAAATATAAAAATGAATAAGGAAGAAATGGAACAGAAATTTTTATGGGAATCGGAACAGGAACAAGAAAGCGACAGAGGAGAAGGAAGTTGTTCCAAGAAAGAGAAGTCGGACTAGAATGGAGGTGAAGAAACTTAAAAAGAAGAAAGAGAACCCAGACGGCGAGACAGTACAATTTTTCAAATGTGTGCACCTCCACCTTTCGAACAGGACTAATAATGCCGAGTCTACTAGTGGGTATACAAAGATGGACCTCACCCGACCTTACACAGCCTTAATTAATATTTTTTTCCTTCGGTCTTTTGTAGTTATGGGTTTCTTAATTTTTCCAAAGAAAATAACTTCGAACGAAGCGCAACACAACAGGAGAATCAGGCAAGCGCAGCAAAACAGCTTAAGTAGTCAAAAATTCAAAGGCCCTTCCCACAAAGCAGCAAATCGTTAACGCAATGTACCGTTAGTCGTCACTCGTTATTGTAGAGTATAGCGCATAAACTTGTTCGTCCGCCTGTAAGTGCAATAAATGCTTTTTGGTTGGCGACGGGAAGTGAAACATGTAAAATTGCAGGGCCAAGCTAGTGCTAAAGGGCAGGCACTATGCCGCTTGGGACCATAAAAAGGGGGAATATGCTTTACTAGCAGCAAAGATGTCGAATATTGAGTTATGTTTTGTTTTTGTGCGTTGTTTCGGCGTTATAACGGTAATAACCGAATCGTTACAAACGCATAAGTTGCAAATATATATCTAGGCGCATATACATACATGCAAACATATATTAATGTGAAACTTATTTATTTAGTAAGCAAAGAAGTTCCTTTACTACAAGACGAGGAGAATGAGTGGGCACGAATCGGCAGGGTTAATCTTTGGGCGTACACATCTCCACAGTCCACAGCGCACCGGCTTGCTTGTGCGTTGTTGTATAGCCCACTTTTAGTTGAATTTCTTTAGGAAATGTTTTTCTTGAGCTCTCTGCTAAAGCTGGCCACGAATGTGGAGCAATACTACGGCCGTAGGGTCATGAATTTACCATTTTACAGCCTCATATTTTGCTTAAGCGCATATCCGTGAGCACCTTTAGTTGCTCTTATGCGTTGTTGTTTTTGTTTTTGTTAGCCCAGCACCACCCTAGGAATAACAACGCTTAAACTTTTTAGTGTTGTCATTAAATTTTTTCGTGTAAGTAGCGGTAAGCAGCAAAGGCTGTGACATAGTCGGGTGGACGAAAGGTGGTGCGTTTGGAGGTCCATCAAAATGTTGCTTTGTTGCGCGTTGCCGCCACACTAAGCAGCTACCGTTGGCATGTATGTGTGTGTGTGTTCAATAGAGATATAAAGCAAACACTTTTTGTTGTTTTGCCTTTTTGTATATTTTAATATCTCTTTTCGACAACGAACAGTAGCAACACAACTTTATATGCGCAGAAACTCTAAAGGGCCAAATTGATAGCTAACGTTAGGCAGCGCAATGTGGTGTGGCGTAACGTTGCGGGTAGAGGGCTGTAGGTCTATAAATTTCGATGTTTGCTTTTTATATTGCAAAAATTTTTCTGCTGAAATTACGGAAATTAAAAACGAAATGACTCTGAAAGGCTAACTCCAATTCACCACCCGCCCCAGTTTACATTCCACCCTAAGTCAAAGTACGATACAGCGCCGTAACCCAATAGTTACCTTAATTTCGAAACGGATTTCGTTGCTTTGTAGTTAATATTTTGTATTTGTTATTGTTGTAGTTGTTGTTTAAGAAGCAATTTAGGAGCGAGTTCACTAGAGATGAGCTCATAAAAGTGCTATTATATTGTACAGTTACGCCACGCTATTTGCACATTTTTTAATACCATCGGGCGGTTGAGCCGCAGCCATTTCCATTCCAAAATACCACGCACCGCTCCGCCCAACGCTGTCATTACAAATCAACGTTGCGAAACGAAATAAATGAAACGAGCGAACGATTTTATATTTAATCGTAAAGTTTAGAAACTTTGTAATGACAAGAACGTTGGATATGCTGCCGCTCTGTCTTATAGCTGACTGTCTGCATACATACATATATGCACATACTAATATAGCTAGATAAGCCCCTCATAGCCATACACATATGAGAGTTTGTCTCACCTCAGCGCCGCCGCCGTTAGCGAGGTCACCATCAGCACTTTCTCGACTTCATCAAAGTTAACTTTTGTTCATTGCACGCACACGCACTTCCACAGATCACAGCTGCATTAGGCTGTGTCAAATTTGGGTGGGCTAACTCGATGTTTTGGAATACCACGGATAGTCATTTAAGTTATTCACCTTTCTTGGTTGCTTTAAATTTTTATTAAAAGTTTAATTTAGAACATGTAAGTGGAAAACTACATTAGCCGTGATCTTTTGTTGTGGAGGTGAAAAAAAAGTTAGTCCTTTTAATTATTTATTTATTCAGCAAATGAACAACTAGTTGAGTTGATTTGGTTTTGTGTTTTTCCGACAGGGTGGATACTGGATTTATATTGGAACGAATTTTCGTCATCCCTTTTCAATTTTGGTTTTCGAACGAAATCAAGCATGAAAGATGGCGGTTCGCCGAAACCGGTTTGTTACAAAACCAAAATTGACAAGGGATAACGAAAATTCGTTCCAATATAAACCCGAACAACTAGTTCTTACAGACTACTGAAATTGATTAGAATATGAATAATAAGTTCTTAAAGATTATTAAAAAAAAGTGAAAACATTAAATAACATTATTCCATAAATTAATAAAAATGTCCTTAGACAACATCAAGCTCGATAGAAGATGGGACCTGGTAGAATTCGCTTAAAACGTGTGCACGTCATTACCTTTGTGCATATTAGTCGCCTCTTACGACCAGTATGCCTACCTCGGGCATATTCTAAACCCCTAACGGGCGTAGTTCGAAGTTCTCTTCTGGGAACGTTGAAATTTCTTTTTTCAAGAAAGGCAGCACAGCTTACGTCTCCCTGGATAATGCCATACAAAAAAGTCAGAGAAAGAATAGATCCTATGGCTTCTAGGTTTGTAAGGTTTAAGAGCATTATATGAAGGTAGAGGGTACGTAAATCTTAGTGACCGCAGAGTGAAATTAATAAATACTTTCTGGATTCTTTCAATACTGCTGATTGAAAACTATTGGAAGGGACCGCAAATAATGGTGGCATATTCAAGATGAGATCGAACAAAAGAGGTGAAAGGCAATTTCAGTGTATATGGGTCAGCGAACTCTGAACTGTTACGACGGATCAAAGCAAGCAAAATAGTTGTTGAAGGTAAAATAGGTATCATAAACAACACCAAGATATTTGCTTTTATCAACAATCTGGAGCATACTGTTAGCAATGTTATAAGAAGTACTAAAACTAAAGCGCGATTTGGAGTTGGTTACGTCAAAGCATTTCTTAATATTTAAGCAAAGATGAGATGTAGCGTACCAAGAATAAAGTTTTTTCACATTGTCATGCGCAGAATTTACAACAGAGTATATTTTGAGATCATCAGCATACAGCAAAAATCAAGCATACGAAAAACATGAACTTATATCATTGATGAATAAGACCAAGAGCAAAGGGCCATACTGTCTTGCGGGGCGCCGGCTGTTGCCAGGAAGGGATCAGAAGACTCACTATCAATAAGATAATACACCATCTATTATTTAAATACGACTTCAGCCGTTTCAGAAATATTGAGAGGAAGCCTAGACAGGATAACTTACGAATGAGAATCCCATGCGATACTTTCTCGAAAGCTTTGGAAAAGTCAGTTGAATATATACTTTATAACAAGATGAAAAAGCTGAGATACAATACTCTGTTAGATTGGAAAAACGAGAGCAACCCACAATAAACCAATGCTGTTAAGCACAAATTAAGCTCTTCACTGAAAAATAAATTCTACCTTTGACAATGCATTCAGATAACTTGGAGACAGTGGTGAGTTTCGATATCGGTCTGTAATTGCAGACATCAATCTTATTTCCAGATTTGTAAATAGGAGTTATATAAGCAATTCTCCAGGAATCTATAAATTCACCACAGCGAAGAAACATATTGAAAAGTGTCATAAGAGGCTATTTGTCGTGCAATAAGGTCAAGGATTGTCACGTTTCAGTTATTCCTGTGATGCAGTCGCACAGGTTCGAGTTTAGTGAGTGACTGCACCACTGTTCTTGGAGTTGTACAGCCTACCGAGCCGTACATTATGAAATCATCATTGTTTTCGAACAATAAAACACTTAGCAAATTATTGCTGATATACCGATTTATTAATACTAGAGTTCGCCCAGTGGTTGAAATTCAACCAATAAACTTTATTTTATTTTATTTTTTTTGCTGTAGGTTTGTTTTATCCGCCTTTTTTTCTTCCTTTCTATGTCGTTCCTTTCCTCTAACATATTTTTATTTTCCTTGATTTCTTTTTTTACTCTCTCATTTTATTTTTTACTTTCCTCAAACTCCTTTTCCTTTCCCTTCCTTTTATTTTCTTTCTTTCCCCTTCGTTTTCTTACCTTTCCTTTAATTCCCTTTCCCTTCCCTCTCTTTCATTTCCTTACCATTCCTTTCTTTCCTTTAATTTTCCTTCCTTTCCTATCCTTTCCATTCCCTTCCCTTTCCTTCCTTTCCTTTCCTCTTCCTTTTCTTTCCTTTCTTTCCTTTAATTTTCCTTCCTTTCAATTCTTTTCCTTTCCTCTATTTTCCTTTAATTTTCTTCGGTGTTTAATACGCTTTATGAGTAATCATTTATTTTATTTTTGTAAACCCTGTTTGTAGGTATCAGCAATGAATTTTATATATTTGCTCATATTTTACATTGCTTGTTTAATGTATCCAACAAAGCAACTTTTCGTGCTCTCAGGAGAGCAGCTGACACTGGGCATCGTAGCCAGTAATCAATACAATAACAACAACTAAAGCAAAAATGCATGACCCAACAGAGTATCTATAGTGCGAGTACTTATTTTTCATCGGTCCACTACCAACTCTTCGCACTCACAATGAGAGCCGACCACACGAATAACACAAAAACATGCATGGCAAGTCACACTACTACGGCTCTTAATTTTTTCCTACAAAGCAACTCCTCGGCCATGCTCACGATTCAGCATAGTACACAAAAAGCAAGTACACACTCACACACCGTGTCTATAGTGTGAATAAGTAAATGTGTAGTGGTGTAACTTTTATGTTAAATTTTTTATATTAAAATGATTTTTTAAATTTTTTTATTTACGGATAAAAGTACACCTCAACATTTCCTATCTATACATATATAATTTGTATACCTTAGAATTATAGTTTAGCAGAAAACGGTTCTACATTGCATTCATCTTGTCTATTTATATATAAGATAACGATGGCACTGCCGCGAAGGTATGCATTTGAGCGCTAAAAGTAGACTAACTTGTTTTTAATATTTGAAATACCAAAAAGGTTTATAAATACATGTTAAATTCATGTAAATAGTAAAAAGAGGCATAATAGAAAACCATAAATGGACTGTAACAATTCAAGGCATAGCGGTATAATCATCCGATGCTGGTGCCCTTGAACTTGCATTTGCTACTTGAGTACATATATATCGTCATACATATATGTGTATGTATGTTCATAGGTAAGTGCAGCCTGCTGAGAGACCAGCAGATGAACCATATGATTGTGTAAATATGAAGAAGCCGTGGTATATAATGAGGTCAGTGGCTCCGAACATATGACGACATATCAGAGGTCCCAACTATTTCGATATAATAATTTAGTCAGTGGTTCCCAAACAATCGCAATGTACATCCATTGCAATATTATCGACATCTCTATAATATTCTCGCTAACCTTTTGCCTACAAATAAGCACTTTGTGATTCACATTGAAATGCTTGAATTTGAGCCTGGTGTCAAAAGTGACCCCCAAATATTTTATTTCTTCTACAAAAGTCAGACACACGCCATTCATCCAGTATTATCATTCTTAGTTCCGCAGGGACTCTTGTTCTGGTGAAAGGGATCTTATCAGTCTCTGAAGGGTTAATCTTGAGTCTTACACTGGCACGCCATTTTTTTGTCAAGTTGTACCACTAAGGTTGGTTTTAAATCAGCTTAACTGTAGTACAGGATTAGAATGCCAGTTAGAGATTGTGTATACTACTAAGAGATCTCCATTCAAGGGGGGAGAGGGCTTCACCTTGGGTGCACGCCTTTGTCGTGGTTACTGTTGTACTGTTCCATACTTAGGTTTAAGCGATTCGCTAAAGTCTGTGTATAAGAAATCCACCTGCTAGTTATGTTCGACGCCGCTGGAAACTTGAATAGCGTATTCTAACCATTTGGACACGGTGGATTTCCCCCTGCAGAAACCATGATGAGATCGATCGATAACAGTTGATACTAAAAACAGCAGTTGTTTGAAAAAATTATATTTTAAAAAAGCCTTGGTATGACATTAAACCCCTATCTAAGTAGTTCACGACTTACGATTTAATTCGATTTTGGTAGAGTTATAATGTATGACTCCTTCCAGATTCTTGGAAGTGTACGCTGATTCAGAGACGCATTGAAAATGTGCGTTGAAGGGTTTATAGAGAAATTCAGTACACATTTTCAGAAAAATAGAATGCATCCCAGAGGGAACATCACTTTCAGATCTGAGTCAAGCATTGGTAACTAAGTGGCGATGAAGGCGGGTCAGCACAACAAGCTGAGATACAGAGGCATATTCTGCAGAGCGTTCGAAGTAATCTTGTGGCCTATATATTTTCCTTTAATTTTAAGGCGAAGAAAGTAAGCATAATTTGGTTGAAGTACTACCTCTGCCACACCATAGGTATGTAGAGGAGCCACATGTTATTCTCATAAAAATTATTACTTTTATTTATATTTTTTGTTGACATTGGCTGTGTTTCATAAACAATTAGCAGTTCTTAACGATAATGCCCTTGCTAAACCTGTGAGAAGAACGAAAACTCGTCACACACGCTAATGTAGCACGTACCACGCATACAAGCACACGCTTACGCCTACGCAAACGCAACGATTTTTAGATGAATATATTGCTTTGACAGCATTTCATCATGTAGCCGCTCATCTTGGTGTTTCAATCTTATTATGATCCATATAATTCTTCATTTTGTATTCTTTATTTCTTATTTTTATATATTTTGTTATTCTTTATTTACCATTTTAATGGCTGCTGTTTGTTGTTGACTGATGGTTGCCTGCACTGCATAGAATGGCGATTAGAGAACGTAACTCAAATCGGCTCAACTCAAGTCATAAACATAAAGTTTACATGCAACAAAATGTGCCGGTGGCAGCTTGCAACAAAAATTCGATTATCGTGGAAGCACTAAAAATTGCTCGTACGCATTTAATCACCGGCCCCGTCATCATCTACATCAACATCAGCAGTTGCAATTCTATATTCTACATACGCACATACATATAGACAAACATAGTAATATATGGTATTGAGAATATATTTTGAGCAACGCCTGCCACATTAAAAACAGTTATAGCACTTACCAATTGGAAAGTGCTTGCCACATGCGTACCTAAACACACACACTTACACATAAATATATACATATATATATGTATATGTGAACACGAAGTTGAGGGCAACTATGTAAGTAGCATATTACACCTATACATGCACCACATTAGAATACGCTCGACACACACACGCACACATTTACGTAGCCGCCCACATATTTGCTTTTCAACCCTGCACTGCTTGGCTGCCCCAAAATGATGGTTTACCGTTATTGCCAAGATATCTAAATTTATGTTCGCATAGTTGTAAAATGTAAAATGAGTTGCGTCGTTAGTCATAGTAGTTGTTGTTGTTTTTGTTATTATATTACGTGCATACATCCATTACCCTGCCCTAACAATACCCACTTGTCCCTCGGGCTCTTATCGCTGGTCTACGCACGCAATGTTGCCGCCATTAATGTTGCAGTTTTGGTTATTTGGCATTTTATTTTTACGTCTTGACATAAATTGCTTAGATGAGTTTTTTAATCGAAAAAATTTTCGAAATGTTTTTGTAGATCGTGTATGACATGGCAAATGGCAAGGTTCGACTGTAAGATGGCAATTTAAGTACCACTGAAAAAACTTCATAATATCAATAGAATATCAAGGGCTGTAGTTACATATATGTGTAAGCTTTTTATATAGTATTCTTAAGAACTATTGTATGATGCATACATCTTAAATGAAAACTAAAAAAGAAAACCAAAGTCGAAAGAACAAAATTATTAGTTTTCAAATCATAGCATTTCCATGCCAAATCAAATATTTACAAAAAAAATTTATTCAACATGAAATTACTTTTTCAAATCTTGGTTTTACCTCTAGTGCATAGGATAGAATAGAAAATAGCTTTTTTAAACTCCCTCTATAGTAACCGAATAAGTAAAGAACTAAATGCACTACTCGATATTAGTTCTTCTAACTTCTTTTTAATTGTCGAAAACCCGAAAACGACCCTCCAAAGAAGATACCAAATATCTTTTAGATAATTTGAAGTAGATTTTAATTGATTGTGGCCTACTTTTTCAGTGAGAGTTAAAAGTACAATTGAAGCTCACCGTGCAGGGCGAGGAACTTCTCTTTTGAACTATTTATGTAAATCGCTGAAGTGGCATATCTCCACTTTAAAATTGGCAGCAGCCTTGATATATTGGTACTGTGTTCGCCTAACAAAACATTTAAGAATAACCGTTTTCGACCCTCAGCCGTGATCGCACTAAGGGATAGTGTGTATTTCCTTAACAAAAATCCATCTTTCTTAAGAGACTCCGTTTGTCGTGGGCATAAAATATCAAAATAGAATAATATAAAATACGATAAAATACAAAAAAAAATTAATAAACTGAAATAAAATAAAATAAAATAAAACGAAATCAAATCAAATAAAGTAATATAATAAAATAAAATTATTTAAATATAATAAAACAAAATAAGGTGATAAAATAAAATAATATAATAAAATAAAATTATTTACAATAAAATAATATATATATATAAAATTAGAACTGTCTTTGAGCTCATTCATAATCATGATACTTGAAAATAAAATAAATTAAAATGAAATAAAATAAAACAAAATAAATAAAATGTAATAAAATATAATAAATGATATAAAATAAGAAAATAAATTAAAATAATATAATGAAATAAAATAATTTAAAATAAAATCAAATAAAATAAAATAAAACCAAATAAAATAAAATAATACAAAATAAAATATAATAAAATTAAGAAAAATAAATAAAATTTAATAAAATATAATAAATAATAGAAAATAAGATAATAAATTAAAATAATATAATAAAATAAAGTAATTTAAAATAAAATAAAATAAAATAAAATAAAACCAAATAAAATAAAATAATATGAAATAAAATATAACAAAATTAAAGAAAACATATAAAATTTAATAAAATATAATAAATGATATAAAATAAGATAATAAATTAAAATAATATAATAAAATAAAATAGTTTAAAATAAAATCAAATAAAATAAAATAAAACCAAATAAAATAAAATAATATAAAATAAAATATAATAAAATTAAAGAAAACAAACAAAATTTAATAAAATATAATAAATGATATAAAACAGATAATAAATTAAAATAATATAATAAAATAAAATAATTTAAAATAAAATCAAATAAAATAAAATAAAACCAAATAAAATAAAATAATATAAAATAAAATATAATAAAATTAAAGAAAATAAATAAAGTATAATAAATAATATGAAATAAGATAATAAAATAAAATAATATAATAAAATAAAATTATTTAAAATAAAATAAAATAAATAAAATAAAAAAAAATATAATAAAATAAAATAAAAAAATAAATAAAATTTAATAAATTATAATAAATAATATGAAATAAGATAATAAAATAAAATAATATAATAAAATAAAATTATTTAAAATAAAATAAAATAACCGAGCGTCTGTACCTACATCTTCACCACAACCAGCAAAGCTATATAGGAAGCAGATTTTATATATTCTCCGCTAAAGCTGCATGAGGTTACGACACCAGAACTCGCTGCAGAAGGAGAACACATGCAAAATTTGATAGAAGAATGAAAAATGAAAGCTATCCATGAAAGACACACATATGCTCTGGAACATAGGGAGGTAGACAAACCCACACCCAATGAATGGCTATACCGCTTTGGTATATACACCGAAACTAAGGGGTTCATGCTGACCATCCAAGACCAAGTAATTGCAAAAAGAAATCACCGAAAATATGTAATGCGTGCTTCCATTGAAAACGAAGCAATCCATTATACCACCAATCATATAGTACCATTTCATGCTCATGACAGGTATTCAAAGTGAAGAAAAGGATGTTGTATAAAGGTAACGGAAAAAAAAAGTGAAGGGAAGGAGCACAAAAGAAAAAAAATGGTAAGAAAAAACTTAAATAAATAAATAATAAAATAAATAAAAAAGTAAAATAAAATAAAATTGTTCTATGTCCATGCATAACAGGCCAAGTGATGGGGTAAAAAATGCTTATGAAGTTTGAAAGATGAATTATTTCGGCAACTTTTGTGGTTGAATATCCACACTGGGCTAGTTCTAGATTGGTGGAAAGAAGAAAACAGACTAAATTTGTTGCAATTGAGTATATTGAGTATAAGGGTCCCATCCCCGAAACGGCCGTCGTATATTTGGTGTTTACATTTATATCATTTAATACATAGATATAAATGTATGTATGTATGCGTGAAGGGATAGTTAAGTGATATTATAAATAATTCGAAAACTACGAATTGCTTATTCTGGTTAATGTTGATTCTGGTTAACAGCGTTGCTGAAACATGAAATTTGTGGACAAATGAACAAATTACTTTGAGGTGAATGTGAAAACAGCTGCAAATAAACCACAAAAGGAACAACACAAACAAAACCAAAAAACAACAAACTGTAATAACGGAAGCAAAAACAAAAAAAAAAACACAAATAAATAAATACAAATTAATTCAACGAAATAGTGCAATCGAATCAAAGACATGCTAAAAGTAACAAAAAAAGGTTGAAAGGAAAATATACGAACAAACCGTGAATACTGAAAAAGCTACATAAACACAAACTTAAAACCGTAGTTGCGCTGAAACCTAAATACACTCTAGATGCAACGCTAAAACAACCAATGCTCGTGTCCGCTTGCGATAGCCATTTTGTATGTATTACGCACGAACGAACAACGCCGATTTACACGAACAGTCGAGCGGTACGACGAATGCAACAGCAAAGCGCACTGGAGCAGGAAGTAGTGCATGTGGAACTGCCTTGGAAAAAAAAGTGGCAAATACTTAATTGCACCACAGCTTTATGCATTTTTAAAATCAATTAAGTTATTTTGAATTTTCCTTTTTCTTATTTTTTGTTGTTTTTGTTTTTTATCAGTTTTTGGATAAATTAAGCCACACACATATTCACATCGTTAACGCGTTTTTATTCATGCGCTCAAATCAATATCACAAGCATCCACTAATTGCAATGGAAATTTTGCCCAACAAACGGGCATTTATTGAGACTGAATCTGAGGTGGATGAGGTTATGTAGATACAATTTAATTATAACAAAATATTTGATTTAATTTTGTAAATAAACTCGTAGTGCATAAAATAAAATTTTCACAAAATACCCCCATCAATCCAGTTCAACTGCAAATGCCAACGGATGGGAAACGATTTGAGTTTAAATTTTAAAGATCAATTAATACGCTCGAATACAATTTTTATACTTTTTGCAACAATTTTTGATTTCTTTATTTGCTCCAATCTTTCCAGCCCACGTTGCTCAATTTTGTTGCAATTTTAGCTAAAAACTTTTAATAGAAAGAGCGACATTTATGGGTCAGAGTGACCCCTACACAAAACACTTCAAGTGCTTATAACGTAAATGCGTTCAGTTGAACTGCAAGCACCCAACCGCAAAGACCACTTTGGTCACACGCTCGAGTCCACTTGATGAACTCTGGTGTGTGGCAAGTAAAATGGGCTTGTTGGTGCACCGAAAGCAGTGACTCCAGTAACGGCCACTTGACTTGCAAGTGAATTGTAGCAAAGCGTACAAAATACTCAACAGTGCGGCAAAAAACAACCAACAACAATCACTCAATGGACCATACAATTGGCACAAACTCATTGCCTATGTCCAGCTTAATAGTTGCAAATAGCTTGAATGCATCCGAAAAAGGCTAACTTGTTACCAAAATGGAGGGTGAAATATTAAATATAAAGGTAGTAAAAAGAACATGAAGTTATGAGCCGAAAATTCACTTAAATTTTTATAAGCCGATTAAAGGGCTACACTCAGAGAAAACCAATTTTAAGAGGAACGAAATACGTTAAAACCAAACACAACTGTCAGGCATAAAAGGATCGAGTTAGGTATGGACCTTCAAATCAGTGTTTGCATTATTTTAGTTTAGTTATTATATTTCGCTTTATTTTATTTTATTTTATTTTATTTTTTTTTATTTTGTTTTATTTTATCTTATTTTATTTTATTTTATTTTACTTTTTTTATTTTAATTTATTTTATTTTATTTTATTTTATTATATTTTATTTTCTTTTATTTTATTTAATTTTATTTAATTTTGTTTTATTTTGTTTTATTTTGTTTTATTTTATTTTATTTTATTCTATTTTATTTTATTTTATTTTATTTTACTTTATTTTATTTTATTTTATTTTATTTTATTTTACTTTTTTTATTTTAATTTATTTTATTTTATTTGATTTTATTATATTTTATTTTCTTTTATTTTATTTTATTTTATTTTATTTTATCTTATTTAATTTAATTTTATTTTGTTTTATTTTGTTATATTTTGTTTTATTTTATTTTATTTTATTTAATTTTATTTTATTTTATTTTATCTTATTTAATTTAATTTTATTTTGTTTTATTTTGTTTTATTTTGTTTTATTTTATTATATTTTATTATATTTTATTTTCTTTTATTTTATTTTATTTGATTTTATAATATTTTATTATATTTTATTTTCTTTTATTATATTTTATTATATTTTCTTTTATTTAATTTTATTTTATTTTATTTTATTTTATTTTATTTTATTTTGTTTTATTTTATTTTATTTTATTTTATTTTATTTTACTTTATTTTATTTTACTTTTTTTATTTTAATTTATTTTATTTTATTTTATTTTATTTTATTTTATTTTATTTGATTTTATTATATTTTATTTTCTTTTATTTTATTTTATTTTATTTTATTTTATTTTATTTTATTTTATTTTATTTTATTTTATTTTATTTTATTTTATTTTATTTTATTTTATTTTATTTTATTTTATTTTATTTTATTTTATTTTATTTTATTTTATTTTATTTTATTTTATTTTATTTTGTTTATTTTATTTTATTTTATTTTATTTTACTTTATTTTATTTTATTTTATTTTATTTTATTTTGTTTTGTTTTATTTTATTTTATTTTATTTTACTTTACTTTATTTTATTTTATTTTATTTTATTTTATTTTATTTTATTTTATTTTATTTTATTTTATTTTATTTTGTTTTATTTTATTTTATTTTATTTTATTTTACTTTACTTTATTTTATTTTATTTTATTTTATTTTATTTTATTTTATTTTATTTTATTTTATTTTATCTTATTTAATTTAATTTTATTTTGTTTTATTTTATTTTATTTTATTTTATTTTTTTTATTTCTTTTTTTTCATAAATTTTTTAATTTATTTTATTTTAATTTAAATATCCTCGTTAAAGCTTTGGCTGTAAATCATTCTTCGCACTCCGATCATTTGCATTTAGAATGAGCAGCTTCAATAAAAATCAACAAACATATGAACCCACTTTACCATCCTAAACCAAACAAACAACTGGCCACTATCATGTCAACCCAATTAAACCATATCAAGCACATAGTACCAGATTCATAAAGAAAAAATTATGCTGTCAAGAAAAACGAGAAATGTTGAATTGCCCCTGTAATTGCCTAAAATGGTTTCCTCAAAAACAAAGAAATACAGAAATGCTCACTTAGTACAAAACCAATGGGCCAGATTTTGCAAAGCGAAGAAAAATGGAATAGAAAAACCTTTCGAACTGCGAGTTTTACGTCGTTTATGCAAGAAGAAAAAATAGAAGTCGACAATCAGCGACTCACAACCAAAAACATTCACAAAAGCGTAGTACAAGCTCCATGTGCACCTTTTCGCCCATTCCCGCACCCATGCTACCTCATACAACTTCTCACACTATCTAGCGTCCATGCGAGCAAGGTGTTGTTGCATTTGTTGGCAGCACGTGAGCGTTACTCGATAGCTTACCAGCTATATTTGCTGTTCGCCTATTCATTGGCATGTCGGGTTTCAATATGGCGCATGACTGTCGCGCCGATGAGCGAAGTGTGTGTGTCAGCGAGTGAAGGAGTGAGTAAGCGAGCTGGTAGGGGCGAATGCCAAAAATAATACTTTTAAAAAGATTTATAATACAATGCAACCAAGAAATGTCGGCTACTCGGGCCGCTACATACGTGCAAAGTGTGGACGGTGGCGACATATGACCACCCAACCACCAACCGACGGCAACTACAAAATCGACATCTGTTCTTTGTACTTATTTATGTTTGGGTGTTATGAATTCGTCGCAACATACCGGCAATCGGATTGCAACATCATCTTTTCCCTTTTTGTTTGTTTTTAGAAAATTTCGCCGGCACGCGCCATACACGTCACTCGACATAAAAAGAAACTGCAACGCTTCCAAGGACGAATTTTTTGGCAGTTTTTCTGTTGAGTTGCATGCAATGGCACGACGCCGTGCCTTGCCGTGTTCCTTCTTTTGTGCACTTTTGAGTTAGCTTTTTTCACAATAAACATTTACACATACGTGAATATCACAATTTTTTTTCCAAGCAGTTTTACACTTTCACACATACATACATACATATGTAAACAAGTTTGTGCTCGTACTTTTGTATGGATGTGGCATAACGTGAAAAGCGTATACGGCGACGACATGAATGAAAATTCACCTCTTGCCTTTTGTAATATTTTTTAAGTTGCCTTATAAAGGCACATATGGGTATGTGTCTATGTGCGGGTGTATGTGTGTCTGTCGGTATGTTTGTATGTGTGCATGGCAGACAGTTTTTTGTGCATTTGCCACAATTTGTTTACATGCAGTTTTTTCAACTTCTTTGTCTTTGAGCTGCAAAAGAAAAAGGAAACGGACTAAAAAATATTTTCGCGCCGCATACACATACACAAACACATATATATACAGATATACACCCATTCATGCACGTTCGTGTGATATCCTTGCAGTGTTACAGAGCGAAAGTGTGCCAAATATGTTGATCCTTTCTTCTTATTAACTCAATCAGTTCAGTTTTTTTAAGTTTGCAAGGAAAGCGAATATTTGTGGGTGAGAGAAGACTACATGCATAGATGATGCATACGTACATGAATACATACATACAGTTTATGTTAGGTTGATGACAACGGACGTAACATATATATGTCTATATTCGAACTTGAGAGTATAAAGGCTAAAAAATCGTTGTAGACTTTAATGCAAGTTTAGTTCGATCAACAAGTAGGCATGCAATATTAGACTACCTTTTCAGAGGGAGCTATCTCACTTACAAATGGACCTAAAGCTCCGCGTAGTGGCGAGGCAGGGCTGCCCTCGCAACAGCTGCAGGTTTTAAAAACTCATTTGGTCTCCCGCAGGTCGAAGTAGTTGGTACTGAGCAGTAGCCGGCGATTATTTTTCTGGGAGTCGAACCACTCACGTCAACACCATAGAAGAGCAGCCAACATATGCAATGTTAACCAGGGAATTCCTGTTCAATTTTCACCAATAACAATATCTTAAGAGGCGCTTACTTGATGGGAATCCACCTCCCAAGAAAATGAGGAAGCATCTCCGTCAGCACTATGATGAAATCTCGCGTTTGATCCAAATGTGCACAGACAAGCCCTCAACATCATCCACGCAGAGTCAGTAAATTCCTTTGTCAGCTCTCGCCCAAGGAAGGCCGTAATTCAGGCACCAATTCCACCTGTTGTCGAAGAAGAAGGTGAACGGCCAGGGAGACCAAAGTCATGCTGGCCCAACTTCATTCTAGATATCGTAACAGGTTGAACTCTTACCCATCCGGACTGAACGCTGACTTGCCAAATGTCTGCCCGGCATGAGGTGAGTCTCCCCCTGATAGTAACCATCTATTTATCTGCTCAACTGAGCCCACTCTTTTAACACCAATCTCACTTTGGTAGAACCCTTTTGAAGCCGCAAGGTTCTTGGGACTTCCGTTAGAAGATCTTGATGGCAATGCTAGGTAAGGAAAGTGACGACTAATGAAGGCAAAGCATCGCTAATACAACAACAACAACAACAGCAGCAAACATATACAGGACAGAACAGCCTCCGATATGAAATTGAAGAACATCTTGTCTTGGACAAATGATTTTAAAGAGTAGGGATTCCCACAGAAATTTCAGTATTCACTGAAGAATTCAAACTAGTTTGTGAAGTCGGAGAAAACATCCTTGCAGCACTCCCCGCTATGTTCGTACCTATTCGTCACCCAGACTCAGAGAGTGTATTCCAGGAGGCATTCAAGGTTTTACTGTGTGCTGACATTATCGGTAATGGGATAGCAATCTTCTCTGACAGCCAGGCGGCTCTTCGGGTTCTTGGGTCAGCAACGATAACATCTAGCGTGGTTGGTCAGTGCTGGGTATTGACTAAGAGTCTGGCAAGTCAACATATCGTTCTAATATATGTGTCGGGGCATCGTAACATACAGGGAAACGAGATAGCCGATAAGCTGGCCCAGCGTGGAGCCGGTTGATCACTTGCTGTGAGGTTGCCCAGCTCACAGTCAGCGGAGTGAATAAAGTGAGACAGAAATCACACCATGGTCTTTTAGATTATGGCAGTCTTCTTAAAATACTTTTCATTGGTTAATTAACGAGATGTGGCATTCAAATTCGTAGGGGCCTTGCCACGCCAACCAACCATACTTGGACTTATATAATTGAATTAATGTGGTACTGGTACTTTTACTTGCACTAGTATTTACAATAGATAAGCTGTGTTTGGATACCTTAAGTATCAAGTCTTTATCTCTCCGGAAAGTTACTCAAAAATAGATAGCAAAATGCCCCCCATTTTCCAGCGATTTTCAGTTATCTCTATTGGAATATTTTTCATCAATTCACTTCATTTTTCAAGTCCCTAGGTCACAAGAAAATTAGTTAAAAATCGATTGCAAAATTTCCTATTTCAATGAATTTTCTAAATAGCGCGATCCATGCGACACCTGCTGCAACTTTTTCGATCAAATTTGCATTGTTGCCCAGTTTTAAACTATGGCAAAAGTTTCAAGTCTCTACTTCAGAGTGAAGTTACTTAAAAATCGATCGTAAGATTTCCCACTGCTTTGCAATAATTTTAAAGTATTGAGATTTCAAATTTCAAATTAAGCTTTTATGTACCTCGATCCGTACGCCACCTAGCGGATTATTTCACTTGCACTGTCACTGAGTTGTCAACTATCTTGCTAGTTGCAAGTGTCTAACTCAACGGAAATTAACTTATTAAGCGTTAAAACAAGAAAGGGACTAAGTATAAAGGTAAAAAGGCCCACCCTTGCATGTTGTTGTTGTTGTGGTAACGACAAAAGCACTTCCCGAAGATTTTGCGGAGTGTTGTCGAATTAACAGTCCTTGGTCGGATTTGAACCCGGTACGCTCCGGTACTCCCTTGCGGTACTACCCGACTGTCGTGGTAGCGATTTATGACCAGGGAAACCTTCCATGTCATGTCACCCCTCCTTCTAAGGAAGGATAAGATGGGCAATGAGAGGTGAGAGGTGAGATCAACCATCGAGTTGCACGTCATTACCTTTGTGCAATTTTAACAATTTGTTCACCCATATGAACTATCTCATTTTCTTCGTTTCTCGAAAGCGTCGCCAAAGTAAGTGACCAAAGAAGCAGAACAATGAATCACAACAAAAACTCCGCCTCACATCCTTGCACGGGTAAAAACGACGCCTCTGAACTTGGTGTTCAACCAATACCAGGTCTAACAACCCGGGAACCGCATCGATGATGCCGCTTAGGCTTTCACGGGCAAAGTCCCCATTTTAGTTGTTGTTGTTGTTGTTGTTAACAGTGCTTCGCCCTGCCCCAGATTGGACAGGGTTACACTGAAATAACAGACCTTGGCCGGGTGAAAAAACCAGGGTCATTCCGGTGCGATAGAACCGGCTGTTGTGGGAATGTCCCCATTTTAGTGTAATAGCTTTACGGGAGGAAGGACAGCCCCTAGATAGCTGCCAGAAGCGCTAGTCAGCTTGAGGCAAAAAGCGTGCGAAAAATCTCTCCCTACGTCAGAAAACGTATCTCCCAGCTCACTGACGGAGGACCAGAAAGCCTCCCTACCTTGGGCAACCGAAAAGCGACGAGAATAAAGACCAGCCCAGGGAACTGCCAAAGACACTAGCCCCAAGAACTTTTGTGGCAATGGCGTCCAGACCGTTCATTGAAGTGGTCAAAAAGTGCTTATAACGGCGGCACTTAAATCAACCCCCACGACAGCTTTGGAGGTTGTACTCAACCTACTTCCGGTTTACCTGTATGAAAAAGCGCAGTCGGACTGAATACCGTTCAGCGCTGGAACGACACCAGATTTGGAGGTGCAAGCATCCTGCAGACCATACTCAGAAATGTGAAGTCAGTGTATTACACTACATCAACCTGCTATGAGCAGCGATCAAAGCCCTTCAGGGTAGCAACACTACCTCCAAGGTAGCACTCGACTACAGGCAATCGCCCATTAAACTGTGTTCGATATGCTTCACATATCGGCCAGGCCACAGTGGCATACCACAGGCCATAGAGCAATCGGAGGTGAACGAAATAAAAGCATAACCCCCCCTCTTGCCACAACCAAGACAGTAGACATCTAAGAAGACATTTTTCATTTGAATGAAATAATTTGAATTATTTATTAAGAAGTTATTGCAAGCTGAGAACAAAAGGTGGACTTTCGAAAATTTAGAAAGTCCTTTAGACAAACTGCAAGCACACCGAGCAAAGCGAGCTCGCTCTGCTCGGCCAGAGATTGATATAAATATATATATAATCTGGTTCTGGTTTGTAATATTTTAGTTTATTATATAATTCTTCAAGCACAACAATAAATTTTACTAAAAGAGTTTGATAATACCGATAAGAGCCGTTCAGCGATATTCAGCTTTATTCGGTTGGCGGCGATAAGTCGACACTCACTCTTTAACATGTATGTTGGTAGATATTCATAAATATACAATCAGCCAACTGTAGTTATGCAAAAGGAACAACTTCAATCGACAGATTGGCCAACGTCAACAAACAAGTGACATTTCTCTCAAACAGTCTGACTCATGCCAGAAACATTGCCGACACCGGGCATGCGACTTCATATGGGGCGGCATGCAACGATGACAGAAGTAGCAGCAGCTGCAACAAAAAATCATAACAAACTCCCACTTGCTTCGTC
Source organism: Merzomyia westermanni (assembly GCA_949987695.1). Classification (NCBI taxonomy): domain Eukaryota; kingdom Metazoa; phylum Arthropoda; class Insecta; order Diptera; family Tephritidae; genus Merzomyia; species Merzomyia westermanni. Next base: position 8,646,224 of record OX465290.1, on the reverse strand, counting down.
GATTTTTGTTTTTATGCCTTTGTTGTGGTGCTGGCATCGAGCAATTTTTTTTCTTTCTGCTTGCAATGATGCCGAGTGCGAGTATGCGGCAAGGTGGGCCAGGGAGTACAGCGCTCGAACGGAAATGTGCCAAAATGTATTGCCTGGGTAGTCGCATGCGAATTGGACAGAGCAATGTATGAGTAAATGCTTTTGTAGTTTTATATATTTACTTGTATGTGTGTGTGTGTGTGTGCCTGAGTGTGGCCAGTGCTGCATGTTCCCCAACGCAGCGCCTGTGAGGTGTGTGCATATCCTTTAGCTCGTGGGTGGTTTGAGATGTTTTTCTTTTTCGCGCTGCTTTATGTGGCACGGCACTGCTCTTATTTGTTGGCAACATGCTAGTGAACCTGCATATATAGTAGAGTTTTTGTTGTTTTAACAATTTGCTGCCACTGCTGATGGAGTTTTCTTTTTCTTTGCTGTCGCCGTTGAGTTTCATTGAGCTGAGTTTGTGTTTTTGTATATTTGCTGGCATTCGACTACCAGCATGTGATGTGATGTGACGTGGAGCACATGCCGATGCCGGGTCAAAGTGTGCATATGTGGCATGCCACATGCGAGGCAAAGAGTGCCGTTTCTTTTTGGTCACAACCTTTGGGAAAACTTTCCTTGTTTGGTCATTTGTCGGAACTGGCTGTTGGCCCAGTTTGAATATACTGCCAGCAAATTGCACACACATTTAAGTTGCACACACACGCACACATACATACTTAAGCCGTACATTGAGTGCCATACGAGGTGTTAGGGAATCATCGACGCGACACCATCAAATAAGTGGGTGCTGCTTGCCGTTTTTCATGCTTATTGCTGTTGCTACTGTTGCTGTTGTTGTTGTTGTTCATTTATTTGTTGGTTGTTTTGTTGGTCGTGTATTTGTTTGCTTACTTTTTGAGTTGTCTTGGTTTTTGCTTTGTCGTCGTCGCTATTGCCGCACGCTGTCGACAATCAATGTCAGTCGCTTTTTCTTTTGCTTTGTGCTGTGGTCTGCGTGTTGTTGTTGTTGCATGCTTTTGGTCTTAACGGTTTTTTGTGTATGCGGCACGGAGATTTTCGTCATGCTGATTTGATTAAATAAACGTGGCCACGTTAACGGTAAGTATTTTTTATGCCACAGAATTTTGTTTTTGAGAAAAAGAAGAAATGTTGGCTACTTGCAAACTCAACAGGTGCTGCTCGGGTTTTTTGTGTGCTCGAATAATGTTGTTTCTTTGCTTTTTATCTTTGTTATTGTTGGTTTCTACGTATGTATGTATGTGCACTGCTGATACTTCATAAGACTTTCTCGTTTTTCATATTTGCCACAACGATTGGCTGCATGCTGCCACTGACTTTACGTATTCAAGGCCATTTAGTGAACTGGCGGCACTTTTCTAGCGCTTGGATGGTTGTTTAGTAGTAGGGGGGAAAAGCATTTATTTGGCTATTCAGTTGCTTATGAAGATTGGATTAATTGCCGAAGGGCGCTTGAAAAAATGGTGCAGGGGTGAGTTGAAATTATTGGCGTATGTCAACAATTATTTTGTTGAGCAAAACAAGTATTTGCTTGGTTAGGCACAATCTATTAAGTTTGAACACTTGAAGGCATTTAGAAAAGATAATTAAGAATGTCAAGTAAAAGTCTTAGAATACAAAAAGTAGCTGAGGCACAAATTATAAACAACTCAACGAAGGCAGAAGCTGCACGTTTCGATGCGAACACTCAACTCAGCCTCCTACTCAATCGTCCAGTATTGATGGTGATAGATAAATGAACGAGTAATATTTCTGCAAATATCGAAGTCCAGCATAAGATGAGATTATTTGGATTTACCGACAATGTCCAACGAAAGTATTTATTGTAGAAATAAGTATCAAAACCCATCCGTTTTAAGCTTTCCATCTTTTACGCTGCGCTTGGAATATCTCGTGACTCTAAACAGATTAAAGAGCCTATCGATTTCGCCACGATTTCATATATTTGATGAGAGCCCACAACAACAACCAAATGCATCCAACAGCATTACGAGGAAACCCACGCTTTCCCAGCTGGCGCTTTTAAATTAAGCTGCTATACCAGTTTTGTATCTTATGAGTTGGGTTAGGTTAAGAAAGCGCGCATTCAATATCCCAAACTTTTACTCGGAGACCCTTTTGTTCATTGTTAATGCTCACATTGTGCGCCGGGTGGAGGTACATACTTCCTCATTCATTCATTGATTCTTCTTGGCAAATTTCTCAATGGTGGTCGCGTGGAGTTTTCGCTCGGGTGTGTTCATTTCAGAGGCCTTCCTGGCCATCTCATCAGCTATTTCGTTGCCCTCAATACCACAGTGCCCGAGGACAGAGCAGACAAAAATGTTTATCGAAATTCAAAACCTTAAAACATTAGAGTCTAATGCTTTTAAAGCAACTTGGCTGTCAGCGAAGATTGTTATATTTATCGCTGGTACCATAGTCACGAGGGAATAAGCCCAGCTGCCTTTTCTATGTATAGGCCAGTTTTGACACCGTTTATTCCTTTTGCCATGTCATCTAGTATCCCCAGGCATGCTTGTCTTTGTATTTTCCCAGCTTTTTTTTATCTAGTGTCGACCACCAGACTAGAGCTCCATACGTTAGTATCGGTTGGCTAACTGTGTTGTACATATCGATTATTATATACGGTGATAGTCCCCAGTTCTTCCCGAAGCCTCACTTACAGGTGTAGTACGCCGTCGGAGCTTTCTTTGAATTCTGCTCAACATTGCTTCTGTAATTTAGTTTCCCTTCGAGAATTATGACAAATATCTTGGATTCGGGGGAAATTTACCCGTGATCCGTATGAGCAAGTCATCGGCGGATGCGACTATCCTCGATCTATTTGCCCAAAAAGTTTCCAAGATTTAGTTGACCAATATCCATAGAAGGCTATTATTTCAACTAGCCCATTTGTTTTCATAAGCGACACATGGATAAGATACCAACATTCATTTTTTTTTTTAAATTCTTTTAAAAATCAAATGTGGCTTGTCGCTTGTGAGATAGGACCCAAAACTATGGTTGCTTCAATATTTGTCTTCTTTTTTGCAAACATTTGGCATGTTCACTAGTCAGTTAAAGGTATTCGAATAGACGTCTTGTTTCGACTACTCGGGTATTAAAGAAAATCGATTTCGATATAAAAACTCTGTAAGAAATTAACAAAACCTTTAATTATTTTAAAAAATAAAATGAGTTTGGGACTTTTCACAAAAATCCGGTACTCTCCGGTACTATTGCGAAATAGTACTCAGGGTCGGGTCACTTTGAATAAAAAACTTTAAAAATATAGAATAAAATTTTATTTGTTATTCAAAAGAATTTGAGTGATGAGTTAAATATTATTGGTTAAACAAAAAATTTTGAACTAAAAATAAAATTTTTGTTCAAGCTCTAGAAAATGAAAAATTATATCCGCCTGTGCATATAGACATAATTCGTATTTGTAAAAAAATTTTTGGTTAGCTCTGTATAAATTAAGATGCAATGAGTTTACTTCATTCAATTGAGGGATCATTGCTGCACAAAATAAAGCTACTTAGGGACTACTTGAGATAATTTTGAGATTTTTTCAGCACCACTTCGTAATTGATTGATAGATTATATTTTTCGGTCCATATTTGAATTATTTTAGGGATCTTTGTGGGACTTTTTCAGAGAATTACTCAAAAAAAGTCAGAAAAACAACACCGAAATGCCGCGGTAGAGCCGACAACACAATTCAGCATATGTTTCTGTCCTGAAAAAGTCACATAATGGTTCTTAAAACTATCCCGTAAACATCGAAGGAATTCTGCCAAAAGCCTTATTTTGTCCAGCAATGTTCCCGAACTTGCATCCAACCAACTCAGTGAATTTCCATTTATACAGAAATAACCAAAAAAAAATTTTAATACATATTATGTCTATATGCACATACGGGTATAATTTTGCTGTATCTCGATGTGTTATTTTTCATTTTAAGAAGTTTGAATAAAAATTGAAATTTTATTTTTATTCAAAATTTTTTGAATAACTAATAATATTTCACTCATCACTCAAATTTTGTTGAATAAAAGATACATTTTTTGTTGTTATTTTTTTGTCACCGAAATTTTTTAAAACGCCCATTTCTGATGGTACTAGCCATATTAGCACGATAACATTTGAAAAATCGATATTCATATTTGAAGTATGGCAGTTAGTCACCTCTCACGATAGACACTCTTTTTGATTTTATGTAAAAGTTTTTTATAATGTGAGTACTAAAGTAATACTTATTCCTTTCGCTTACAAATGCATACTTTATTTTACTCAATCGACATCTGTAATATCATACATACGTACTTATGATTGAAATTAATAATTTACTCGCTTGAGTTTATATTTATAGTACCATCATATTTTATTACTACACTAAAAGATACATTTGTGCAGAGAAATTGTAGGCGTTGTATAAAACACCAAATATTTTTCTATTCAATATGCATTTATGATAACCATAAGCCGAACAATAGTTTCCCCGATACGCACATTGTCTTATATTGCATGTACATACATATATGTAAATATATGGCACTTTTATTTTACAAGCTATGCTAAATTTATCTTTTATTGTCTTATTCTAATTCCATTGTGAATGAAGGCATTTTCATTGCGCAACGTAAACAAATCTCTAAGCGTCCATGAATTTTTTATTTCTACTCAGCAGTGGAAAACTCAAATGTGTATTCATGTACATTAGGGGTGGCAATGTCTTGATTTTAATGTTTTTTGACGATACAAATTTCGCGATGTTAGGTTAATTTACATCAAAATATAGAACGTTAAATGTTTATCTAAATGGCATCTCCACTGAATATTTTAAAAAATAATATCTCTGATTTTAATGTAAAAATACATATTGGCTGTTAAAATTTTGACAGTCGATTGCTTTATAAAACCGCCAGTACTTTGTTTTAGTTTTCTGGGGTTAGGGCATCACCACGACCCGTTACGCAAATTCTAAATCAGAGATTTGTCGTCACAAAACATCGTACAGAAACGAAATTTCGTTACTGCTACTATTGTTACGAGCAACATAGAAATATTGAAGCATATTTAAAAACGAAATAATTGAAACAGCTTCCAGTGAGTAACAGAAGAGTAACGAACCTCTAGGTAACTACCGGCAGCCTAAGTAGATACGAAACACTGGGCACGGGAACGAAACCGGTAACGCTAACTGAGTAACAAATTCGTAGCGAAAAGGCTATGGAGTACCGGAATCGTAACGAAAACGCCATCTGGGTAACGGAACCGTTAAAAAAGTTTCTGTACAAAAGCAAAAGAAGCAGTGATTTTTCTTGTGCGCGTAAACTATGTATACAAAACTTTCAGGTATAGAAACAATACTAGTAACGTTACTTGCTTACCGAAAATTTAAGGTTACCATATGAGGTCCGTAGTTTCGGTTCAAAGAGAGTATAGGCGCACGTTTGGCGGCAATCCTCCGAGCAGATGGACCATAATAAGACTTGTAAACAATTTTGCCGAGCATGGGACAGTCAACAGAAGACCCTACCATCGAAACCCTTCAGTTCGAACGGAGGAAACAATCGCTGCTGTAGCTGCTGCCATACAAAACAATCCACGTGTTTCGACAAGAAGCTTATCTGCTCAAATGGGTGTAAGCAGACAGTCATTACAGTCAATTATGCACAAAGATTTGGACTTATTCCCATATAAAATTCAAATGGCCAACAAACTGAACGCTGCAGACTTGCCGATTCGCTTGGAATTTTGCCAGAGGATGCTTCAAATGGTGGAAGAGGATGGAAACATGTTGAACTGTCTTTTCATGTCTGACGAGGCCCATTTCGATTTAAACGGCAAGATAAACAAACAAAATTGTCGAATATGGAGTGCTTCCAACCCACAGATACTCCATGAGACGGAATTGCATCCACTTCGTGTCACAGTGTGGTGTGCAGTTTCATCACGCTGCATTGTCGGGCCCTACTTCTTCGAAGAAAACGGTCACACCGTTACGGTTACTGGAGACCGTTACTTGAGCATGTTGAGAGAGTTTTTCTATCCAGAATTACGCCGAATGAGAATTTCTTTCAACTCTGTGTGGTTTCAGCAAGATGGTGCAGCTCCTCATATAGCCCAACCTGTTATGACAGAATTGCGACGAAAATTTCCCAATAAGCTGATATCCAGAAACTCCACATTCCGTTGGCCACCCAGGTCGCCTGACCTTACTGCACCTGCCTTTTTCTTGTGGGGTTATTGCAAACAGGAAGTCTTCAAAGAAAAACCAACAAATTTGAATGAACTAAGGCAATCCATTCGAGAAACAATTGCGGCTATTCCTGTCTCAACTCTCCAAGCAGTAATGAACAACTTTTTGGTAAGATGCCGCACATGCATCGACGAGCAGGGGGGGCATTTAAATTCCATTATTTTTAAAACTAATTAAGCTATATTTAATAAAATTTAACGAGCTTTAACATGAATAAAAGAAAAATGAATTCCATACACTGAAAAAAAAATTATTTGAGTTTCTTAATGTAGCAAAATTCATCAGCCGCCCTGTATTATAACTTTGGTCCGATGTTTGTAAGTATGAGAAGAAGAAGAGATAGACCCACCAATAAGTATACAGAAATGATTAGGGCGATGAGCTGAGTCATGTCCGCCTGTCCGTCTGTCTGTTTGTACGCAAACTAGTCCCTCAGTTTTTGAGATATCTTGATGAAATTTGGTATGGAGCCGCCATTTTGCATGAGATTAATCATTTGTCGGAATCAGCAAGATCGAAGCAATAGAACACATAGCTCCCATACAATCGATAGTTTAAAATAAATTAAATTAAATAAAATAAATTTTGCAATTAAAAAGCTAGAAACGTAAACCTTTGTAGGTTTGGTACTTATTATATATGTAATGTGTGTATTGAAAATCAGCCAGATCGGACCTACATAACGTATAGCTCCCATACAATCGATTGTTGCGATAAATGAAGTTTGGGCTATGTTTCTTTTGATTATCAGTTTTGCAGAGTTTGTACTAATTGTTAGTAAGGATCGGACACTTAAAACCGTGATGCGTGTTCAAGAAAGGTATAAAGTCTTCGGCAAAGTCGAAGACAGCCCTTTCCTTACTTGATTATTATAACATATGGAATCGAACCCTTCCGATTTGAATAGAATTTTATGAAGAGTTAAATTAAACGAAGTTAATCTAAAGAAAAAAAAAGTTTTTGAGAAGCTACTTATACAGTTTGAAAATTTCAGTTTTTTTCCTTTTTTGTAAAGTGAATTTTTTCAATATTTCGGAAACCACTGAAGTTAAAAAAATCAAATTTTTCACTGACGAAGGGGATACTTAGAAAAATATATCAGGAAACAAATTTTAAAAACTTGTTATTCTAGAAAAATTTTAATTTTTCACAATCAAAGATTAAAGTTCGCCATTAAATTTACGACTCGAAGTTTTTTGTAGTTTACCTCTTATATGTGTAAAGAGTATTAATTGAACTCGACTGGAAAGTGAAAAAAATTTTAATAACATTTTTTTTCTTGGAAGAAATACTAAATTTAATGTTTTTGAAAATCAAACAACACCTTTCTGAAATTTTCAGGATATCTTTAGATATATATAAGAGATATAATCCAAAAAAAAATTGAATGCAAAATTTAATGGCTAAATAGTTAAACTATTTGTTTAATTTAAAATTTTCAAATTGTGAAAAATCTTAAATTTCCTAATATTAGAAACTTAAATAGTTTTCTCAAAATATTTTTTTTTATCTACCTCTAAGTATCCCCTTTGGTAGTGCCAAAGTTTATTTTTTCTATATTTAGAACAATACGAACGAAAGAGATACGCGCTATGAGTCCCTGCTAAAAAATACAAACTCATAGCTGTACCCTCTTATTTTTTTCTATAACTGTGTTATTTTAAGGCAGTTAAACTAAGTTTTCGCGGACTGAAAAGCTTTTAAATATATTATAATCTTCATATATTTTTAGTGTTGATGGCCGTTTTTTTTTGTCATATCCGTGCTAGATAAATTCTTTTCTGCTTGCTAAAAAAAGTTATACAATTGAAAGCAACAAAAAAATAAGCTATCAGAAAAAATTACAAGCGGTTACAACTTTGGTTACTATCTAGCAAGTGACAAGTTCTCATGTGATTTGCAAAAAAAATTTCAAAATTTGAAAAAACATTTCATTTAGTTATTTTATTCATAAGTCGCTAAGTGCTTACGAAAAAAAAAATCGGGTATTGATAAAATAATGATATTGATTTTGATTTCTTTTATTCAGGATTTATTTATTTATTTATAAGTACTTTAAGATCTGAAGATCTTTTTGACACAACTGATAGTTATTACAGTGTAATCATTTTTAAATATATATTTTAACTAATAACCTAGAAAGGAGTAGATACGTAAAAAATAAAAAATAAGAGATTGAGAATTCACTTATATCTAACTCGGATGCCACTCTAAGATTTTTAAAAACAATTTTTTTTTTTCAGTTTGTAACCCCTCTAATGTAGATACATATTAATGGTAGTGTTGGTTGGGCCCATCATTGCTACTAAAAATTTCCATGTACACAATTGGTTTCACATTTGCAATATCCACTAAGATGCCTGAATGAATATTAGAAAACAAGTAGATACAAATGCGCTCTAACAGCTACATTTTTGCTGACAACATCACCATAATACATTATATATATCCTGGTAAATCCTTTTTATGTGCACACTGCGTAGTTCGTAGTGAAGTAGGCGGCCAACTTTTTGCCATTCACTCAAACAATTGGATGAGCTGTCAGTTGTGAGGTAGCCGTGTAGCACATTTGACTCAATTTAGTAAACATTCTGCGCGCACATTAAGGTAATATCACACCACATTTCGCGTATCTCAGCTGCCGGCAGCAAATCAGCACTAATGCCACGCCAGCAAACGCAATTCCACGCACCATAAGCAACTCAAATTACCTGTTACAACTGCCGTTAGATGCTATGTTAGATGAATTTCTATGACCAAAACATGTTCACGAACTATGCCACATGCCGGTTGGATTGATTTGCCAAAACAGATATTCCGCGTACACCAAAGGTTAGGGCTACGAGCTTTCATGCCAAGCAAATTTGGTGTTTACTCACACTGCTTTGGGACCGTGGGCTGAAATACGTAAAGGAGTGACTAATTTTGCGATAAGACGTTAAAATAAGCGTGTCGTGATATTTCACTTGTAGAAGTCGACTTTTGTCGTAAGCACTTAGCGACTTATGAATAAAATAGCAAAACGATTTTTTTTTTTAAATTGAAATTTCCTATGAAAATCAAATGGAAACTTCTCGCTTAAAAGATAGCAACCAAAATTGTCGGCGCTTATATATTTTTTCTTCTGACGTATTTTTTTGTTGCTTTATAATAAAAATTTTCTCAACCAAGCAGCAAATATTTTATTTGTCCCAACTAAAGCGAAGCAATGGTGTTGAAATTCGGCAGCATTTTTTTTTTTTTTTTAAACCTTCACTTTGTGTGAAAAAAAAAGTTTACAGAAACCGATGCAAAGTTCATCTTAGAAGTCTGGAACAATCAGTGGCTACTAAAAAGTAAGTCGATGGAAAATTATCAGCCTGCCATTCTTGTACCTGCTATGTCGCAGTTTTGGCTTTTGAATATAGAATTTGTAATTAAGAAGAGCACTACTTAATTTTAAGCACTGGAAGTTTTGAAACAAAGACATTTTTTTTAAATTTTTTTACAATTTTATTTTTACATTCCACTATCACAAAAAAAGTGTAATCAAAATTCAATGATTTTGTGCTTGTTTGAGCGACATAAGCTATAACGATTTATTTCGTCTATTTTATTTGCGCTGCACTCTCTTGTAATTCGCAAGCAGCTTATAAAATATCCCAAAGATATAGTTTATGTTTTGTAATCCCAAAGCGGGGTTTTTCACAACGAGAATGAGGAAGCCAATCCCGTGCAATGCCTCAGAGCCAACAGTGCTCGCCCCCAATTAATACATACAAGGTGTAACAGGTGCACTGCACCCCGTTCTATTTAGACCAAATAATTTAATAAATAAAATAATAATTAAATACATATTAGAAAAGGGCTCCCTATAGTAAACATGTGCACCGCACACCCCCTTTTCCTCTCTAAACCAATAATATAATATAAATAATAAAATAAAATAAAAAAAATAGCTCAAAAAAACTACTCGCCCTCCATAGAGCTTAGACATTGCTTAATTAATTAAACTTGACTTAAAAACTTAAAAAATTGTAATTCAATTTTTGGCCAAAATTCCAGAATTGATAATTTTAAAAAAACAAAAACACCATTTTCAAATTTTTAAGGTATCTTTAGATATATTAGAGGTACAATACAAAAAAATTTAAGTACCAAATCAAATGCCGAACTTATTTTTTCTAATTTTTAAAAATGAAAAATTTTCTAAAATTAGAAATTTTAAAGATTTTTTTTTTTAACTATATATTTTTTTTATACCTCTAAGTAGCCTCCTTTGAAACTGCCAAAGTTTATTTTTTATATACAGTATTTTCCGAAACATTAAAAAACTTTACTTTACAAAAAAGGAAAACAAAAATAACAAAAGTAAAATTTTTCATTTGTAAACTTAAAAAAAATAATATTTTTCCTTTGACATAACTACATTTTATGATAAAAGGAAACTCTTCACCAAATTTCAATCAAATCGGAATGGGTCGATTCCAACTATTGACGATTTGACATGGAAAGACCCACCAAAACTATAAGACTTTAAATAACTGTTACTTTAAGCAAGTACAAATCTACTAAAAGCAAGGAAATTTTTATTTTGTAAAATTGTTCACGTTTGTGCTTTTCCTATTTCTTTTTTTAATAATAATAAAATATTGATAAAAAGTCTACTCCAGACTAGCAAAATTTTCTGCATTTCGCTGATAACGCTCACAATGTTATCACCCCCTTGGTTAGTAATAAAAAAAAATTTTAAGCAGTTGGGAAACTTTTGTATGAATCTTTATATATCTATACTACATACATAAAATTCTAACCTCAACTTGCCTCTAATTAATAATTAAATTTTCCAACAGGTGGCAACACTTTCTATAAAAGTAATATTTTTATAATTCATCTTCGTTAGTTTTATATTGAGAAACAATTTGTGGTAAATGTTCGAGG